>CM076571.1:751226711-751546786 GCA_034641835.2 Pinus albicaulis | reverse complement strand
GTGATTCGGTATCCTTCATCTACCAAAATTCTCCAAGATCTTTTACTTATTTGATGTTGTTAGAATTGCATTTAAACAAGAATAAAGAACCATATGTGAATCCTTAAACAAGAGGAAACATGGCAGGAATCAAAAAAACAAGAAAATGACACATTTGATAACAGATTTCACCCAATGTGGGATACGTCTTCGGGACCGATGTCAAGCGAGTGGAGGTCGCTTCATATAATGTTGTAAATGATGATGAAGTACATGGACTATTCTTTGTCATAACATGAACATACACCCTCAAATAAAGTGGCTTCTCTCTCCGCGAGACGTTCTCCCTACATGAAATCTCACTCAAAATGGGCTTCCCTTTAACATGACAAGCTAATACAATATCACAATAGTGTGGCAACATACAACACAATCTCACAATAATGTGATAACAATCATCCCTAAAAATCATGTCAAACAAGGATCTCAAGAATAATACATCATCTCAATGATAACAAACATAAACATAACATGACTGTTTCATGTACCTCCACTTCTGAAGATGGTAGAAAAATGGAATGCTAAACTACTGAATCCAACTGCACCACTGAATTCTTGGTGCCTAGTGTAAAATGGACTATCCACACGTCCAATTCTGACACCGTCAAAATCTGGGCCTTCGGAAATCTTTTAGATTCCTAAATATTCTTCAAATATTCCACGATGGGGGGCTCCTTAATTGTGCTTCTTGGATGGTGAATCTAAATTCACCATTGCACTCCTTGCAAAATTTCATGAAATTTGACTATCAACTTGATATCATTCTGACAAAGTGAAAAACTACCTCTTGGGGAATCTTTATGGCATCTTCAGATTCTCATTGGTCAAGGTTCCACTCCTGCATCTAGGCAAGGTTTCACCTGGGGTGAGGTTCAGCGCCCTCCTGGTTTTGTTGTGTTGTTGCCTCAGTGTTCCACTACTACTTCCTCTCCCATGGTCAAATGAGGTTGAGCTTAAATATATTATTGCCAACGAAATTTACAAAGTAATGGCTATATACTTTGACAATACTAGTAATGGCCATATACTAGTCCCGTCATATATATATATATATATATATATATATATATATATATATATTGACAGGGTGGTGTGGTTTGATCGTCAGCCACCCCACACTTAATACATTTATTTTGGTTTGTTTGTCCAGGGGTGGTAGGGGTGGTAGCCTGTAACCCAGAAAATTAACTAGGCAACAAATTTTCCCGTCTTGATGTCCAAATTATGTGCATCGGGTCTTGGTAAATTTGTAGGACCATTAATCCTCGCCCACATGCCCACTTTGACCAAAAATTTGACCAAATCTATCTCCTTCATACAAGTTCATATTGAAGTGTTGTTCGCACTATTAGAATCATGGTGATGAGCACTTCGATCTAGTCCTACTTTGAGAGCAATCTGACCACTTTGAATTTTGAGCTATTATAAGCCCTCCTTGACCTATGAGTGTGTCTGGAGACACTTGGATCATTCCTCCCCACTGCAGAGCTTTTGGTCTTCCAAAAGCATGAACATAATCTGCACTATCGTGTACATTGTCTACTCCACAAGTGTCCTGATAGGTCACCCTTCCTTCTCCTTCGCCTTTGTTCTTCGGAGCCATAAGCGATGAGTCGACACTTGCATCCTCTGCAAACCTATAGTACAATATTTTGCAAATTACATGCTTAATTACATGACCAATAAATTATCCAAGCATCCCATACTTGCCACAAGTTTATAACACATACTATGTGGTCAAGTTTACATCAAAATGGAAATCAATACCCTAGCTATCAATACAAGGCCAAAACATCATTGTTGCTTTAAAAAGTGTTGGAAAACACATCATTACTTTTAAATTTTAAGTTACAACACATGATTTACCAAGTAAGACCATGAAATTCTAACACATCTAGAAAAACCATTTCTCACTTATTAAAGTGAATGGGTTATCTTCCTATGGCAAATTCGCTTGTTGAACAAAATTTTCAACTAGTTCATGCAAGAACGATTTTCCCTTGAGACACTCCTTTGGATGGAGCCTCCAACACGTGGGTCTTTGATGAACACCTCTGTCGCAATGACTACAATAATTATTCTTCCTCCAAACTTTCTTAACATGCTTCTTTCCTTGTTGTGAAGAAGTCCTTTTACCCCTCATCCTCTTTCATTTTGTCATTCTCTTCCACCATTTAACAAACACACGCTTATTAAAACCACAAAAAATATATTTTTTTTCAATTCTATGATTTATTTTCATTGTTAACAACATGATTGTAATCAAATTTAACTTTAGAATATTGAGACTTGTTATACCTTTCCTAGTTTCCTAATTTAGTGCAATTATGGCGATGAGAGCTTGCCTCATCTCTTTCTCTGCAATGTGCACTGTCAGGGGATGATGGTGAAGTGTTCCCATCATTCTCTTTCCTTGAAATTTTAAACAATTTATGTTTGTCTCTAGTACAATTATGGCAATGAGAGCTTGCCTCAACTCTTCTACTGGAATGTGCGCTATCATGGGATGATGGTGATGTGTTCCCATCATTCTCTTTCCTTGACAGTTTCAACCATGACTTGGAAGCTTCTAACACTTTTGAGAATTATCCTTCAGTGTATCCAAAACCTTTGAATTTATGTCTTTGCACGACCTCCAATGGTTGAGTCATGCCTTGGCCATTAACACCAAGTCCTCTTCCTTTGTATCCCATCTTGGTAAGGAGTCTCATGCTAGTTCATGTAATGGGTACCTCCACATTTCCACCAGAAATAACATCATGTAAATAAACTGAAGAACAATCAACATTGTTTACCTCAACTGTTTATTCTGAAATAGGTGATGAGGGCTCTCAAAGCCTTCGTTACGCGTCAACTCCTTCAAGGCCTCTTTTGTGGCTTGTAGCTGAAGATGCAGTCTATGCTTCTCCTCTTTCTCTTCTTGTAGAAGCCTCCTTAATTAAACATGCTCTTCTTGAAGGCTCTCATCTTTGCACTTCAATTCTTCCAAGGACTCTTCTGCAGCTTACAACTGAAGCTGCAATCTTTCAGTTCAACATTCTTTGATTGAAGGCTCTAGTTGATCTCCTCATTCGAATGACGAGAAGACAAACTCGAAGATGTGGATGTAACATCATTATCTACTCCTTCTTTCTCATGTTTCTCATAAGCTTCATAAACTATGTGCACCATTTTGGACATCCTGGGCATGGCCTTGTACATTTCTTTGTCATCCTCCATTGTTGCACATTCAATCATTCACACTTGAAATTTATATGAGCAAGAAGACCACTCTGATACCAAACTTGATCCACTATCCTTTAGCTACTGGAATTATCCAAGATCTTTTGCTGATGTGATGTTGTTAGAATTGCATTTAAAAAAGAATAAAGAACCATAGTGCATGCTTAAACAAGAGGAAACATGGAAGCAATCAACAAATCAAGAAAACAACACATTTGATAATGGAGTTCAGCTAGTGTGGGCTATGTCTCTGGGCCCAGTGTCAAGAGAGTATAGGTCGCTTCATATGATGCTTTAAATGATGATGAAATACATGGACTATTATTTTTCATAATAGGGACACACACCCTCAAAGAGAGTGGCTTGTATCTCCGCAAGACGTTCTCCATACAGGAAATCTCACTCAAAATGGGCTTCCATTCAGCACGAAAAGATAATACAATATCACAATAATGTTGCAACATACATCACAATCTCACAATAATGGGATAACAATCATCCCTAAACATCATGTCAAGCAGGGATCTCAAGAATAATACATCATCTCAGCGATAACAAACATAAACATAACATGATTTCTTCATGTACCTCCACTTTTGAAGATGGACGAAAATGGAATACTCAATTGCTGAATCTGACTGCACTACTAAATTCCTAGTGTTGATTGGTGTAAAATTGACTATCCATACATCTAATTCTGACACTGTCCAAATCTAGGCCTTCAGGAATATTTTAGATTCCTCAATATTCTTAAAAGATTCCATGTTGCGGGGCTCCTGCAATTGTGCTGCTTGGATGGTGAATTTGACTTCACCATCGTGCTCCCTACAAAATTTCATGAAATTTGACTATAAACTTGATATCATTATGACAAAGTGAAAAAAAAACCTCCTAGAGAATCTTTATGGCATCTTGAGATTCTCCGACATCAAGGTTCCACTACTGCAGCTGGGAAAGGTTCTGCCTGGGGTGTGGTTCCACACCCTCCAGGTTCTGTCATGCTACTGCCTCTGTGTTTCACCATTTCCTCCTCTCCCATGGTTGAATGAGGTCAGGTTTAAATATAGTATTTCCTGTGGAGTTTACAAAGTAATGGTTGTTTGGCCTATTGGTAGCTCAATGGATTAAGTGGGGAGTGGGTTCGGTTCAAACCCCGCCCACCCATGAATTGGCATGTGGTTATTATATTTTAATCGACATTTTGTTTTTTTAATAAAATTTTAAAATGGAAGCCATTACAATGCGGTTTTGTAATCGAACCATTGGTGGATGTGTTTATTTGGTTGGCGCATTGGAATGATTAAAAAACAATTATTATTTAAATGGTAATCGTTTGATGTTTTGTGGTCATTTTATGTGGAACTGCCGTGTGGGCGAGGCCAACAGACCCATCGGTCGAGGGTTCAAATCCCACTAGTCTTGTTGTATTGTGACAGGGTGGCAGGGTTTGAGCACCTTCCACCCCCAAAAATTATACTATACTTGATATTATATGTTTGCCGATGACGGGGGTGGCAGGGGTGGCAACTTGCCACCCTATTAATATTTTTTTAAATTTTAATAGCATATGGTCCCCTTTTAAATTTTTTCGAAATTAAGTGATATTAGGAAAATTAACTAGGTAACAAATTCTCCCATCTCGTTGGCTAGATTTCATGCACTGGGTTGATGAGAATGAGTATTGCAACAAGAATGCTGCAACTACTAAGGCTACCAACTTTAATTATCAATCGGTGGTTCCTACAAACTTAAGAGGTATTGACACTATATGTACATCATACAATGTGTCATTATTTTGTTGATTTGATGTGATTGAGGGAATTTCATGAAATCAAAGCCTAAACTAATTGTAGAAATGGAAGTGTTGCTTTGAAAAGAAATTAATCATAGGAAAGAACAACAATTTGTAATTTAAATCCTAGGAGCATGAATTCAAATAAAAATACCTAATCTAATTTGCGAAAATGAATTTCCTAAGTGGTGTTTAATCCTCCTCAATCATGTATTTAGGTCCTAGGGGTCAGGATTCAAGCCTAAGAGACAAAAACCAACCTTTGGGAGAAAATATGGTCGAGTTTACACATGCTACAAGAGTGCTACAAGAAACTCTGTTTTTGCTACTAACAAGTTTGTTTTGGAAATAACTAACTGAATGACTAAGTAAATCAAATAAAAATGGGATGGTACAATTTTTTTTTATTAATAATGATGTCTTAGGTCCCCATTCCAAGTGGAATCACTCCAAAATACCTATGTTCACACATGCTAAAAAATATCAGAAAATTACTACTCTAAAATCTGGAAATTCAAGAACTAGTGAGCTAGTTAATTTATCAAATGCCTGACCTAATCAAGTGAAAATGCAATGGGGTAATTTTTTTATTATCAAAATTAACAGTATTATGACCTAATACCAAGCCTAAGGAGGACTCATAGTCCTATGGAATAAACCAAGAATTAGAAGCTAAAAATCGCACCAATCTTCATTATTAAATCAGTCTAAGTACATCCCTGCAAGAAAAGAAAGTGGAGCTATCAGAAAAAAAAATTCTCCACAATAAGACAAAACAATACATGCCCCTAGAGGCCAATTCGAATTGGTATGTACAAAAAATGATGAGGAAGAATTCCCTTTGAAAGGAGGAAGTTTTCCCCTCATAAATCCCTCAAATAGTGGATCTAATTCCTAGCACTAGGAGTTTGTAGTGAATGACAGAGAACACATTCCTATATTTTCTTAATCATCGGAGTTCCATAATATCTCCAAAATTTCTTAATAATTTCATGATATTTTGCTCATTTATTTTCCAATCTTGATCCTCCAGTAGTAGGGACAAAATCCCTAAATTATCTCCTTCTCCAAATCTTCATAATCTGCCCAATATTCTCACAATATTCTACAAAAGTAAGTAATATTAGGCACAAATATGAAATTATCTTTAAACCTTCTTAAGAACATATTAAACCATAAAAAAAACATTATTAAGTGTAGAAGGAGAGATTTAATATATCTTTTATGTGCCTAAGAAAGGTTAGATGAGCCTTAATTGATGTCTAATTTAGAGGCTCATCATACTCCCTATTGAAATGATTGCTCATCCTCTGAGCAACCTATTCATCCTCCTCGCCTTGTGGTTCTTCATGTATGTTGGCCTATTTCTTTCTCTGTTATTGGTACATGTGTTGCTCCTCATGCTGATCTTCTTGCCACTCTTCTATTTTAATTTCTTCTTGCATGTGCTGCATGGAGGTCCTCGGGTGCCTTTGCTAGTGTGTTCATCCTCCTGGAGTCTGCTGGTGGTCATTTGAAGCCATATTCATCAACTTATCCTCAGATTTTGACCTTGTTGTGCCATATACAAAATTGTCACATGAAAATTTTAAACTTCCTATAATAGTCTTCTCTTTGCTTCTTGGGATCCCAAATTGCTTAGAGATGAAGGGAAATGGTTTATGGAGTGATGGAATGATAGGAGTGATTATGAGGTAATATGAGAGGTCACATGCCAAGGTATAAGTGATCTAGCTTCTAGTGGCACAACATAGGGTTTAGGGAGTGAATATTTGTGCATGGAGTGAAGTGAGGGTTAGGAGTGGTAGGTATAGGTAAAAATAAATAAATTATCATGATCTTTTTGAAGTTTAGAAACCTTTGAGAGAGCTAATTTCCTTGTAAATAAGTTTCCTGTAGCAATTACAATCATGAGTAAAAATGGATTTTTTTGCCCACTTGAAGGGTTAAATGAGTGAATGGGTGCATGCTAGAGTTGTCCATGGAGTGTGTAAGTAGAGGCATGAGAGAAGAGAGGAGGAAAACCACATTTGATATAAAAAAATTGTCCTTTATCTTTCCTGTAGAAAATCTTTTTTTTTTCTTGTAGCAAATCTATTTGTTCCTGTAGCAGCCCTATTTCACCTGTAGCAACTATATTTTGCATGCCAAGAGGTTGTGGGTCCACCTTTTATTTTTTCTTTTTCAATTTTTTTTACCAATTTTTTCTCTTTTTTTTCAAAATTTTTTCTCTTTTTTTTCATTGCATGCAAAATAAACTCAGAGTTATATTTTTGTTAACTGAGTTCGCCCTCAGTTGCCCTTGGCACTCCTTGTCTTCCATCACAACTAACTGCTTACTACCCACTTTCACAAGTCCTATTTACTTTTTTCTTATTCCTCTCCCACATGTGAGTGTGTGCCTTGGTGGAAAAGTGAAGATAATTGCTAGATAAGGCCGAGCCTACTCTGCTACTGATTTTGGCTATAAGATAACTTTCCTTCTCACACTTTTAAAGTTTTTTTAAGCTAGAATTGATTCGAAGAAAGGTTTAGATAATTGCATACCCGAGCCTTACCCTTGATTTGTTTTTTCAGGTGATATTGAAGCTACTGATATGACTGTTGAAGTTGTCTTTGGTGGATATGAAGTTGCTACTTAAGCTGCATGTGATAATCTGCTAGAGGTCATATTACTGATAGCCTTGAATCTTGAGGTCTTATAGGGTTTCTTTTGTTGTTGTTTCTTCTGCTTCGCATCCCTAACTTAAATTTTGTTGCTAAGATTTTCATGATGTGATTTTTGTAGTTGATGATTTTTTTTCTATACAAGTCTTCATAGCATGATTTTTTTTTTACTCATAAAGTGTTTTGTGTGTGTAGTCTTCTCCCAATGTTCAATATTCTGCTAGTGGAGTAGATGGAATGATTCCTAAGGAGGGTGTGATCTTCTCAACTTCAGAAATGCCTTCATGATGCTCAAGGTGGCTAGATCTTCTACTTTTTGGTTGAAAAAAGAATTGATGTTGAGTTTTGATGTGACTGTACAGGCTGCTAAGGAAAACCCTTTTGTAGCAGACTTGATTTAGGCATAGCTCTCAAACAGTAGATTCAATTGACCTGAAATTTTTTGAAAATATTACTATCATCCTTATGCACCTACCCATAAAACATCTCAACCATTGGATGCATGAATATCGAGAAAAATAAAAAAATATTGTAGGTGATGGCGGTCAATTTCTCACAAACTGTGCACCGGAATGTGCTAAAATGGATTTATAATTTTAACATCATATATATGAATATCCCCATGAAACATGTTGACAAATGGATGTACAGTTTTCAAGATGTGATAAAAATAATTTTCTACTAAAAAACAAGAGTTTCTTGTAGCAAAAACGGGGTTTCTTGTAGCATTTTAGGACAACAAGGAAAATGAAGAAGAAAATCTTGGAAATGATAGGTGGATGTTGGAAATGGATGAGGGTGATGGATTGGCATGACCTAGGTCCTTTTGGAGCATCTGAGAAAAGGAGAAGGAAGTCCAAGTTTGACTTCCTTTGACTAGGGTTTTGACCAATTTTTTCTTGTTTGGTGCCAACTTGTTTATTGTTTGCTGCTTGCAATGGTTGGAGAGCACCTGCATTCATTAGAGAGATATACATGGAGTAAATACATTTTTTCCTTTTTAGTTTTTCAGTTTTCCTCCTTTTTTTAGGCCTACTAGCTACCTCAATGAGGTTTTCAACTAGTAGGTTTGCCTAGGTGCCTCAAAGGAGGTTTTCACCCAGGATATTTTATTTTTCTCTTATTTTCTCCTTTTTCCAACCGAATGATCGCCTCATGGAGGTTTTCAATCAATGATCCAATCTTAGGCACCTCCGAAGAGGTTTTCACTTGATATTTTATTATTTTTCCTTTTTTCTCTTTTTCCATTTTTAAAATTTTTTCTGTCCTACTCTACTTGAAAAATAAAACCTCTTTCAAGTATAGGAATAATTCCAATGTAGCCATGTGTACATCAAGATGACGGATAAAATCATGTGTACACTTGAAATACATGCTTTGATATGTACCTAAATATTAGGGACCAACTTCTTTGACTAACATGATAACAAGTACTATTGAAGAAGAGTGTGTTATTGCAACTTAATGACTATCTGGAAGCATATTTCAATATAGTTTTGATACCCCTGGTCCACTTGCACATTTGGATCTCTTTTTGTGTCCTCTTCTACCATGACATTCAAATCTTCCTCTTTTTGCTAATTGTGGCCTTGAACATATGGAGGATATAATGGTGAACATAATGTAACTTTATCAATCTATGATTTTGATGTCTTCTCTTCATCAAGTGCAACCCATGATTCTTTGGTATTCTTATTTGAATCTTGTTTTACTGAATCTTGTCCTTCAATGACAACAAGAGAATCACCTTTTTGCAATACTATTCTTGAGCTAAGATGGATACCATTTAGATCAAGAGGAGATGTTTAGTAGTATTGTACCTCAACATTGTAAGTGGGTTGAGCTACTTTGGTGTGTGGGTTTGGAAATGGTGGTACATGTAGTTGAGTGGGAGTGGATCTATGAGATGAATGTGGCTGAGGTTATGGTTGTGGTGGAGGTGGATGGTATGGATAAAATGGTTGTGGTGGAGGTGGATGGTATGGATAACATGGAGTTGGGTATGGAGGATATCAATGAAAATATTGAGGATATTGTGGATTTGTCCCATAAGGTCCTTGCCAACTTTGTTTCCAAGATTGGTTTTGGGGTTGAGATGGCCAAGGTTGCCAAGGAGGGAACGTGTTCCAATTAGTTTGAGATGGATGTGAATAAGCTTGAAATTGTGAAGTAGGTCCTTGCATCATATCAAGTTGACTAGGCTACCATGGTCTACTTGGAGCTACATAACATAGTTTTTGTGGTGATTGACTTGCTCCATTGTCTTCTTGGTAAACTTCCATAAACATTGGTAATGATCAAAAATATTTAGTAGCATATGATTCTCCATGGATAACAAAAATATTAGCATATTCTTTTTGCTCATTTTTCATTCTTAACATTCCTATTTCAAATTAGAGGAAATTTCAGCCTAAAAGTGCCCATGCAGTTTTCAATACTTTCCATGTCATAATATATAAACCAATCAAAATCTTTTAAATTTAAAAAGAGGTACATGTCCTAAATAATTTTAAATTGTTTAATTTTAGTATCCGTGAAATATTTTTTTATTAATTTAGGTATAGATAAAATACTTTATTATTAATTTGGGTATTCGTGAAATATTTTATTTATGTTATTTACCTACCTTACCCATATGGATTAGAATATTGAAAAAGTTATTAATGCAATGAAAATCTTGATATTAGTGAATAAATATAAATTAAATATGGGCCTATTTGACATTAATAATCATGGCCAAAAAAACACCAAAAAAATTAGTTATATATATATACATATATATATATATATATATATATATATATATATATATATATATATATATATAAATATATATATAGTTAAATATAAAATAGTTAAATAATTAAAAAGTAGTTAAATATAAAATGTAAAATATAGATTTATTAAATCATTAAAAATAAAATATAGTTAAATAGTTAAAGAACATATTCTAGAAAGGAGAAATAACCAGATTCTGGCAAAATAAAATAAAATATATAGTTAAATATAAAATAGTTAAAAAAAAATTATTCCAAAAATGAAAAATTACCAATTCGAGCCAAAAATATAAAATATATAGTTAAATATAATTAAATATAAAATAGTTAAAAATGTAGTCCAAAAATGACAAATTACCAATTCCAACCAGAAATATAAAATATATAGTTAAATATAAAATAGTTAAATATAATTAAATATAATTAAATATAAAATAGTTAAATAGTTAAAGAATGTATTCTAGAAAATAAAAGTTACTGGATTCCGATCAAAAAAATATATTTCGGGTGAATTTATGGCTTCAATAGACAATATAGTTAAAAAAACATTAAAAAATGGTTAAATATATACTATATATACACAATAAAATATAAAATATAAATATATATCGTTATATTTAAATATAAAATATATATAGACAATTGTTTTAAAAAAAGTAAAAAATTAGAAGTAATATATTAAAAAAGTTTATTGAATATTGTCCTAATAAATATTGTGGAACATAGATAAAAGTAAATTAAAATTTAAAAAAATTCTGTTTTAAAGTTATCAAGCAAATTTCCAAGTTCATCTTGACGTACCAATGTTGATGCTAATTTACTTACTCTTGTCCTTCTTCTTGATATGCTCTTGCATGTTTCACAAGTTTCTTCAAATGATAATTGGTATATATCTCCTTTACTCGTGAGATCAAGGAGATCAATGCACTCATCCCTAATTGTTCTAAGTAAGATGGTTTTTAGTGTCAAATCATGAATGATGCAAATTTTCCTTCTTAACATTATACATGAATCTCTCTATTAGATCCTCAAGGCTCTCATCTTCTTCTTGATTCATTCTAAAAATTTCTTCTTTAAGATCATGATCTTTATATTTTTCTAGAAATTTCTTTTGCATATCATTCCATGATCTTATTGAATTAGTACCTAAACTCATGAACCATTTAAGAGCTCTAACTTTCAATGTTGAAGGAAACAATCTCATTTTTTGAGTGTGTGATAAGTAGCCATAAGATCTACAAATTATTTCAAATTCAAAGAGAAATGTTTCTAGATCATTTGACCTCATACCATGGAAGTTGGGAAGAAAATATAGAGGGATGCTCTTCATATGCACACTGACATCAGTATCTTGAATGGGAAATCCAAGAGGACCTTCTTCATTGTCATCATCTCCATCCATTTCTTCTACCTTCTTTGCCACCTCTTTTTCTTCTACCTATAAAAGTGGATGGTGATGTGGTTCTTACTACACCACGTGATCAAATTGGGAGAGAGGGGGGGGGGGGGGGGTTTGGTATTGGAGAATTATTTTAAAATATTGTTTTGAATAAGAATTCTCATGCAATGCAATTTTATGTTTTGAAAATAAATATGCCTAATGTAATTTTTTTTTGTTTTTTTTTGCAAAATAAAAATAAATGAATCAACTAGGGAATAAAACAGTGCATACTTTGACACCACCCTAGAAATGATGCCAAAAAGTGATGTGCTTGAGTATTGCAACAATAATGTTGCAACTGTTGAGGCTACCAACTTTAATTATCAACATCGGGTTCGTACAAACTTAAGAGGTATCAACACTATATGTGCAACATACAATGTGTCATTCTTTTTTTGATTTGATGTAATGGAGGGAATGTCATGAAATCAAAGCCTAAACTAAGTGTAGAAAAGGAAATGTTGCTTTGAAAAGAAATTAATCCTAGGAAAGAACAATAATTTGTAATTGAAATCCTAAAGGCATGAATCCAAATAAAAAGACCTAATCTAATTTACGAACATGAATATCTTAAGTGGTGTTTATTCCTCCTCAATCATGTATTTAGGTCTTAAGGGTTAGTATTCAAGCCTAAGAGACAAAAAAAAACCTTTGGGAGCAAATATGGTCGATTTTTCACATGCTACAAGAGTGCTACATGCAACTCTGATTTTGCTACAGGCAAGTCTGTTTTGGAAATAACTCACTGAATGACTAAGTAAATCAAATGAAAATGGGATGGGAATTTTTATTTATTAATTATGATCTATGAGATCTCCAATATAAGTGGAATCACTCCAAAATACCTCTATTCGCACGTGTTAAAAAATAACATAAATTTACTACTCTAAAATATGGAAATTCAAAAACTAGTGAGCTAGTTTATCTATCAAATGCCTAACCTAATCAAGTGAAAATGAAATGGGGTGAATTTTTTTATCAAATTTAACATTATTATGACCCAATTCAAGTGGAATCAAGTTAAATGGATCTCATTAACCCCTTATAAAAAATAGCAGAAATTTACTACTATCTCTCTCCAAGGAATTTCTAGAAATTTTATATTCATGAACTAGTAACCAAATCCAAGTAGCCTAATGATTAAGATGACCTTCCAAAGTTTTTCCAAGGATGAATAATGATTTTTAACCTATAAAAAACCTTCAAAATAACTCACTTAAATCATCTAAATCAATCTTACAGCAAGAAAAAAAAACAATATTGAATACAGAAATACACAAAACATTAATAAGATATGCATGTGAATAAGAAGTGAAAACAACATAAAAAGTTGTACAAGAGGTCTCTGAGGCTCCTGGGATGGCCAATAACAAGGATGACTTAGATTCCTATGGAAGAAACCAAGACTGAGAAGCTAAAAATGGAACCAATCTTCATTATTGAATCAGTCCAAGTACATCCATGCAATAAAAGAAAGTGGAGCTGCCATAAAAAAAAAATTCCATAATATGACTAAATAATACATGCCCCTAGAGGCCAATTCAAATTGCTACATATAAAATATTATGAGAAAAAAATTCCCCTTGAAAGGAGGAAGCTTTCCTATCCAAAATCTCTCAAATAGTGGATCTAATTCCCGACACTAGGAGTTTGCAGTAAATGACAGAGAACGTATTCCTAAATTTTCTCAATCATCGGAGTTCCAGAATATCTCCAAAATTTCTCAATAATCTCATGATATTTTTTTCATCTAGTTTCCAATATTGATCCTCCAGTAGTAGGGAGCAAGTCCCAAAATTATCTCCTTCTCCAAATCTTCATTATCTGCCCAATATTCTCACAATATTCTACAAAAATAAGTAATATTAGGCACAAATATGAAATTATCTTTAAACCTTCCTAAGAACATATTAAAGCATAAAAAAACATTATTAAGTGTCTAAGGAGAGATTTAATATATCTTTAATGTGCCTAAGAAAGGTTGGATGAGCCCTAATTTATTTCTAATTTAGAGGCCCATCATGGGTCTCGATCAATTTGTAGGACCATTAATCCTGACCCACATGCCTTTTTTGACCAGCTCTATGTCCTTTATACAAGCTCGGATTAGAGTGTCGTTCGCACTGTTGGAAGCAGGGTTACGAGAAATTAGATCTAGTCCTAGTTCAAGATAAATCTGACCACTTTGGATTTTGAGATATTATAAGCCCTCTTTAACCTCTGAGTGTGTCTGGAGCCACCTGGAAAATTAGGGATCTCCAAAATGCAAGTAAATAAGGGTATTGGAGAAGATATTTTCATATTTTATCTTTTGTGCACATGGATTATATCTATAATGCCACTCTCATTGAATATTTATTTGTGTTACAATATATATCTTATATTTAGTGATTGGCTCATTCAACCTGTGGGATACACAAAACTCTAGTTGTCTTGCAATGATAGATTTCCAGTTATATAGATCAAAGTTTTCTCACATTGGCTCCACAGTTAGCGATATCACCATACTCCTTAGGTGACTACAACTGTAATCTGTAGTCCCTAAATAAGGAGAAAGCATACCACTTTATCTTCAAATCTTTCCATGATATGAGATTAGAAGTTTGTTCTTCTTCCCTTTTCAAGGGTTCTCCTAACTCACTCCAAGGATTTGTGGCATATAAGAAATGAAAGATGTCCAACTCTCTTCTTTTGGGAGATATTTAACCTACATCATCATCTTGTCATGGAAAAATATTCTATATTAACTTGTCACTAAATATAACTTCAACATACTTTCAATGAATCCCAAACAAGAAAAAACCCCATAATAATATCAGTGGCATACTTAGGAAATGAAAATTCCTCAAAAAGTACCTTTTGACCCAAATTGATAAGAGAAATGATGTGAAACAGGTTGAAATTGCTTCAAAAGAAATCTATGGATCCATCCCTTAGCCTCACCACTATAACAAAGTTTTTTAAAAATTTCTCAAGATAATATAACCTAATTATTTAGCTAAAAACTGTTTTTTTTATTAAAATTTTAGTTTTTCTTTCACCAAAATGCTTATCTTATATTATAAATCTTTATTCTAATCTTAACATTATATATTTTACTTTATTATGATACATTGGCCATTCCATTTTCTTCTCTTTTATACATATTTTTCCATTCCATAAATCATTTTCACTTTTATTATAATAATATTTAACAAAATGCTATATTAGAATAATTTTGTATGTGTGTGCTAAAATGGATAGCCTATTAATTCATGGAATGATTTTTTCCAAAAAAAAATTTGTCAATTTTGTGTAAAATTTGGCACAAATTTTTAAGAATTATAAGTTTAAGTTGTTTAATCTACAAATATCTAGTACTTCAAGGGATTTTTTTTGGGTGTTGAATTCATTTATACATTCAAAAATACATTTTAAATAATAAGAAACCACAATTTTACTCGAAATTACATTGTTACATCCCTACTAAAAATTTCATTTCATATATTAGTTAAACTATTTAAAATATTTAAAATGAAAAAAAATATTTAAAATAAAAAACTATTAAGTACTCCACGTTAATCCATTACACAACTTAACCCTTCAATGACCAAAACTTTGAGAATCACATTGCTTCAGGAATCACTTTCGGAAGTCAATTTCGAATGAACAAAGTTTGTCCTTCAAGTTAAATACTCCAGAAGACTTGGAATATGTAGATCTCCATTTAGGATATAAGAATATATATTAAAATAGTATGAATGAGAATGATACAATTGGGAGAGAGGGCCTTGTATATATAGCAAGGAAGTACCCTTTCATAAACAGTGATGTCTATAGAGACGTGCCTCTTTGTTTAACTAATTATTATTTATGTTAGATCTAAGACTTTTGTGATCCATAATGTAGATAAAAGAGCTTTCAGATTAATCACATCATAAGGAATTAGGTCGACATTTCGAACCAGCTAATGTGGTTCATCCTTAGGACAAGGTGGAGAGACTAATCGAACTCAATGAATAAATAGTGGAGATGCATCGTTTCCCAGAAATAGCCATTGAGAACTAGCTATTAAGAACTAGCTATTATTTAATTACATATTATTATGATTATTATTTATTATCTATATTTATTACTTTTACATAAATTATATTCATAACATTGCCTTCCCCTTCAAAAAGGTTTGTCCTCAAAGCTTGTTGATGAAAAGTCTTGATCTCTTTTTCTATTTCGAATGTCTTCTCATCTCGAAACTATCATCTTGATTGATACAAGTCGATATGATCCTCTAAGTGAAAAATAAAAATTCCGCACTAAAAATGTTTCAAACCATCCTAAATTAATCTTATGTGGGATCTTACGATGAATAAAACTTTGTGATGAATAGTTATCGTAGGATTGGATTCTACAAGCTTCCATATTTTTGAGAACATAAATTTGTCATTTATGTTTTGAGTGACATTGGTATGTAGATTCAATGAGATGTATGTTCTTGTGATTCAGATGCAGATAAGGAGTTCTCTTGGTTTTTATTTCTGCTATCATGTGTGTACAAATATTTTGAATTACTTCAGGTTTCGATATTGTTGAGTTGGTTACAAAATATTTATTTTGAATTTGCATCGTCCTGATTACAACATCTGAGTGTGTTGTTCCCTCAACTGGCTTTTTTTCTTTTTGAGTCTTGATATTTATTGGATCGATGTTCATTTTTTCTTCAACTTGAATTTCTATATTTGAAGATTTCGACGCTTCCTTTTTGACAAGTTGTTGCACCTTGTTTTCCAACAACTTCTTATCCTTCTTAAGATTTTTAATTTGCGTTAGTAATTTTTCATTGTGGTCCTTGAGGCGAGTAATTCTTCATTCTTGTTAGTGGTGATTTTTTCAATTTCCCTTTGCATATTTTGTATCTATTTTTAATGTTATTGAAGAATTACTTTTGAGATATTTAGTATGTTTTCCGATGTTACCGAATTCGGCTTCACTATAACATTTTGTAGCGTAATTTTTTTCTTTTTGCCAGAAAATATTAGAAACTTTATTTTTGTATTCAAGATGAAGGAACCGAGGGTTCCCATCCAGGGTGAACCTAAAATAATGTCACCTTGACTGCTCCATAGCGTTTGAGCTTGAGTTATGATACCAAATGAAACAAACAAAGTTCATCCTTCAAGTTAAATACTTGAGAAGACTTGGAATATGTAGATCTCCATTTAGGATACAAGAATATATATTAAAATAGTATGAATGAGAATAATACAATAGGGAGTGAGGGCCCTTTGTATATAGCCAAGAAGTACCCTTTCACGAAAAACCTTGTCTATAGAGACATGTGTCTTTGTTTAATTAATTATTATTTAATTGCATATTATTATAATTATTATTTATATGTATTACTTTTACATAAATTATATTCATAACACAATTGACATAAAAATGATTACTTACAAAAACAAACTAAAAATTTATTAATTTTGCTTGCTTTCTTTCTGCAAGTGGCTTTGAAAGTCAGAATTTTTTCTCCAAAAGGGTTTGAAAGTCGAAATTTTGAAGTGATATCACCTGTCAAATTTGATGTTTTTAACCACATTATTTAACGTTTGATAGATTTTAACGCCGCTGGATGATGGGTATAGTGGACCTAGCCTTATTTTACGATTAAATTGTGTCATCACAGACAATTTTCCCATAAAATTTGAACCTTGTTGTAAGTGAGGCTATATTCTAAATTTTTTTGGAAATTTCGATTTCTTTAGTCTTACCATATGCAAGAGTAAATTCAAATCATTACCACAATATTTCAAGGTCAGGACGCCAAATTTAGGTAATATTGAGATTTCACAGAAATTTCCGTCCGAGTTATTGGGCCGCTAAATTCAAGACAATACTTTTGAAGGAAAGTGAAGCCAATACCGACAAGTCACAAGATGGTACGCCCTAATTTGACAATACTCATGTTTTCGTAGAAGTTTTTATCAATACTTACTACCCTACTCAATCCAAGTCGATACACCTATTTTTGTCCCTAGTCTATCTACTCTCCAATAAAGTCAAGTCAATACCAACAACTTAGAAGATTTGAACGACGGGGCTGTAGAATCTGATAATACCAAGATTTTCCTAAAAATGTTCATTTGAGTTATTGCTAATGAATTGAATTTAATGGTGTATGGACTTGAAATGAGTGGGAAAATAACTCTAATTGAAATTTCTAGAAAATTTTAACGTGGTTTTTTTTCTTTTAATAGAAAATATAGGTTTTGAGTAAGATATGAATTTCCAATATGAAAATTTTGATAGTTGTTTTTGCAATTATGATGTCCATTTGGATTTTTTAATAAAAGAAAATAAAAATAGTTATATTTGAGTAAATATCAATTATATTTAAACAAAATTTTAACTATATTTAAGAAATTTGTGCATCAAATTCCATGCCAAGAAGAATAATTCCCCTAGTGAATACATCGTTTTGGAGTCATGTCATTACTAACCACTCACAAGATCGGAAGGATGGTCTGGCACAATCTGATAATACTAAAAATTTCATCAGGGTTAGTTGGACACTAGATTCAAGTCAATAGGTACATCATTATGCTTCATTAAAGTCAAAATTCACTATCCAAAACTCACGATTTAAAGGAAAATGCATTAAAGTCAAAAGTCATTACCCAAAACTCAAGATTTGAAGGACAGTGCGGCAAAATTTGATAATATTGATATTTCCATAGACTCAATTCAAGTGAGTCAGAGTGGACATTTTCTTTTGTCTCTTTTCCAAAAAATATATTACAATTTTGATAATACTGCAATTTTCTTTGTATTCAACAAATTTTCATCCAATTTATTGTGTAGTCAAGTCAAGTCAATTTAATTTTTTCAACTATTAAGTTGCCCACTCAAGTCAAGTCAATATTCAATTTTATCAATATGGAAGAAATTTTCACAGATTTATTCACCCATATGCCTTCCTCCTGAGTCAATAATATCATCTCCATCACCAGTTTCCATTAGATTTACCCATTAAAAAATTCCAGCCATTAAAATGCCCACTCAAGTAAGTCAATATGCAATTTTCTCAATATGGAAAAAATTTCACGTATTTATTCACCCATATTGTTGGATAGCCAGAGGATTCAATCACACAATAATACAAGTATTTTACACGAAACAATGAGCTGCGGCTCTTCAATTAATCTAATCACTCTAAATCATAATCTCTAAATACAATGAACCCGGTGATAGGTATTTAACCTAAATTGACATGCATACACTCTCACATAACTGAACTTGATCAACTCGCTTAACTCACTCTCTAACTCACCCACCAAATCTGTCTATAACTCAACTCAACTAATTCACCTAACTATTTGTCTACCTTCTGCATGTGGAAAGTAATTATATATTTTAACACTCCCCCTTAATTATGACCGCTAAGCTAAAACATAACTCATGATAACTCAAACATGCCTGCTGGTCTATGTCTATAACTGTCGATTCTGCTATACCATGCTCTAAGTGCTTGCTTCAGTCCATAGAGCGCTTTCTTCAATCTGTAAACTTTATCCTCTTTTCTTTCAACTTCATAACCTTGAGGCTGCTACACATAAATTTATTCTTCTAAAATTCCATTCAAGAAGGCTGATTTGACATCCATCTAATATACTTTCCACTTGTTCTAGGTTGTTGTTGCTAGAACTGCTCTTACAGTATCCAATCTGGCTACTGCAGAAAATGTTTCCCCAAATTCTATTCCCGGTTGCTGCGAGAATCCTTTTGCTACAAGTCTTGCTTTAAATCTGTCAATCTCACCTTTCTCATTCACTTTAGTCTTGTACACCCACTTCACACCAATGAGATTTTTATCATTTGGTAAATCAACCAAATCCCATGTATCATTATTTTCAATTAAATTCATCTCTGCATCCATGGCTTGCACCCAATTATCATTTGTGATTGCTTCTTCAAATGAAGAAGGTTGGAATGCCAACAATGCAAAATTTGAACTAACATCCAAATCATCATAAATATCTTTCAGACTTCTCATCTTTTTATTACCATTTCTTGATTCATTACCTGATTCACTACTTGGAGAATTCTGGTTTGTTAATATGCTTGAAGAGCCATGCTGCTTTGAAAATCTTGGAGTCATTGCTAGTGTGACTCTGTTTGGTGTTTGCTCTCTGGGTTCCTGCTGATTCTCTTCTTCTACATCATCATCATCCATCAATGGTGTTTGTGCATCGATTAGTGTGTCTACAGTCCCATTCCATGACTCTTGTTCTTTGAACACAACATATCTGCTAATGATTGTCTTCTTGGTGACAGTGTTATACAATTTGTAAGCTTTTGATTGCTCACTATAACCAGTAAAAATGCATTTTTCACTTTGATCATCTAATTTACCTCTTATTTTCTTAGGCACATGTGCATAAGCTACACATTCAAAAACTCTGAAACGAGATACACTGCATGACATACTTGAGCATGCTTCTTCTGGAACTTTGTTCATCATGCTCTTTGTAGGAGATCTATTTATCACATAAACAACACATGCAACTGCTTCTGCCCAATACTCATTAGACAAGTGTCTTGCTTTCAACATGCTCCTTGTCATGTTCATGATTGTTCGGTTCTTTCTCTCTGCTACACCATTCTGTTGTGGTGTGTATCTGGTTGTAAACTGTCTTCTGATTCCATGTTGTGTGCAATACTCATGGAATGCCCTCGAATCATATTCGCCACCATGATCAGATCTCAATACCTTTATATGTCGATCACTTTGGTTCTCCACTAAGGCTTTGAACACTTTGAACTTCGCAAATGTTTCAAACTTCTGCTTCAAAAAGTAAACCCAAGTCTTCCTACTATAATCATCAATAAAAGTGAGGAAGTAACAACGTCCACCAATCGACTGTGTCCTCATAGGTCCACACAAGTCGATATGCACCAATTCAAGTGGTTTCTTTGCTCTGTAAGAAACTTCGTTCGAAAAAATTTCATGGTGTTGCTTTCCCAAGATGCAACACTCACAAGTGCTAGCCGGTTCTTTGATGGGAGGTAAACCTCTCACCATCTGTTTTTGCTGCAACAATCTTAAACCAGAAAAATGCAAGTGTCCAAACCGAAAGTGCCATAATCAGTAATCATCAGAACATGCAGTTGTAAAATAACTAACCTGATCATTATAGTTCATAATTAGAGGAAAGAGTCTGTTCCTCGTCATCTGCACCTTTGCAATTAGCTGTTTGCTTGGGGATTTGTCATAAATAATACACTGTTGCCCCTGAAAGATAACTTTGTATCCTTTCTGCGTTAATTGACCAACACTAATCAAATTGTGTTTGAGTCCAGGGACATAATATACCTCTGATATGGTCTTTGGCTCCCCCTACTTGGTCACAATGTTGACCACTCCTTTGCTATCTACATCCACAGTCTTGTCAGTCCCCAACTTTACCTCTGTCTTCATAGAGGCATCCAAGTTTGCAACCAAATTCTTGTTGCCTGTCATGTGGTTATTGCAACCGCTGTCTAATAGCTCAGACGGTGCATGCATGATGTTGCATGCTAGAAACATAGAGTCAGTATTCTCTGTACTAATATTAGCTCTCTAATTGCCTTGATCAGCAATCTTATTTCTACAATCATGAGCATAATGACCAAATCTATTGTAGTAATAGCACTTTACCTTTGATTTGTCAGACCTTTGATTGTTGTGAAAGCTTCTGCTGCTGCTGCTTCCACTTTGATGCTCATGCTCTTCTCGGCCATCACACTGACCACAATAGCTGTTGCCTCGTCCTCTGCCTCTTAATCGACCTCTGCCTCAACCTCTTGAAATATAAACTTGACTTTTGAAGGTAGTTTTCAAAGTGGAATCCTTATTTCTATCTATCCTCACCTCATGTGAGAGAAGGGATCCCATCAACTCATCAACTGTCAGTTTTTCCAAGTCCTTCGCTTCTTCTATGGCTGCTACCACAACATCAAACTTGGTAGACAAATATCGAAGAACCTTCTCAATCACTGTTCGATCTTTAACATCTTCACCATAGATTTTTAACTGATTGACAACAGACATGACCCTATTCATGAAGGAATCAATGTCCTCTATCTCCTTCATCTGCAGACTTTCAAAGTCTCTCCTAGTATTCTGCAATTTAACAATGTTAACTTTGGCCATACCTTGATAGCAAGTTGCCAAAGTTTCCCATGCCTCCTTTGCTAACGAGGTTATCATGATCTTCTGGGACACTACTCGGTCCACTTCGTGCTGGATAAGAAGCAATGCTTGTGCATTATTCCGCTTGTCTTTCTTCCATTGTTCCCTCTCTGCATTACTGAGGGCTCGTTCCTCTACATCATCTTGAGGTTTTGCAAACCCAAACTTGACATGATCCCATACATCATGCGCTTTTAGTATAGTCTCCATTTTAATAGCCCACACATCATAATATTTCCCAGTGAAAGATGGAAGTTGTGGCTGAAAACTAGAGGTGGCCATCTTGCCTCAAAAAAATTTGTCTCTAACAAAAACCCTAAATTTCTCTTCCTTTTTGTAAAGGCTTTGCTAACCTTCTTTTAAAAAAAATCCCTTTCAATAAAACCTTTAAATTTTGTTTATATATAATAAATATTTTATAAAAAAATATTATATATATATATATATAAAACTTTTATAATAACTCTCTCCAATATCATTAAAATATTTCTTTTATGAAAGCCTTTAAAAAGAAATATTATAAAAAAAATATTTTGTTTTAACACTCCTTCCTTATAAAGGTCCTTTCAAATCTTGAAAAAATAGCACACGTATGTCAAATTTCCTTTTAAAAAAGCACATGCAAGTCAACGCGAAAAAGAAAATGCACGTATGGTTGCTGTATGGACCTCAGCTATCGGGCTTGAATTGTAAAATTGATTCTGCACCGAAATCAAATATCCGTCTCACGATTCCTGCCTTTAAACATAAAACCCGACTCCGCACCCCACCCCCGATGCTGGTAAACTGCGGTTTGCCGAAGTTCTGCAGTTTGTTTTGGGAGAAGTTGCGGACACTCCGCAGGGGTTGCACTGAAAACGTGCGAACGTCTGTGTGTAAAAAATTTTTTTTTATTTGTAAAAAAATGTTTGTGCCCTTTTTCTTTTAGCCTTCTTCAATGGCTCTTCTTGCTCACGGATCTTTTAATCTTTCCTCAGCGCTGATACCAATTTGTTGGATAGCCAAAGGGTTCAATCACACAATAATACAAGTATTTCACACAAAACAATGAGCTGCGGCTATTCAATTAGTCTAATCACTCTAAATCATAATCTCTAAATACAATGAACCCGGTGATGGGTATTTAACCTAAATTGACATGCACACACTCTCACATAACTGAACTTAATCAACTCGCTTAACTCACTCTCTAACTCACTCAACAAATCTGTCTATAACTCAACTCAACTAATTCACCTAACTGTTTGTCTAAATTCTACATGCGGAAAGTAATTATATATTTTAACACATATACCTGCCGACTAAGTCAATAATACTAATATTTTTTTAGACTCAATTTAAATCAATACCAACAAATTCATTTCAATTTTCCAAAATTTCATCACAATTTGATAATACTGCGATTTTCTGTCCATTGAAAAAAAAATCATCTAATTTATTCATCCATATAATCCATATGCCTACTCAAGTAAATTCAATATGCTTTTTTCTCCATCAAAATTTCACCCATTTTTTCACAATTCCAAGTGAATAGGGACATTTCTCTGATCACTTTTCAAGCCCCACTTGATAACATGACGACATTCTTTGTATGCTCAACTCATCCTGTTTATGACACAATGACTCTGCTCGAAACTTGTATCCCTTTCCCTCCGCCATTTTATTCTCAAACTCACATGCCATTATAAAGCTCTCTTATCTTTTAAATCTTACCACAAAATCACCTTCGTCAAGGGGAAAGATCATTAATTTTAATCATAGGTTAAAGTCTCTAAAAGAACATATGTTAATCATTAATATTAATTCTAAAATAATCTTTCACACAAATTTTCAATCATATTAAAAATAGAATTCGTTAAATTTGCTCTCACATCCTCTACGAATAACTTGAACTTTAAACAATTATTATACACATTAATGTATGCCACATATTTTAATTTTCAAATCCATTAAAATATTAAATTTTCCTGATTACTTTTACGAGTCCAACTTGATACTATGATGGCTTCTTTGTAATTCATCGCTTTGATGACACAACGATTTTCTTGGACCTCGTACCGCTTACCCTTGCCCTTCGATTCTCAAACTAACATTTCATCAAGAAATCATTCATTTCTAAATCAGTTCCATTAATGCTAGTCATACTAGCCTAGATGCATTTGGATCGGTAATGGGTATCGAATTAATATTTTCAAATATTTGTCTTTAAATATTTTAATATATCCATAAAATATGTTTTTTTCTTTTAAAAATGTGTTTTACAAATATTTAATTAAAAGAAATATTAAAATATTTTGGAGTAAGATTTTTCATTCTTTTGTGTTGAATTAACATTTTTCTTTTGATTTAGGAAATGGTATTGACTTCAGTAAAAAGTGAAGATGTTTAAATTTTTACCTAATTTTAAATTTTAATGTGGTAAAAAAAGATACTGAAGGTAAATTTATGATTCATTCAAATTCATATGATAAAGGAAATATTAAGTAGACATTAGCCAAAATTAATCAAAATAAAGATAGAATTCAGTGAATTCGCCTTTGCTTCTTTACAAGTATTTCTAACTTTCAACAATTATTCTACACATTAACATATATCAATTGTTAAAATTTTAATTTTCTAATAGATTAATATATGATCATTTTTTAATTAATATTTTCATTGCTTGAAATTTATTTATCCAAAATAAGCATTCCATTAAAACTAAAAATGATTAAGATTTACAATTTTTTTTAAATATTTATTAAACAAAAATAAATTATTATTAGTAACAATATTATAAAATATATTGGAGGATGATATTCACACAACACTTTTCAATTGTTGTTAAACCCTCAGTTAAACCTTAGATACTATCATAGGATGGATTTCCTGGAGGGGGCTTATCCCCCTCTGTTAGACACCATTGCAACCTTTCAAGTTCTCGTTGCTTCTCTCTCCAAGAAGCCTCTAAGAAAGGAAGCATAGGAAAAATTTGTGAAGAAGGTGGATACAATACCCTTGGTGGGTCTTCCCACTGCTTTCAGGTGAACTTCCTTGGTATTTTTAGACCGTGCCCTAGTAGGGAATTTTACAAGAATGTAGTCGTCCCCAAGGTCTGTGGAATTATGGTTGGATAAGATGTGGAAGCCACATATGAAAAGAAATATTGGAATGTACGCATGTGGGAATAAGATTTTTGAATTTTTTTTTTCAAATAGAAGGAAGAAAAAGATGTAATCTTCAAAAATTGACCATATTTATTTGGAGCGAGAGGCATGAATTTGAAAAAATGGTCACTGGATTTCTATTCAAATGAAGACATACCAAATGCATTCCTAGTTTGGGTTAAGCTTCCAAGGCTATCACTCTCATGGTGGAGTGATCATTGTTTGTGTGCGATAGGCAATGGGTTGGGGAAATATTTGGATAAGGTCAAACCCAAAGGCTTCTAGTTTTCATGTACAAATATATGCGTTGAAGTAGATATTAAGAAATGGTTTCCCTCAAAAATAAATCTTATGTAGGGGGAATGGATCCACCACCAAAGTCTTTACTATGAGAAATTTCCCTTTAAAATGAAAAAAATACCATGATTATGGTCACTTTGCAGGAGATTGTAAGGAGGCTCAAGCAAGAAAATGACAAGATATAATAGTAGTGCAAGAGGAGAAATGAAAAACTCATAAAAAGGGAGGAAACAAGCGAAAGATGATAGTAAAAAAAAATCCCAATCTACACAAGGTAGAAATGTGGCCTCATATTCAATATATCCTTTTGAGATCTTGGAGTGTCAAGAATAAAACGACAAGGAGGAAACAAATCATAACAAACACAAATCAACTCCCAAAGAGGAAGATAGGAATGTTGAAAAATGAAGAAGGGGACATAAAATAACTAGAGAATGATGAATAAATGGAGAAAGAAGGGAACACCCAAACCCTAGGTCTAGCCCAAAAATAATTTAAAAACTCGACATGAGAGGATAATGCTAAAATCTTGTTATCAAGATGAGGAAATGAAGTTGCTGAAACACCAAAGAATCCAAAGGAGAAAAAATGCGGCATGCCAAGAATAATGACTACAAAAAAGGCCTAAACCCTTCATTAGGATGATGAGATTAGTAGCCAAGAAATATAGAGTAATAATAAAAATAAAGGAAGGAACCAGAAGAATATGACGCAAGAATTAGAAGGAAAAAAAACAATAATATGGGAAATCAACCCATAATCGCTGAGATTAATGATGATGATGATGATAGTTAACGTCCACTAAGACCAATCTTTTGTCTGTCGGACCTAAAGAAAAGAGTTATTTAATTTGATTTTAAGATTTTATTCCTATGCTCAAAAAGCTTGGAGAGAAGCCTCCCCAACTCACTATAATTTTGACATCTTAAAAGGCTAGGAAGGTCAATATTGCAAAAAAGATTATGAAATTGAGCTCTAATGTGGTTAATGAAAAAAGATTAAGAATAAATAGTAGAAGGAGGAGGTAAAACAAAAAAACCCCAAAAAATGATGGAAATTCTATCATGGAACAAAAGGGGATTGTGAAGCCCCTAAAAGTCCCTATCGATTAGAGACTTAGTAAAGAAGGAACGATCTTTGATTCTTATTCTTCAAGAAACTAAGCTCAAATAAATTAAACTAGTTAATATAGAAAAATATTTCTAGTGACATAGTACCAAAATGGCACAAAGCTCGCATGGAGCATGTAACACCCTCCTCCCACACTTACCCAAGCTTACCGCTTCATCAGGGTAAATATGTCGTGAAGAGTTACTATGATATGATTCAACTCCCTAACAATAGTTAAGGAAGTGGAACCGACGAACCAATAATTTACAGACGTTAATAAGGTGCTACATGACCCCCAAGAGCTAATCCACCACTCTAGGTACCCAACCCTTGAGTTAAACTAGTATTTTAATGAATTAAACCCCTAGTCACTCCCATGACATAGGCATGCATGCGACTAGGACCCTATAGTCACTCCCACAATGAATGCAAGGGAGAGACTGTGGAATTTTTTCAGCGAGTGCTAGAGACTGTGAGATTTAAGCCACTTTTTCACGGATACTCTCCAAACCACTACCTAGAAGTTGATGAGACTTTTTGAGACAGTAAATTACACCAACACAAATTGTCTAATACAAAAATTGATCAAGGAATTGAACCAACCAAGCCCAGCCAGTCATTTCGTGAAACATATCACAAATATGAAATCTACAACTCTCAACAACAGATCTGAGCATAGGGATCTTACACTTCTATGAGAATCGTCAATAAGGATTGAAGCCTTCTCACATTAGTTTCATTATCATCTATTAGGTCATCCATTCATTATTTTTTCACATACTAAACAAAACAAGATTAGATCCATACATCATAACTGTCGTAAAACGTGCTTATAACCATCAAATAACCAAATATCTATAAATAATGAAATAACCATTAAAGGCACACAACATCAAGTACCTTTACTCATGAACATACCAAGGGAAAAATGTCTCTTATTAACATATAAAAATACAACCAAGTTAGGGACTTCCACATACCACCTGACCATAGAATAGGTTGAACCAAATATTTCTTTTAGCCAGTCACCCTCATGCCATATTCAATAGAGGAAATTTCAACTTAAAAGTGCCCATGAAAATTTAATGTATTTTCCAAGTCATAATATGTAAACCAATCAAAATCCTTTAAATTTGAAAAGAGGTACATGTAAATATTTTGCAGGAAAAGAAGAAAAACTACTTTTTTCAATAGTATTTTTAGCATATCTCCTTATAGGTTTACTCAAATTTCAAGTGTAGACACTTTTGGATGTAGAATTAAATTCCACATCCAATGCGTACCCATTATGCATACTTCAGAGAAGACCCATAGTGATAAAAAAAATACAGATACATTAAAAAAACATGTTCAATGCACTTTTTTAATGTATCTGTGATTTTTATCAATGTGGGACTTCTCAAAAGTATACATAATGGGTAATTGTTGGATGTGGAATTTAATTCCGCATCCAATGAGTGTCTATACTTGAATTTTAGTAAACCTATAAGGAGATAAGCCAAAAATACAATTATAAAAAAGTAGTTTTCTTCTTTTCCCTCCAAAACTTATAACTCTTATTTTAGTATTTTGACTATTATTTTATTATTTTTCCTTAGGAGGCCACTTTTAAGCTGAAATTTCCTCTAATTCCACGCATGAATGTGGGATCTCATGGAATAAACCAACAAAAAACAAACAAAAGATTCTAGAGGCCAAACCACCTCAACCCTCAACCAATGATTCCAACACATGGTCGTACACCACTAACCATCACCAGATTGTTATTTACCTAATTTATTAAGGGATCTATAGCATTTTCTACAACCAAGGCTTCCAGGAGTAGTAACTCAATCCACAGTTGTTGTCGGGCTCCAGAGTGTTTTTCCAACCAAGTCTTCATGACTAGTAACTCAACCCACCAAGGGATCCAAAGTGTTTTTCCAACCAAGACTCCAAGGCTAGTAACTCAACCAAAGCTATTATAGGGCTACATAGTGTTTACTCAACGCATGACGAAAGGAATATTAGATCCAACTAGAAAACAAAATTAAAACCCACAACACCATGAATATCTATGAAATGGAAAGGATGAGTAAATCTACCGTTAATCCAGGAATTCCTCCATGCCAATAACAAATCATATGGAAAATAACCACATGCATATGCCATGCATGCCAAAACTATCAAGGAAATGATACATGCAACTTGATAACTGTAAGAAAAATCTATTTTAGTTGCCGATATCAAACTCCTCTTGTGATTTCCTACTCTTCCTTTGTATTTTTCCCTAAAACTCCAAGTATTCCAAACTCCTCCAAGAGAGATCCAAGAAAACTCTAAGTGTCCAACAATATGAGAGGGAGAGAATAGAGAGACAGCTCCAAGCTAAAACTGACAAAAGTATAACACAAAGAAAATCTTTCCAACTAATCAAAAGCCTTTTTATCAATCAGGCTTCTACTTTCTTCAATTTTCATTATTTTCCTTCAATTTTGTCTTCACATGCAGCCTATGACCATTCACCTTCATTTTTTCTTATTTTCCATTATTTTCATAAATAAAATGCTAATAAATGCCTCTTTTCCTTTACCAATTTCCTTTAGCCATAATAAACCAAATGGACACCCACTAAGATGTTTTTCCCAACATTCATCTTGGAATACAAGTCCCGTGACCTTGGTCTTATTTTTATATTTACATGGATTTTTAACCAAGGCTATTACAGAAGCGTCCCCCTTGGGGGAACATTGTCCTCAATGTTCAATGAAACCTACAGCCAACAAGATTGCTGACAACCAAAACATACTACCCATGGAGCTTTATAACACAGATCGTTACAGTATTTACGATGAAATCCTACTGAAAACATTATAATATATAACATATTGGAGCTTTATAACACAACTCATTACGGTATTTACAATGATATATGCATACATATTCATATAAATTTTCTTCAACTAAAAAATAAACATACTCCTTATGGATCTTTACAAATCCAAATTGATACAATATTTATAATAATATACACATATACAGATATGCACATTTTCTCAACCAACAAATAAAAGGATATGATGCATGCATCAACAATAAGGGAATCCTTATATAGGATCACACCTCCACCCTCAAAGTAATACCAAGATTCAATTCCTTCCCAAGAATTCCAGAATCCACTGCCAAAGTCAAAGTTGCATCCAATGTCCAACGCTACAATCTAGTGCTACTTTTCCTTTCAGTAAACAATTACTAGCTCATTATTCTAGGGCACACTCCCAATATCCATATGATTCCATCTAGCGATGCTAGTGACCAAAATAAATCCATTTCGGACCTTTCCTTCTTTTCTACATAGTCCCTCTGACAATACAGTCACCCCATTCCATGCAGTCATGCACCATCCAAGTTTCACATGCATCCCCTTCTCTGCTACACAGTCCCTTGAGCGGCCCCTCCCTTGACAATGTTAGGATCAGAAGGTCCAAAAAACAAGGCATATCCCTACCTCAAAACCATCATATAGGTCATAGCATGCTCATGGAAATGAATGGAAACTATTGGGTACCAGTGTCCCACAATGGCCCTACTCTTGAAGTGCTTTAGCAACATACTATGTCATGTTTCAACTCCTTTCACTAACACCATAATTCTTGCAGTCAATTTCAATCACCCAACCGAGCATGTTCATGCTTTCCTATACCAAGAACATAATTTCCATTATATTTAAAATAAATTGAAATAAATTCAAATCATACCTCATTGGTGGCCCGTCAATAAGTTACATCTGCAATTTTTTTTAGCTCTTATCACAACAAGTCAAACTACTTGTTCGATCAAATAATCATGTATAAACATGTCACATCTGGTTAGCTCAAAACACAACAATCATAATAAAAAACATAGATCACATGTAACCATAATAATGAAAACCATATATCATATCTAACTATCATAAACCAGAATCGGAGATCAAATGCATAATTAAAATTGAATTGAAATACTAATACATGTTCTTTAATCGATTCTTTCCATATTCACACTATATATGCTTCCACACTCAATAAACACCCAGTGCCTTCTCTTCAACCACATACACATACACATAGTGTACACCACACATGACATACAACACCATACAATGCATGCATCTACACAAGACATGCAACACATACACCTACACCTGGTGTACATCACGACAAATACACCTGCATTTGGTGTATGAAACAACACATACACCTACACCTGGTGTACTACAAAAAAAAATACATACACCTACATCTCGTGCACAACACAACACAATACATATACATACACAAAGTACACCAATACACCTTTCACGATACCATGATTGTGCAATGCACATACAAAATACAACACGTACATTAAAAAGCATGTAAAACAATGCACAACACAACATGTACGACATGAACACAACACCACATTTAAAATAGTACCACATGTACACAGTACCACCTACATAATGTGTACATAACACCACCTACACAATGTGTACACATCACCACATGCACGACATGTACACAACACCAAATTTACACAACACCACATGCACGAAAAGTACACAACACCACCTACACGCAACACCACCTCTATAACATGTACACGACACCACATGCACACAACACCACATGTACATAACACCATATGTACAACATTCACACCATGCCATATGTATACAAAACCGCATATGCAACATGCACAAAGAACCATATGTACACAAGACCATATATCCAACATGCACACACCACCATATCTACACAACACCGCATATCCAACATGCACATAACACCGTATGTACACATAATTTCATAAATAACATGTACACAACACCATATACACACAACATCATATGCACACAACATCACAGGTGAAACATGTACAACATATATACAATAGTAGTATTGCACATACAGAGACCACAAACTGAATCTACCAAGAAACGTTGTCTTTAGTGTCTTTCCACTATTCATGCATGTTCCAACATGCCACCGATCATACGGCTTCCATTTCACTTATGTATCCCTCAACATTTCTCGTCCATAATATAAACATAAAAACATACATAAATTCATATTCACATGATATTGACCTCATAAATCTATCAGGGCTAGTGTTCCCACTTGATTCTTCATGAAACCAAGAACCTCTTCATTCCATTCACCTGCATAAACATAATTCATCCACAATAATAATTCCTAATGACCTTGTTAGAGAGCGACATACATACATACATATATATTCATATAAACAATAGCTTAAAACAATCATTACCCTTGATGACATGACATATATACATACATGTATACATGTATAGACCTCTAAAAATTCATTTTCACAATGTAATTACCAGATATCATAAGGTCAAGATTAATTGGACTTCCTTTATCCATGCATCACATGCACAACATCGAGAGCAACAATTCCCAACTTAGCTAAGGCATCTAACACCTCAAATCCCTTTAATTTACCTTTCTCGTGATTGTACCTCCACTATCCATTTACACCAATGGACCCAACCAATCCAACTGGTTGTCATACCCTTTCTTTCAACTGTCCTTATACATGTACCGAGCTTCATCCAAGTCTTACATTACCTGTTTTACTTCATTCATCTCTCCCCGAGCTGTATCAACTTTCCTCTTTCCAAAACCAATTCCCAAGGCCCTCAAACATAAAAGGAAATAACAAGAAAAAAACAAGAAACGAACCATGAAAGACCAATAGAAATCCGATGCCACAAACAAAGTGGCATGGCCATGCACAAGAAACAAACAAAATTTCAAATCAATCACAAGAAAATCACAACACATAGAAAGCACAAGACTAGCAACAAGCACCATGACTCAATCCCATGGTTCCCAATGCTTCCAAGGGAAAGCTCAACCTAAACCTTCTTCGAGATTTCATGGAAGCCTCTTTGCCATGAAATTCCTTGCATCATATTACCCTAAAGACATAATTGTCAGTGCATAAATAAACATAACAATACAGTGGTTACCTTACCTTGTTGTGCCAATCATGTTGCCTTGTAACTAAACACATACACTTCTCAAGGAACTCCAATTTCTTGACGAATCTTGCTATAACTGAAAGGCAATTGTTGTACCTATCAAATGCAGGTCCATGAATATAGCACATATCCAAATAATTTCAGACAATAATGGGATTAACAAGACTTCTTGTATTCAAAGCATTCATTCATTTAGAATTACAGTTTCCAAACATAGCCAAACGAATTCTCACCCAATTCCTTTATTTTATCTTTACCTTCATGCAATTGAATCTTACTATGTATTGTCGCATCACCCAACAGTTATATATATCAAGAAATCAATTGTTACCTTGTCACGCTAATACAAAGCATGTTTCCCTGTAAATTCTCACACATGTCAGTCACACGTTCCAAGGATCAAGACAACATATTGTTACACATCATTTTGTCACCGCGACAACTGACTATTAGAATGGATATTTTTCAATCCAATTCATGTGTTCCAAAGCACTCCCTTGCAATTCAACAACTTAATCACCTTGAAGAAAGCAATATTTCTAGGTTATAAACCCGAAAACGCTTTCTTTAGTGGCTTGTATGCTTTCCTAGCCAGTTTCTATGCATGTCCATTTCCTACCATTGGCACCCGCGTAGAACTACACTTTGTCTTACACTATGGACTATGCACATGAATAAAAAAAAAGTAAAAATAAAAAGATAATTCTAGAATCCTTGTTGGGCGAATATATTCCAACTGAAAGCTTTGAGATCATGCCTATTGGACTCTAGCCCCTCCCATTATGGAGGTGACTCCCATTCTTCAAGGAAACCTAATCGCACCTTAAGTATATCTCATCCTTTTGATGTGGATCTATAACTTCCTCCTCTTGGCCTATTAATCAAATACATGCTAGAGGGTTATGAGAGGTTGTTGAAGATAGAATTATGCTAATCAAATTAGGCTTGAGATCTTATCATCCAAGGAAAGTATTGCAGACTTATGGGAGGAGCTTCACAACATCAAGGAAAATGTTTTAAGACTCTTTTATATTTTGGAAGTAATACAATTGATCTCTTTTTATCACTATATTGTTTTATGAATATGATAAATTATCTATGTTGTTATTAGTTTATCCATTGAAAGGATGTTGGTTACTAATCTCCTTGATTATTAATTTGAATCTTTGAATTATCTATGTTGCATATGCCTTTGATTGTTTGGTTTCTATGTGTGCAGGTATTTTTCAAGCATTGAATAGATGCATCGAGGCATCTCAAGGATCTCCATCGAGCATTTATAGATAAGGTATATATCTCATTTCCTCTCCTTTTAGATTTATGATTCAAGCAAGATAGATTTAGGGAAAGACTAGTTTGACTGCCTGCTTGTTACTAGGTTTTGTTGTAAATCTAGGGAGATCACTCTTGCCCGCACATTAGGGGAATTTTGAGGTCTAAAATGGGCCTCCTAAGAAAATTATAAAAAAATAGTGGAAATAATAAAATTATATTTGATTACATCATCAAATTTTAGAGGGAAAAAAGGAAAAACTATTTTTTCAACTCGTATTTTCAACTTATCTCCCTATGGGTTTACTCAATTTTCGAGTGGAAACACTTGTTGGATGTAGAATTTTATTTCCCATCCAAGGAGTACCCATGCTGCATACTTTCAATGGATAGTGCTACATGAAAAATTGGAAATACATGAAAAACGTGATTGTAAACACGTTATTTCATGTATTTCTCATTTTTAATGTAGCAGGGTCCATCGAAAGTATGCAACATGGGTAATCCTAGGATGAGGAATTGAATTTTTCATCCAATGAGTACTCTCGTTCGAAATTTAAAAATTATATAGATAAGTTGAAAATATGAGTTGAAAAAGTAGGTTTATTATTTTATTCATTTTTATTATTTTTTCTTTTTTACTCCAAAAATGGTGAATCATCCCCCATGGTTGACATCATCATCTTGAATCCTATTGGTTCTAATAAATTTTATTTTTGTTGTACATTTTTCTTAGGAGGCCCATTTTAGACCTCAAAATTCCCCTAATGAGAGGGATTAGTCCAAATATAACACATATATATTAATTTGAAATCAACCTTTACCAAATCTAACAACCACGTCATAATCAACAATCAACTCTATCATTAATCATAATACTACATCTAGCACCCTCTTACACTCAAGTACATATCAATTGTCTCAACACATATTGTGTTATCACGATCATTTTAAAACAAGATCAGTTATTCATGCAATATTATAGAAACAAAATTATATCATGTTAATAATAAAACATTCAAACAATATAATAGATAACATAATAGACAAAAAAACCTCAAACGCCAAATAAACGACATAATCAGACATTCAAGCACCAAGTAGATGACATAAGAAAACCCATACCTTAATGTATCTTAGGGGAGGCTATCTTGTTTGCACAATAAATATATATTAGCACGATATAACTTCACAACATATAAATCAATAATAAATAAGGTCATGATATCCATAACAATAACTAGCTAACATGTTCACATCATAAACTCATAAACGAGTGCCATTCATGCATAACAACCACATATGCACAATCAATATAGATTAGCACAACACACTATCATAATTAGGTCGACTCATACCTAAATGTCATAACCCTACCCATCTGCATAGTCCAATCCAAATTACCATGATGCTTATAACACCAAGGTATTATTTGTAATGAGCATAACCATCATGCATATGACCATAGTGCATATAACAACAAGTAACTAACCTTCATGACTAACCGGCACATGTACATATGATCAAACTGATTAAATAAAATCTATCATACATGTTACCATAAAAACCATAGACTAGCATACATGTACATAACCCTAATTTGTATAAAAACCATTAACCAACATACCCGCATACCCACCATACAAACATGTATGTACCCCAATGTTCAGTGCTGCGACCTCACTCTAATAATTTGAATCGTATGCTCTATTTGAGCCAACATATTAGCATCATAACAACCAAAAACATCATGATTAACTAAAATTACTACAATGACCTCATGAACAACAACTATAACCATGTCAATGTACGCATAATGACGTATCAACACTAACATGCATAACAAGTGCATAACCAAAATACTTGATGAACACAACTGCGACCATGAATACCACCATGCATACACAAAAATTAAATAAACCACAAGCATAAGAAACACATATGCATCCGACATGTACACTTGACAACACATTCATCCAAGGAGAATGGAAACCAGACATCACACAAAGAGAACGAAACCATGCCCTGGTACCACTTTGTAACACCCTCCTCCCACACTTACCAAGCTTACTGGTCCACCAGGGTAAATATGAGATGAAGAGTTACTATGATATGATTCAACTCCCTAATTTCAGTTAAGGAAGTGGAACCAAAAAACCAACACTTTACAGACCTCCCTCAGGTGCTATAGCCCCCCCAAGAGCTAATCCACCACTCTCGGTGCCAAAATCCCAAGTTAAAATAGATTTTTAATGAATTAAACCCCTTTTGATTCCCATGGCATGGGAATGCATGCGACTAGGACCCCCTTTTCACTCCCATAATTCCTACAAGGGAGATTCTGCAGTCTTTTTCAGCCAATGTTAAATACTATGTGATTTAAACCATTTTTTCAAGGCTAGTCTCCAAACCACCTCCTAGAACTTGACGAGTATTTCTGAGACAAAAAATAACAACCAAGCCATAGCCTCTAGCACAAAACATGATCAAGGAATTGGCCTAACCAAGCCCAACCATGACAGTCATTTCATCAAAAATACAAAAAATATGAAATCTATAGCTTTCAACAATAAATATGAGCATAGGGGTGTCATACTTATATTATAATTGTTAATAAGGATTGACTCCTTCTTACATTAACTGCATTATCATCTATTAGGTAATCCGTTCATTATTTTTCCACATACTAATAAAAACATGATGAGATACATACATCATAACTATCATAAAAAATGTTTATAACCACCGACTAACCAGAGATCTAACAATGAGGAAATAGCCATTAAAGCCACATAACATTAATTACCTTTACTCATGAACATACCAAAGGAAAAATAAATATTTTTAGCATATGAAAATCCAACCAAGTCAGGGAGTTCCATGTATCACTCGACCATAGACTAGGTTGAACCAAATATTTCTTTCATCCAGTCACCCCTGTGCCATATTCCAAGCATGAATGTGGGATCTCATCGAATAAATCAACCAAAACCAACCTGGGCTTCCAAAGGCGAAATTGCCTCAACCCTCAAATAGTGATTCCACCTCACGGTCGGACATCACTAACCATCACCAGATTGGGCTCTACCAAATTTTTTTAGAGCTCCAAAGCATTTGTTCCAACCAAGGCTTTCAGGACTAGTAACTCAACCCATATTTGTTGTTAGGCTCCACATAATTTGTCCAAACAAGGCTCCAAGACTAGTAACTCAACCCACCAAGGGCTCTAGGTTGTTTATAAAACTAAGGCTCCAAGGCTAGTAACTCAACCCAAGTTTCTACAAGGCTCTAGATCATTTGTCCAACTAAGGCTCCAGGAACTAATAACTCAACCCACAAGAAAATGAATACGATAGCCAACCATAAAATAAAATTAATACCCACAACACCATGACTATCCATGAAATGGAAATGCTAAGCAAATCCACCATCAAATCAGACATTCCTCCATGCCAATGACAGATCATAACCAAATAACCACATGCATATGCCATGCATGACAAAAATATGAAGGAAATCATACATGCAAATTGGTACTTGCAACAAAATTCTATTGTAGTTCTGATCTCAATGTCTTCTTGCACTTTCTTACCCTCCCTTTGCCTTATTTCTCCAAAAATCCAAGTATGCCACACTCCTCTGATAGTGCTCCAAGAAAACTCAAGTGTCTAGGAGTATGAGAGAGAGAGAGAATAGAGAGAGAGAGCTTTAAGCTAAAATTGATGAAAGTCTAACGTGAAGAAAATATTACCAACTGATCCTTAGAAGAATTTGTATTAATGAGGCCTATATTTTCTTCAATTTCCATGTTTTTACTTCAATTTCCTCCTCATGTGCAAACTGCGACCTTTGACCTTCTTTTTATCCTATTTTCCATTATTTTCATAAATAAAATGCCAATAAATGCCTATTTTCCTTTTCCAATGCCTTTTCGAATTTCCTTTATCCATAATAATCCAATTGAATAACCACTAGGATTTTTTTCCCAACATTCAAATTGGAATACATGTCCCATGATATTTGTCTTATTTTTATATTTACATGGATTTTTAACCAGGGTTGTTATAGAACATCTAGTGGACTAGGTACTTTTTTGCTAGACTCCTTTTTCACTTTGATTGATAGTATGAAATATAAATTCTAGATAGCATCATTATTGGAAATACAGGATATGAGGGAGCATATATTTGTAATCAATGTTAATGTTACAATAATATTTTTGTGAAACCAGCACCAGAAATAGAAGAAAATAGATATCAACGCCTTAGAAATAAGCCACTTCGAGGGGGAAACCTCCAATACATTACATGAATGAACAATTCTTGGATGATTCAAATTACAAAACATCCTTTCTATATATAGGAGTCCATGGGGCTACAATGTAATCCTAGTGGGGCCACAATGTAATCCTAGCCGGCCTAACAATAATAATGTAAGGGCACAATAATAACAATATGGGGGTTCCAAGGGTACAATAATAACAATAAGGGGGTTACAACAATAAGGGACTATACTAGTAATATAGGGACCTAACATGCCCCTATCCTTCAAAAAAGTGTTGTCCTCAATGCTTGAGTAGCTCTGGGTGCTTCTGTATAAAATTATCATCCTCCCATGTAGAATCTTCAGTGGGTAAGTTCTTCCACTCGATGAGATACTCTGAAATTGATCAATTCCATAGGTGTCGAGTTCTTGTTTCCGTGACCGCTTCAGGTTCCAATATGATTTTTCCTTCCTCTTCAAGTTCTGGCAATATTGTTTGAACTGGAATATTTTCACCTATAACCTTCTTTAAACATGAAACATGGAAAAATGGATGCACTCGTGAAGAAGCAGGAAGCTCCAATTTGTATGCCATAGTACCAATATTTTGCAACACCTTGTAAGGACCATAGTACTTTGGCGATAATTTATCATCCTTCTTAGCTTGCTTGAGGGACATTTGTTTATATGTAGTTTGTAGCCGTAAAAATACCCAATCTCCTACATCAAAACTTCTCTTGTTTTGTGATGTTGATATGCACCATTGTTTGTTCGATTTTGTGCCAAATGTAGGTTGTCCTTCAAGAGTTGGAGAACTTCTTGTTGATGCTCGATGTGATCTTCCATTGCTTGAACCTTTTAATTTTATCTTAAAGATGATGAGATGGATGCTGGATGATATCCATAAAGTGCCATAAATGGGGTCATTTTTGTTACAATATGGAAGGAAGTGTTATACCACCATTCAGGGAGAGGTAACCACTTGACCCATTGTGTTTGATTATCAAATACAAAACAACGAAATACCCTTCCAAACATTTATTCACTATCTCGGTTTGACCATCGGATTGAGGATGATAAGATGAGCTATGAGCTAGTTGAGTACCCAAACAAGAAAATAATTATGTCCAAAAATTTCCAATAAAAATGGGATCTCTGTCACTTACAATAATATTTGGGTTTCCGTGTAGCTTTTGAATTGTTTCCATAAATGCAGTAGCAAATGTACTTGCTTTAAATGAATGAGATAATACACAAAAGTGGGCATACTTGGTAAGTCTATCAACTACCACCATGATGACACTCCTTCCTTCAGACTTAGGTAAACCTGTGATAAAATCTATTGAAATCTCCTCCCAACGTTGACTTGTAATCGATAAAGGTTGTAGAAGACATGGGGTCTTAATTGTCTCAACTTTATTTTGTTGGAAAACCAAAAATTCCGCCACAAACTTTTGAATATCAGATTTAAGGTCATCCCAAAAATATTCTTTCTTCACCCTGTGGTAATTTTTTAAAAATCTTGAAGTGTCTTTCCTAAAGGAGAAGTACGCAATTCCAAAGAGAATCTTTTGTTATAGTTGGAGATACCCACAAATATATAAGCGATCTTTTGTCTGGTAAGGAATACATTCAACTAAGTAGATGTACTAGGATCTTGCTGCAAATTTTGAATGAGTGTCCACACTTCTTCATCCTTCTTCCATTCATCCCTTGCTTTGGTTATCCAATTTGGTTGGATAATAGAAATAGCACAAAGAAATGCTTTGACATCTTCATTCTTTCTTGAGAGTGCATCTCCAACAACATTTAGCTTCCCTTTTTTGTAGATTATTTCAAAGTCATAACCCAACATCTTTGTGACACATTTTTGCTGCTCTTTTGAAGATAGTCTTTGTTCCAAAAAGTTTTTAAGACTATCATGATCAATTTTTACCTTGAAGTGTCTTCCCATTAGGTAAGGTTGCCATTTCTTTAGTGCATGTAGTATTTCTAACATTTCCTTCTCATAAATAGCTTTCTGTAAATGCTCGCTGATTGGACGACTTTCAAAAGCAATGGGTCTTCCTTCTTGCATTAAAAAAGCACCAATTCCATTTCCTAAGGCATCATTCCCTGATAAGGTTTTGTGAAGTCTGGCGTAGCTAAGACCTGTGTTAGGCACATTGCCTCTTTAAGATGTTCAAAGGCCTTAGTTGCTTCAGGAGTCCATGAAAATGCATCTTTATTCAATAATGTTGTTATAGGTGCTACTATTCTCCCATAATTCTTAACAAAATTGTGATAATACCCTATTAACCTGAGAAATCCTCGCAACTGCTTTATGGTTGTGGGGACTTTACATTCCTTAATGGCTTTAATTTTGTTAGGGTCTACTTTAACACCCTCGTGAGATATAATATGACCCAAATATTCCACCTCTTGTACTCCAAAGAAACATTTGGATGTTTTTTCATATAATTGTTTCTCCTGCAATAGTTGAAGCCTATCAACATGTTGAACATGATCCTTCCAAGACCTATTGTAGATTAGTATATCATCAAAAAATACTAGCACAAATTTTCTAAGAAAGGGTTTGAAAATGGAATTCATCAACCCTTGAAATGTAGAAGGTGCATTAGTACTTGGCCAAAAGGCATGACCAAAAATTCATAATGACCCTCATGTGTTTGAAATGTTTTTTTCAGAATATCTTCAATCTTCATTCTAATTTGATGATATCCTAAATGAAGATCCAACTTGGTAAATAAATTTCTCCATGTAATTCATCCAATAATTCATCAATCATAGGAATGGGAAATTTATCTTTAATGGTGAGCTTGAGCTCCCTATAATCCGAACACATGCGCCATGCTCCATCCTTCTTGTGTACCAATGCTACGGGGCTTGAGAGAAGAACTTTGACTAGGTTGAATTATACCCGCCTCTAACATTTCTTCAATCATACGTTCAATTTCACTCTTTTGGACATAAGGATATCTATAAGGCCTGATGTTTGGAGGAACACTTCATGGAATCAAATGAATAGCATGATCATGATCATGAATAGGTGGGAGTCCTTTCAGAGTTTCAAAAACCTTGGAATGATTGTCCAAGACTTTTTGGAGATCTACAAAAATAGATGATTTTGATGTTGGAACTTCTAGTGAGAATAATTGTGCAATTATGCCTTGTTGTTATTTCTTTAGAAGCTTTTTCATGAAATCAGAGCTTATTATCTTTAACGGATTCCCTGCAATACCCCGTAATTCGAATTCCTTTCCTTTTGAAAAAAAATCAAGAAAAGTTCTTGAAAATTAAAAGCTACCGTCCCCAACGATTGTAACCATTGTACTCCTAGTACAACATTAGCACCTCCCATAGGAATGGAAAGCATTGGACTATTCAATACATATTCCCCCATGTTTAGCTTGATATTATGGCATTTTCTAGAACAATTTATAGTTCCTCCATTTGAAACCATCACTTGACATTTTGGTGCTGGGTATAGGAAATAATTCAATTCCTTGGCTACCTTACAATGAATAAAATTATGGGTATTACTTGAATAAATTAACACTATTACCTTTTTCTTCTTGATAGGTCCTTCTATCTTGAGAGTTTGAGGAGTGGTAATTCCTGCCAATGCATTACATGATATGGTCGGACTCAATTCTTCTTCTTCTAGGATTGGTTCCTGGTGTATATCCTCTTCTTTTGAAGTTTCTTGTTCATTTTCTTCCTCCTCTTTACAATCTATGTAAACTAAGTTCTTCTCAACACACTTATGGCCTTTAGTGTATTTTCTATCACAACTGTAGAAAATCCCTTTTTCTCTTTTTTCTTCCAATTTTTGTGGTGTCAAACTTGTAGGTTGTGGACGTCTAGGAGTAGCAACACTTCCATCTTTATAGATGTGAGTGGTAAGCTTCCTTGTCGCCATAATTTTACATTCAATTTTCTTTCCAACCTGAATGCCTTATCTAGTGAAGTTGGTTCCCAAATGAAAACTTCATGTTGGATGTTATCCTTTAAAGTACCTATGAAGATATCAATCTTGTGTTCCTCTGAAATATTAGTTACCCTTATATTAAATTTTTGGAACTCCTCAATGTGCTCCACCACTGAAACCTTTTGTTTGAGATTTATCAATTGGCTAAAGAAGGTGTTTCTCTTTGTATCATGATAATGTGCTATCATTTTCTCCATAAAAATTGACGAAGTGATAATTTTTTTTTACGGGAGCAAAGCCATCGATACCATACAAATGTATTTTTTTCTAAATGTAAAGTTGCAATGCTTACCTTTTGTGTGTTTTTCACATTATTGAGATCAAAATATTGCTCCATCTATAGTATCCATGTTACAGGATCCTTTCCATCAAACTTTCTCATATCCATTTTTGGAATATGATGGTTCTTCCATACAACATTAGATTTTATGAAATTACGATTAACATTTATTTTTTTCTCATAATGAGGTTCCTCTGCTATATTTTCACCATTAGGAAAATTTTCTTGTATCAACTTTGCCAAACCTTCTATGTCTACTTTTAGATCATTCTTCATGTTTTCCATGTTGTCTTTCATTTTTTCATCGATCTTAGCTTCCATGCCCACTTCTATGCCATTCATCTTAGCTTCCATGCCATATATCTTCGTTCCATGCCATTCTTGAAACCGTCCATCTTAGATTCCTTGCTCACCGAACCATCCATATTAGTTTCCATGCCTTTCTTCAAAACTTCCATTTCATTTTTTGTTTCTCTTTGCGAGAGAGAAATTTGTTGCACTTGCTCTTGTAATTTTGATATGTCATGTTGCCATTCTTAGTCTTCATGAGTCATAGTAGAGCCTTCTAAAGGCTTAATGGGTGTTGAATTCTTTTTAGGGGCCATTTTAGAATCCAATACTGATATCTATTCTACAATATGCCCTTGGAATCAATTCAACTTGATTCTTCAAACAAGACTTATGCAATTCGGGAAAAAAAATACACACCTTTTAATTGCTTTTGAGGAGCTCTATATTGAAATTAAATTATATATATAATTACAGATCCTCAATATCTGAAATTTGGCCTTGTAGTAGCCCTCTAAAACTTCTTTCAAATGTCACAGGTCTAACCTGATTTGGATTCTTCAAGGCAAAGATATGTCCAATCTCCCACAATGACCCAATTATGGACTAGTTCAGTAGAGAGAACTTGTACGACTTGCCACGTCTTCATGTTTCCTCCTTTGGCTCTAAAATTGATAGACGGGAAACTAGATTCTATGTACTTGTGGTCACTTTTTACAGCATTCCAATCTGATGCTCAGAGAGAGATATATGAAGATTTTCCGATGATAACCTCTTTGAGATGAAATTCGGGATCCTGAAAAATATCTAACTTCCAAAGATCATATCTCCAAAAATATTTTGAACCAAGCTTTGAAATTTTGCGACGATGTTCCTCCGGATTTTGGCTTTGTGCTCCAAAAATTTTAGTTTATGAATATTCGTAGAAAAAAAGTTATAATGAAAATACAGCGATGACCTGTTTAGGTTAAATTCAGGAGCCTGCAAAACTCCCTAACTTCCACAGATCATATCTCCAAAAATATTGCGAACCAAGCTCTGAGATTTTGTGACAATGTTCCTTAGGAATTTGGCTTCGCACTCTAAAAATTTTATTTTCTGAAGCTTCGTAGAAAAAAAATTATAGCTAAAATGCCATGATGACTAGTTTGGAGCAGTGAAAACCCTAGAATCCAAAGTTCTGATACCAAATGTTGTGAAACCAACTCCAGAAATAGAAGAAAAGATATATCAATGCTTTATAAATAAGCAACTTCGAGGGGGCAACCTCCAATACATTACATGAATGAAAAATTCTTAGATGATTCAAATTACAAAACCTCCTTTCTATATATAGGAGTCCATGGGGCCACAATGTAATCCTAGTGGGGCCACAATGTAATCCTAGCCGACCTAAAAATAATAATTTAAGGGCACAATAATAACAATATGGGGGTTACAAGGGTACAATAATAACAATAAGGGGGTTACAACAATAAGGGACTATACTAGTAATATATGGACATAACAAATATATGGAGAAAAATTGGAGTCTTGAGACTCACTTATCTCCTTAAAAAAAGGAAATGGCATAACAATAACATCATTGTAGTAGGGGATTTTAATGTCATTCTTTGCTCCTATGAGAAACATGGGGGTAGCCTCATTTGTGACCATTTCAGAGAAAGAAAAGAGGATCTAATGATTGAAGGGGACTTGGTAGATATACTTGCAAATAAAGGTAAATAAACATGTACAAAAAAAATAACTTAAGGAAAGTCATATAACATTATGACTGGACTACTTTCTAATGCATAGCAACTAGCTCCCTTCAGGGGATGGAGTGTACTACTTCAATTTTGGTGCAAGGTGAATCTGATTATCAACCAATTTATCTGTTAATTGATCATTTCAAAAATTTAGGCCCAACCCCATTTAGATATAATGCATATTCGTTAAAGGAGGACAAGGTCACATATATAACAAAACAAGACTAAATGACTCCTGCCATCAAATACTTCTTTTGTACGGAAGTAAAAACTGAAATTGGTGAAGCAAGAACTAATAATATGGCGAAAGAAAATTATAAACTTATATGCCAAAAGAGGCTCCCATTGGTAAAATAACTTGAAAAACGTCAAATCTTGATTGAAAAAATTCAGGTGAAAATTTGGCATATAGAAAAAGAAAAGGAGATGACTAGGAAAATATTATCAACAAGTGGACAAGAAGAAGAGTATATGAAATTAAAATAAGGAATATTTTGGCTTCAAATGAGCAGCCAAAACACTTCATTCTTCCATAAGTACGCCAAGGCTAGTAAAATGTGAAACATAGTAAGACAAATTATGCCTAAAGGCAAGCCAAGGCTAACTACCTTTGTTGATATAATGCAAGAGGAATTTATCCATTTTCAGGCTACTCACATCGAAGACAAAGATGTAGATTTGGAGCAAGCTCAGGAGTTTCTAACACATATAACATCAATTGCTATAAGAATCTTCCAATCATCAATTAGTTAAAGAGATAGAGGAATTGGAGGTCGTGGAAGGAATTTGGACTTTAGAACCGGACAGCCCCCCTAGACTGGATTGTTTTACTATTATATTTTTATCATAGTTTATGGCCTTTTATAGAAAGGATTTGTTTATAATGTGAAATAGGATTATAAGGAAAGATAATATTAGAGGAAATAGAAGATCTTATTCTCTTGCATTAATTCCTAAAGAGACAAATCCTCTGAACTTATCTCAATTCAAAACTATTTCCCTTTGTAATGTTTTGTATAAAATCCTCACAAATGTCATGGCCATTAGGGTAAAGGAACTCTTGCCTGATATTATATCTGAAAATCAAGGGGCCTTTATGTAGCATATAAAAATATTGGATAATATAATTTTTATTTAGGAACCTATACACTCATGCAAGGAAGCGGGATAACTTGTATTAGACATGAAGTTGGATATGGCTAATGCTTTCGACTAGGTAAAACACCCTTTCTTATCTTTATACATCAAAAATTCGGTTTCAGTTGTGAATTCATTAATTGGATTAAAGCCTACATTATATCCCCTTGGATCACACTCTTAATAAATGTCATCATATTCCCTTCTTTGTTGCTTCAAAGGGATTGAGATATGGTTTCCCACTCTCCCCCTTTCTATATATCATTGTTGTGAACATATTGATCAATACATTAAAGAGGGCAAGGCTAGAAGGAAATTTATTAGGTCTAAGTATTTCTCGAAATGTAAACGGAGTAAATCACTCTCAATCTACAGATGGCACCCTTCTATTGGGTAGGGAATTAAAAACTATTATGAATCTTTATAATCTTCTACTTAATGCCTATAAATATATATCTCTCGGGTGGGTTGGGGAATAACATAAAAAGTCAGCTATATGGATGGAATTTTTCAAAAATGGTTTTAAGAGATATTTCAAAAACACTATAATTTCTATTCGAAATTGGATGGAAATAATTTAAATATTTAGAGTGAAATTATATGGGAGCATTAAACACAAAATACTAGGATGAGGCCCTGTAAAAACTGAAGAAAAAAATCTATTCATGGGGAGCGCAATGGATAAATGTAGCCAGGAAGGTTGTATTAATAAAATCAATATTGTCATATCTTCCTTTATACATGGGTTTTGGTCTCCTTGCTCCAAAAGGAGGATCAACCAGATCAACTGTCTCATACAAAATTTTCTTTTCCAGAGAGGTAAAAATAATGAAAAATTGTTTCATTTGGTTAATAAGAATATAGTTTGTCTTCCTAAAAGTTGTGGTAATCTTGCATTAGGAGAAAAAATAGTATGGTATCTCCTCTCTGATTCAAAGGAATGGTTGAAATAATATTTTTTGTAGAAATATTTCCATAAAAGTAGTATTTTCATAGTGGAGAATGTGAATTGGATAGGGAAAGTTTAAAAAATATGGAGGTTGTGTAAGGTCGCATACCCCATAATATTGAATCATTTAGGATGGAAATATGTAAATTATTCTCGCATAAATGTATGGAAATATCACACCCCATCGGCTATGTTAATGGAAAAAAGCACAGAATATGGGTAATAGTGAACTAGATGAGGAGAGTAGGATATATTAGGCTTTACAGATATATCATAATGGAATGAGAAAGGAAAATTTCCAGGTTATATATGTTTAGAAATACCTCCAAATCTCCAAACTAAATGAAAGACTTTAATAAAGTCGTTGAAATGTTTAGTTCTAACTGAAGTTTCAAAAACTAACCAGCAAACCTGGATGGGTAGCCTAGAGAAAAATTAGTTAGTCAAAGCAAGTTACGAATTGGTAGTCAAAAAATTTTGCATACAACTTCATGTAAGATGTGGAATTGGCATAAGGATAGCCTACCTGAAATAAATTTATTCTATTGGGTAATGGTTCATCATAAAAAAATTATGACATAGAATATAAGGAAATGAAATATCCAATGGTTTTTAAGGTGTTCCCTTTACCAAATGGAGGAAGAGGATATCCCCCATGCATTTAGGAAGTGCACATTCAGTTTGAAAGTTTGGAATAAATCCCTAGAAAAAATTAGCGATATTGAAAGCATCCTAGATAGATGGATAAAGATGTTTAAATTATGGAAAAATAAAATCCCATGGTCGAGGAAAGCCTCTTCAATTTTAGTACAATGTTAGATGGATTTCCCTAAATATCTATGTTGGTCAGTGTGGTTAGCGAACAATAACGTCGTATTCAAAGGTGAAATTCCTAACTCATCCACGACTGTTATCAAAGCTCTAAATATACTCTTAAAATCCATAATAACTCAAGGATACAAATCCTCTAATCTAGAGGATTTATCTTTGGGTGAAAGAGGTTATACCAAATGAGGGAATTTCTCGTATCATGCTAGCAACTTCAATCCTAAACCACTCGTCAATAGGTCATTTGTATAAGAATGGATTTTTACGAATTTCTAAAATGAAATAAAATCAAGGAACACTTCTCTCTATTTTTTTAATGATTTATTTGAAAGATAACTCGAGGGAATCAGGAGTGGGAGGAGTTACCTATCGCCCTAACAAGAAAATAGAGTCTCAATATGCATGGGGCTTGGGTATCACTACCAATAACGAAGCATAATATTTGGCCCTATGGTAGGGGACTTAATAGCTATTGCAAGAAGAATTCATCAATTGATGGTCTTTGGGGATTCCATGATAGTTATTCAACATATGATTAAACTCAAAGAAAATTGTAGCCCTAACATCCCCTCAATATTGTAAAGGATAGAAATGCAATTGAGGAATTTTGAGATAGTTGAGTTCTACCATGTAAAATGACATTTGAACTCAAGAGTAGATTTGTTGGCTAATAAAGGAGATAACATGGATCAAGGAATGATGGTTGAAGACCAAAGTGACAAAAAAATTAAACCTATACCATGAAAGGGGAAATTTTTTTAGGAAAACTCTAAAAATATCAATGGAGAAACTGACATCATGATATTTTTTTGGAATGTTGGTTGGCAATATGAATTCTATGCTCTCATTTTTTGTGGCATTGAAATAATCTATTGGAGAGCTACCATAGTGAGGAACATTTATTAATGATGATTTTGGAATCGATCACTCACATCACAATAACAATTGGTGATGGTTTCTACACACCTCCAACAAATCGTACATCTGGTGGACAGGTGATCCCTATTGTGACCATGAATGAAGTTTTCAGGCTATTAAATTCAATTCCAAACATGGGATATAACACTCATATTGTGGTGATTTAATGGAGTAATTCTATGTGCTATCAGGGAACTGGTTGATGGGGAATATCTAGATGAAAAAATGATTGCATTAAGACAATTATTTCTCACCATTGAATGGTCGCCTCGAATGAGGGGAGAAGGAACTCAACATATATTGATATATAAAAATTCCACAACTTGAAAGGGGACTTTGGAGGAAAGCACTGAACAACAGGCTGGATTCCAATCCATAGAATAGGTAGGAAAATGGAGCTTGATCCTCAGACTCCCCTTCTCAAATATCTTTTGAAAATGAACCACTAACTAGACAGTTTAATTGAGACATATAGTGCATCTTGACCGTACAACCCTTGGTTGATTTTATATAAAATAAAAATAATAATAACCAAGGTCACATGACATGAATTCCAAGTTGAATGTTGGGAAAAGCTTAGTGATGGGGATCACTTGTGATTAATTAACGGATATGAAAATTGGAAAATCTAAAATGGAAATAATTGGCATTTTATTTATGAAATAAAGAAAAATAGGAGAAAAGGGAGATGGAGGATCACAAATTTGCATGTGAGGAAAATTGTAAGAAAAATAGAGGAAAATAAAGAAAATAGAGGCCTCAATGATAAAAAAGGCTTCTAAGGATCAGTTCATAGCTTTTTTTTAGTTTATTTTTGGAACTCCCTCTCTATTCTCTCATTCTATCATGCTATTGCACACTTAGAGCTTTATTGGATCACTTTTGGAACACTTTGGCATAACTTGGATTTGGAGAAAGAAGACAAAAGAAAGAAGGAAATCACAAGGGAACAAGTGGATCAATAGCTACAACTAGATTTATTTGCAGGCAATAGGTTTCATGTACGATTTTCTTAATGCATGATGGATGCATGTGGTTTTATGGTTGTGTGTTTTCATTGTCATGGAGGATTTCCTAGATTGACAGTGATTTTAGCCTTGCCTTTCCATTTCCTGGATAGCCATGGTGTTATGGGTTTTTCCACTTGATTTTTTTCTAGATGGTGATCATAATTCCTTATGGATATGGTTTGGAACAAACACTTTGTAAATCCTTGAATGGATTGGGTTGAGTTACTAGTCTTGGAGCCTAGGTTGTGTTATCACTCCTCTGAATCTCTAAGGCTGAGAAAGAGTCCAAACAGAGGTAACCAAAAACCAATATTTTATCTTGGTAGCTAGCCCTACCAAATCAGAGTGGGCTCTCTCCACAAAATCACAACCAAGAGGGTTGGATGAATTAGGGATTTAGGCTAGGTATGAGTACATGGGTTTGTTTATTTGAATTGGTTTGTTGGATGGGTGAATTAGGTAAAAGAGCCTAGGTTTTTGGGTATGTGTTATATTATTTCCATGATTAGTTGCATACATGGGGGGGTTACAGGGGGGGTGATTTGACCCTCCAAAACTTCATTCCCCAAATACTAGTCAAAAGCGCAGCGCCAACCTCAAAAACAAGGCAAAAACATGTTTTTTGAGGTGTTTTTTTTACTTTTTGACTGACCAGTTGCCCCCAAAAGGCTTAGAAAAGATGATAGGGTGACTGTATTTGGCCTTCTAAATCTAATTATTCCTTTATTTTTGTCATTGGAGGTCCCTAGAAAAAGCGTAGTGCCCTTGAAGCAAAAGCGCAACACCACCCTCCAGAAACGCAACACCAATGTCAAGGACACCTTTGGAGGCCTTCTTGAAATCCAAATTGAACTAATGATAGCTTGTTGGAAAGCTCTATCTCTTGGATACACATTGGAACTATAATTCAATAAAAATTATTAATTATAGCTCCTCAAAAATCAATTCTCCCAAGACTTGTAAAAAAGTGCAAAATGGGGTGCAAAAATGCAGTGTGCTCTTGGAGGAAACTTTTGGAGGCCTTACTCAACTAAAAATTGAGTTCATGATAGATAATTGGAAATATATATCTGTATGGTTATCATTTTAATAATAACAAAAGTCATTTGGACACTCCCCTAGAGAGAGAAGTTGATTTTCCCAAAAATACTCCAGAAGTGCCGCAACTCTCCTATAGCAACTATATTTTTAGCATTCCTCCAAAACCATAACACACGTGTAAAAAATAAATGATTCTTTTCAGAAACATAATTTGAAGAAAAAATGGCCCTATGTGTAGCAAATGATTTGTCCCTTGGAAATTATAGTTTGGAACCTAAAATTTATGAATACCTTTGACTATTACTACTCCTTAAAAATATAAATTTGATGGTGAAATGACCAATTTTCATGATTTTGACCCTATGACCTAATGATGGCACAACATGGAAAAATGAGATGAATGATGATCATGATGACTATGGGAATGTTTCAATAATGAATGACCTAAACATGATGATTTCTATTGACCATGGAAGTGAAAGGAGTAGTAATGATCTCAATATCCTAATTAGTGAGAAAAATTTTGCATGAACTAGTGGAATGATAAAAACATTCAGAATAGAACCCTAATATGATGTGAAAAAGAGATATTTTGATCACTGGTGGTAGGATGAAAAACTGACACTAAAATTGGCTCTAGATGGGGATGGTAGCTCCTTCGAGGTGCCAAGAAAACCGTAGACCAAGTAGCCTATCCATTGGGCATGGAGTCAAAAACCTAAAAAAAAGTTGAATACTGAAGACTTGACTCAATAAACTGAATCAAGACTTGACTGAAATAAAAACTTACTAAACTTATTGATGGAAGCATATCACCGAGACTTGAGGGCTTCAAATCCTGATGACAATTACTTGTCTGTTGAAGGCATATGTACAATCATAGGATATCAAAATTCCAATGTAACCAATCAAGAAAATTCCTCCTTGATTGATTCTCCCAATCAGATTCTCTAGATAACAATAAATATTTACAATTTGGCAGCCAAAAACATATCTGACAATGATCTCCATCATTATTTAATACTTCGATAATTACCTTCATTGCTGACTGCAATAAACTCTCCACTAGATCCTGAAAAACATGAAAATTTACCTCTCGCTGATCTACAAGAAACAAGGTAGCTTTTTTTCTTAAATCTGATCTCTCTTTAGAATGTATCTCAACAAGAATGTGTTCCTGGTCTTCAAAAAATTCCGAACAAGTAGGTGAGCATATTTATTCTTGAAATAAAAATTAAAAACATGAAACATGAGAAGAAAAATCTGAACGAAAGTCCTCAATGCCCTAGTCCTTTGCAATTTGAATACATTGTCAATCATATTCATATGACATGGCAACCAGATTCTCATGTTTCTTATCACACTCATCAGTCATGAGAGGGAAAACTTCAAATTTTTCTTGAAACTCAAAACTGACATTTCTATCATTTACCGTAGAGTCATCCAAAGAAGATTTTTCACTTAATTGAACAAATATCTCATCTTGTTTTTCATAAAGGGACTGAATTACCTCTTTCTAAAGACTTTGTTCTAATGGGATGAGAACTCTTGGGTCAATGACTTTGTTTTCTTCATTCAAGGTGATCTCAACAATAGAGCTCTCCTTCATGGGATTTGAAACAATGATACTCTTCATCATCACAGTCTGAATCTAGATCTGGAATACCCAGCTTGAATTTATTACAATCTAAAATTGGAACTTGATTTTCTTGCATACCATCTTCTACTGCAAGTAGATCTAAAATAAGACCGCGTTTTCCATCATTTTCAACTGTACAAAGATCTTCAGCCTACTGCAAACTTTCCTGAGTATATTTATAAGTATCCTCTAAGTTTTCTTTATGTTTCTGAAATGATTTTTCATACAGGGCTTCCATGATCTCATCATCCATGAATTCATCATCTCCATAAACATTCTCAATTTTTTCAATAAAACTATCAACATGTTTACAACAATTCTGAACTAATATTAAGGATGGACAAGATTTGTTATATCTTTCAAATAAAAAGGTATGCAAATCCTTTAAACAGTAAATACAAGTAGGTGGCATAATTTAATACCAAGGTCAGGCTTCACCTTCAAGAGTGTCCATGAATATCTTCATCAAGAAATCTTCAAGAAAATCAATATTTAATCTACGCACATGCATGTGAAATCTCACTAGATGAAGAGAAGCATCATTACCTTTCACATTTTTGAAATTCGAAAGATATGTCATCCAACAAACCTAAGGCATGTTATTCAGAAAACCTGGTATTTGATCTCGGCTCATGGGAGCAAACCTTCGAGCAATTGAATCCATTTTGACAACAATAAAGTCACCAAGAATTTTTTTAGACTACCCGTTCTTGAAGAGTGGAGCCGCCATAAAAATTTTGAACCTTGGGATTTTTCGACACTGGAGTCACCAGGTGAATGATGCACAAACTTCTTGTGCTTGATCGTTTTTCACCATCAAAAATCAGATTTATATTTTTCATTCTTTCCCAGGGAAGATTTATCTTTTCACCTCCCCGGTAGTGGAGCCAGTACATCATCACTCCACCGGATCTCTAAGGATGAGAAAGAGTCCAAACAGAGGTAGCCACATACCAATATTTTAGCTTGGTAGCTAGCCCTACCAAACAGAAGAGGGCTCTCTCCACAAAATCACATCCAAGAGGGCTAGGTGAATCAGGGTTTTGGGCTAGGTATGAGTACAGGGGTTTGTTTGTTTGAATTTGTTTGTTGGATGGGTGAATTAGGTCAAAGAGGCTAGGTCAGGGAAAATAAGATTAGGGTTGCAGAGATTCAATGGGGTAAGTTATGTAGGAAGGCTAACACTTTAGGGTTTTTGAGTGGGATGGATCAAATAGATGAGGCACTAGAAAGAGCAAGACAATGCATGTATTCTTTCTAAAATGAAGAAAATGAAAAAATTATGAAGATTTTCCCAAAACAGAGCATGAGAGATGTATTCTACTTATCAAATTGAAAACTAGCATATAATAGATATGAAATGGATCATGAAGACAAAAAATTCATACAGATGTAACATAAGAATAAATTATGCTAAGTTTCCATACCACAGGTATCCCAAAGAAATAGATGCAACTCTTTCATTAATTTCCTGGAAAATACTGATTACACTAGAGTCTATGATAAATGCCACAACATAAAACCTATGAAATGAGTCAAGAAATGAAATATATAGGCAATAAATATCTTCTATCAACCTCAGGGGTTGAATCCCTAAGTGGAGGATCAGTTCCACTGAAAACTGAACTGAAACCTAGAGTGTAGGGAGGTCAAACTGACTCATCCCTCACTTTTTGGAAACTGATTCATTACATCTCATAAATAGTTTTTACCTAATGTATTTAACCTTACGTAAGTGTAAAAACATGATTATTACATTTACATACTTAAAATAAATTGGTAAAACTTTATTTTCCAAAGTGAAACTGAGAAAAACTGAGAAAATTTGGAAATATCAGCAAACTCAGAAAATTTTTCAACAGCGCAACGCCAAGGTAAAAAGCACAGCTCCAAATTTAGATCCACTTTTGAGGGGGTTCCAGGTGTCCAAATTGAGCTGAGGATATCTCATTGGAAATCTTGTCCTATCTAGTTTCCATATCTATTCTTATTGTAAAAAATGGTGTTGATTTGACCCTCCAAATCTTCATTCTTCCAAGACTAGTCAAAAGCGCAGCGCCAACCTCAAAAACAAGGCAGAAACATGTTTTTTGAGGTGTTTTTTGACTTTTTGAATGACCAGTTGGCCCAAAAAAGCTTAGAAAAGTTTTTAAGGTGACTGTATTTGGCCATATGAATCCAATGGTTCCTTTATTTTTGTCATTGGAGGTCCCTAGAAACAGTGCAATGCCCTAGGAAAAAGCACATCACCACCCTCCAGAAACATAGCGCCAACTTCAAGGCCACTTTTTTAGGCCTCCCCTAACTCAAAATTGATCTCATGATAACTCGTTGGAAAGATATATCTATTGGATACACCATGGATTTATCAATCACTGAAAATGCAAAAATGAAATGTGCTCTTGCAGGTAACTTTTGGAGGCCTTACTAAACTCCAATTTGATCTCATGATCGCTCATGGGAAATTTTTCTCTAGCCATTTTTCATTGGAATTATCAAGCAAGTCATTTGGACACTCCCTCATGGAGAAAGGTTGATTTTCCCAAGACTACTCTAGAAGTGCAGCAACTCTCCCGTAGCAACTATATTTTTAGCATTACTCCAAAAATATGACACATATGTAAAAAATTAAGGACATTCCTTGGTATATTAGTAACAAAAACCTCTTTTATTTTTGTGAAATTCATCTTTGTTTGGTCAAAAACATACTTTGAAGAAAAACTGGCCCTATGTGTAGAAAATGATTTGTCCCTTGGAATGACTTCTTGAAAAATGATGGAGGCATTATGTTTATGAGCTGTAATGGCCTCATACTTTCTGATATGACTTCCCTTATGCCTCCTCTTCTCAGATGTATCTGATTCCATAGCAAAACCTAGCTCAATGGGAGAGGAAATTAGGGTTTAGTGTAGGCAAAACAAGGGGTTTGGGAAATTTATAAGAATGAAGGAAAATAAATGGGATAGGTGGCTTATAAATTCTTAGGAAACTTTTTGGAGGTAGGGAGGGATGTTAGGAATTAGGGTAAAGTGGAATTTCAAGGATTGAGTGAGGGGAAGGGATCCAAAAAGGAAAAACACAGGCCTAGTCTAGAAAAGTGTCAAATTGTAGTAATAGGCTAGGGTTTGTAGATAAATGATGATTTTGAGGGATAGGAGTGATGGGAAGTGTTTAGGAAGGTATTTTAAGGATAGGGGAAGGTTTAAGAGCATCAAGATAGAAGTCTTATTGATGATTTAACCATGGAAGGCACATAACCAAGAAAAATGCCCTCAAAACCCTAGCAGAGGGAAATGAGCTTTCCAATCACAACTGAGAGACAAATATGGTAAACACAAAACCAATTACTTGGGAATTATAGTTTGGAACCTGAAATTTTTGAATACCTTTGACTATTACTACTCCTTAAAAAGATGAATTTGATTGTGAAATGACCAATTTTCATGATTTTGACCATATGACCTAATGATGGCACAACATGGAAGAATGAGTTGAATGATGACCATGATAACTGTGGGACTCTTTCAACAATTAATGACCTCACCATGATGATTTACATTGACCATGGAAACGAAAGGAGTACTAATGATCTCAATATCCTAATCAGTGACCAAATTTTTGCATGACCCAGTGGAATGATAAAAAATTTCAGAATGGGACCTTTATATGATGTGAAAAGGAGATATATTGATCATTGGTGGCAGTATGAAAAAACTGAAACTAACAGTTTGGAGAAAACACTTTAGAGCCCCTGGTGGGTTTAGTTTCTAGTCCCTAGATTTGGGTTGGAAAAACACTTTGGAGCCCTGGAAGGCTATGGGTTGAGTTACTAGTTCTTGGAGTCCTTGACAACTTGGGTAGATACTAATTTGGTTGGTGTTAGCAATGTCAAACTTTGAGTTGGAATCAATGGTTGGGAGTTGAGGTGGTTTGGCCTCTGGAAACCCTGATTTCTTTTGTTTGTTTTATTCCATGAGATCCTACATTCATGTCTGGAATATGGCACAAATGTTATTGGATGAAAGATATATTTATTTTAGCCCAATCTATGGTCGGGTGGTCCATGGAAGTCCCTGACTTTGCATATGATAATAAGATTTTTTTCCTATTGTATTCTATGAGTACTTGTACTTGTTATTATGTGTATTTGATGGTTGTTCTATGATGGTTATTATTCTGGTTAAATGTTGGTTATAAGTATGGTTCCATAACAAATTCTAGCTATGGATCTTGATATGTTTTGTTTACTTGATGAATGGTTAATGAACACATGAGATAACAGATGTTATTGACCCTATTATGAGAGGGCATTAGACCTTATTTGTGGATATAAGATAAGTTTTAGACCCATATGTTCAGATATGCATTCATGATATGTAGATTACATGTTCACCATATGTTTGATGAAAATAATATCATAGTTATACCTGTACATGTCAATTCATTGATCAAGTTTTGTATAAATGGCTTTGTATTGATGTTATTTATAATTTTGGAAAGTATCACTAATTTTTGCACAATGGTTTGGACGCTAGCCTAAAATGGTGGCTCATATTTCAATACCACACCCCCTGAACTGGATAAATTGTGTTGCAACTGCATGGATGCAGAGTTGTGCATGTGGTTGGAGGCTTCTGACCACATGGAGGACTTGTTGTGGGTGTTTTTATGGGCCCAGAGCTAATAGAATGAGGTACACCTCATGGTTTTTCCACTTGGGGTGGTTGTTCAACATTTGAGTAACATGTAGCCCTTATGGGATGTTGTGAGTTGTCAATTTATCGTCATTATTCGGCTCCACTTCCTTAATTGGGTGTAGGAGGTTGGTTCATGTCATTATAGCTCTTCCTCTCATATTTACCTAGGTAGAATGGTGAAATATAGTAAATGTGGGAGGGGTAGTTACAGATTGGTATCAGAGCTCTTAGGTTCAACATTTGGACTTGATGGGTGGAATGTGTTTGCCATGCATGAATTATGATAGTCATTGTTTTAGTAGTGTCGTCATGTAGAGATTGATGATGTTCACGTTGAGATTATTGACATGTTGATTTCATATATGTGTGTGTGTGTGTGTGTGTTGCGCTAATCCAGATTGATTTTGTAGATGATATAACCTCCCCTGAACTTCACTAAGGTATGTTGCTCAAGTTTATATTTGGTTATCGGACATGGAATGCTTGTAGGAAGTAGAGGATCAGAGATGAAAAGAAAAATGGTGGATGATAGTTCATGTGATTCTCCCTACAGATAATATGAACAACATGGTGATGAGTACTCCCCTAACATAGCACATACATTGATAATTTTGAAAGTAGATATCATAATTTGTATGGTGGATAATGATAGGATCAGTAAGTCACGGGAAATACTTTCCATGGCACAAGAGAAGCAAGCAAAGGTTGATGTAGAAATCCTTCAAATTTTTTCATATTTGCAGAGACTGGGACTACTTAGGATCAGTCATGGATAAGAGGAAAGGACTAATGGGGCATATGGAAGAAGGCCTCAGTTGGGATACAGGTTTGAAAAGGATGATACAATAAGAGATTGAAGGTTCTTGGATACACCTGATAGGAGGGGTAATGATCGTGGGTAGAATTATATTTCTAGTCCAAAGAGACACCATCATCATCACCCCCACCATCCATATAGGAGGAGTGAGAAGCAGCACCTTCCAGAGGAATTCAAGAAAACAAAGCCTCCTACATTTGATGGAGAAATGATGAAGTCACAAGATGCAAAAGCTTATTTTCTTGGCATGAATAATTTATTCACATTGAATGATTATTTATAAAACATGAAATCTAGGGTAACTACATTTAGTCTTAAAGGAAAAGTATACATTTGTTGGGAATATGTAAAGAATTTCAGAAGAATTCGAGAAGAGGAGATTACTTGGAGTGAGTTCGAGAGACTTTTCAGGAGGAAGTATCTATTTGAAAGATACTACAATGAGAGAGCAAAGGAGTTCAATGATTTGAAAATGGGATATATGACTAATGAGGAGTATGCTAGCATATTCTTAGAGTTTTTTAGATATGTGCATTATCTTAAGGATTAGAAAACCAAGATTCAAATATTTATCAATGGGTTTCTTGTGTCATTCAAAGACAATATTGACTTTGATGAGCCTAGATCGTTAGAGGAAGCCATTAGAAAGTTGAAGCATTGTTATAATAAATCAAATAAAAATAGTGAGTCTAAGTAGGAATGGAAAGGTAATAATAAGAATAAAGGAAACTAGGCTGATAAGAGAGGAAAACCACAAGATACATATGAAAAGGATAATGCATTATCATATGAGTAGTTCAATGGAGTTGACAGAGGACAAGGATTTCAGTCTGAGGAGAAGAACAAGGATGATGGAAGGAAGCCTTTCCAATGCTGGAATTGTGGCAAGGATTACCATAGGAGATATTATCCACAACATTAGGGTGGAATACAAAAAATTTAAGTGCTCATGAGGCACAAATAGTTGGGGATGATGGACAAAGTATTCCTCGGATTTTTACAACATTGGCTAATAGGAAAGCTTATCATTAGGCATATATTATCAAGATGAAAGGTAAGATTTTTGATCAATTGTTTCTATTTTTAATGACCCTAGATCTACCTATAATTATATTTGTCCTGACCTAGTGGATAAGTTTTGTTTGAATAAATAAGTGCATGCAGATTCTTCGCTTCTGAAGTTGGATATAGGTACCAAGAAAATAGTTCATCATTGGGTAAGATATTGTGAATTTTATTTGAATGGTATATCTAAATCAATTCACCTAAATGTGCTTTCACTGGGATCATTCAACATGCTCTTGGGTATGGATTGGTTGTATATTAACAAGGCTAAGGTAGATTTCTATGATAAGGCTATTGAGTGCTTAGATGCTGTCGGAGAGAAGAGAATATTATAGGGTAAGAAGAAGCTTACATCAGTGAGAATGGTTACAAGTATGCAAGAAAAGCATAGTAGCAGGAAAGGATGTGTGCTGTTTTCAGTTCATATTTCTAGTGATAAAGGTAAGGATGTTGAGGATGCAGAAGTCTTGAAGAGGTACCTGAATTTGAAACTGTTTTAGGATGTGTTTCTAGCAAAGATCTCATAGTTACTTCCTCATAAGGAAGTGAAATTTTCTATTGAGTTGATGCCGTGAGTAGTACTAACATCGAAGGCACCATACAAGATGAGCACTTCATAATTAATGTAAGTAAAGTTACAGTTGAAGGAAATGCTTGAGAAGGGATACATTAGGCAAAGTGTGTTGCCTTGGGGTGCACCAATATTGTTTGTGAAGAAGGATGGTACTCTTAGGTTATGCATTGATTACATGAAGTTGAACAAGGTGATTATTAAAAAAAAAGTACCCTTTTCCACAGATTGATGACTTGTTTGATTAGTTGAAGGGAGCATCAGTGTTCTCGAAGATTTATTTGATATAGGGATATCATCATGTGCACATCAATGAAGAGTACATATACAAGATTTCTTTCCTAACTAGGTATGGACATTATGAGTTTGTTGTGGTTCTTTTTGGTTTGACTAATTCTCCATTTACTTCAATGTGTTTGGTGAATAGTTTGTTGCATCTTTATTTGGACAAGTTTGTGATAGTATTCATTGATGACATCTTGATATATTCAAAGAATGAAGAAGAGAATGTAAAACATATGGAAACAATGTTAATATTGTTGAGATAGAATTAGTTGTATGCCAAACTTAGTAAATTCATTTTCTTTTAAACAAAAGTTCATTACTTGGGGCATGTAGTTTACAAGGAAGGTATAGCAATGGACCCATAAAATATCAGAACTATCATGGAGTGGGAAACCCCTAGGAATGTTGATGAGGTCATATTGTTCATGGGGTTAGCATGTTATTACATGTGGTTCATCAGGAAATTCTCGTGGATTTCTTATCGTATTACGTCTTTTCATAGGAAAGGGAAGACATTTAAATGGACAAAGGAATGTATAGCTAGTTTTTAGCAGTTGAATTTGTTGCTTACAAATGCTCTGGTCTTGAATATTGGAGATATAGACAAAGAGTTTGTGGTATGTACAGATTCTTTCAAGAGAAGAATTGATGGATTCCTAATGCAGGAAGGACAGGTGGTATACTACAATTCAAGGAAACTGCATAAGCATGAGAAGAACTATGTGACTCATGATCTTGAGGTGGAAACGATCATTCATGCATTGAATATCTGGAGACACTATATTCTTGGCATAAGGTTAATCTTGATGAGTGAACATAGTGGGTTGAGGTACTTGTTTGACCAATCTAATATGAATGTCAGACAAGCTATATGGTTGGCTATTCTTAGTTAGTTTGACTTCAAGATCAGGTACATTAATGGTAAAGAGAACATGGTTGCAGATGCTCTTAATAGAAGAGTGCAGGTAAATCACATCGCAACTATGAGTTCACATGGGACAAATTTATAGGATTAGATCTTGCAAGAAGAATAGAAGGATGACATGTACCAACATCTTAAGAACATGTTACATCATCAGGGTACAGGTGAGCATGATGTGGATTTTCATCTCATGACATATGGTTTGGTTAGATTTACGGACATGTCTATGTGTCAAACAATAGTGAAATTGAGAATATTATCTTGAGGGAATTTCAAGTTAAGTCATATTCATGTCACCTAGGATATCAGAAGACATTGAAAACAGTTAAGAAGTTATACCATCGACCGAACTTGAAGAAACAAATGGTTGAGTTTGTTGCGAGGTGTTTGGAATGTCAATAGCTAAAAGAATAGTTTAAGCATATAGGTGGTTTATTGCAGCCAAATCTGATTCCAAAGTGGAAGTGGGAGGTCATTTCCATGTATTGCGTTACAATTTTGTCAAGGGCATCTATGCAGCATGATTCTATTATGGTTAAGGTTGATAATTTGACTAAGGTAGCTCAATTCATTCTAGTGAAGTCTATGAATTCAGCTAGTCAAGTAGCTCAGGTATTCATGAGGGAGATAGTGAGGTTACATGGTATTCCTAGGAATATTGTGTCAGAGATACCAAGTTCACTTCTAGGTTTTGGAAGGATTTATTTACAGGTTTGGGTATGAATTTAGCTTTTAGTACACCTTATCATCAGCAAATAGATGGACAGAAATAGAGGGTCAACAAGGTTCTTGATTACATGCGAGGATGTATGTTATGCACTATCAGAGGAGGTGAGAGGAGTATCTTCCACTGGTTGAGTTTTCTTATAACAATGGATATTAGGAATATTTGAACATGAGTCTGTTTGAGGCACCTTATGGGTGGAGCTGTAATACTCCCATAAGTTGGAGTGATCCATTGAACATGGTATTGATTTGAATAGATATGTTGGCCAAGACGGAACAAGAAATTACAGTTATCAATAAGAATCTAAAGGTAGCACAGGACATGAAGAAGAGTTATGCATATCAACATAGGGTATTTAAGGAGTTTCAGGTTAGGGAACATGTGTACTTTCACATGAAGCCCAAGAAGAGCATCTAGAGGATTGGATCATGTGCCAAGCTAGCACCTCAGTATTGTAGGCCTTTCGAGATCCTTGAGAGGATTCGACCAGTGGCCTACATACTTGCATTGCCTTCGACAGTGAAAATCCATGATTTTTTCCATGTGTCATTTCTTAAGAAGTATGTGAAAGATGTTAAGTCCCTATATTACTAGTGTAGTCCCTTATTATGTTAGTGTAGCCCCCCTTATTTTTATTGTTGTGCACCTATAGCCCCCATATTTTTATTATTGTGCCCTTACATTATTATTGTTAGGTCGGCTAGGATTACATTGTGGCCCCATGGAATCCTATATATAGAAAGAAGGTTTTTTCATTTCGATCATCCGAGAATTGTTCATTCATGTAATGTATTAGAGGTTTCCCCCTTGAAGTGGCTATTTCTAAGGCATTGATATCTCTTTTATTCTATTTTTGGAGCTGATTTCACAACATTTGGTATCAGAGCTTTGGATTCTAGGGTTTCGCTGCTCCAAACAGGTCATCGTGGAATTTTATCTATAATTTTTTTTCTACGAAGGTTAAAAAGATAAATTGTTTAGAGTGCAAAGTCGAAATCCCAAGGTATAGAGTCACAAAATTTTAGAGCTTGTTTCGCAATATTTTCGGAAATATGATCTGTGGAAGTTAGGTCTTTTTGCAGGCTCCTAAATTTAACCTAAACAAGACATTGTGGAATTTTCACTATAAATTTTTTCTACGAAGGTTCAAAAGCTGAAATTTTTAGAGTATGAATCTGAAATCCTGTGAAACATTGTCACAAAATTTCAAATCTTGGTTCATGAAATTTTCAGAGATTTGGGTTGTGGAATTTAGGGCTTTTTCAGGCTCATGAATTTCATCTCAAAGAGGTGATTGTGGGAAAATCTTCATAAATATCTCTCTGAGCAACAGATTGGAATGTTGTAAAAACTGTTTGCAAGTACACGGACTATAGTTTCTTATCTATTAATTTCAAAGCCAAAGGAGGAAACAGTGACACATGTCAAGTTGTACAAGTTCGCTCTACTGAACCAGTCCATAATTAGGTCATTGTGGGAGATTGGACATAAATTTTCCTTGAAGAATCCAAATCATTTCAGAACTATGGCATTCGAAAGAGGATTTAGAGGGATACCTTAGGGCCAAATTTAAGATATTTATGATCTGAAATCACAGAGATAATTCTGTTTCAATACCGAGCTCCTCAAAATCAAGAAAAATGTGTGTATTTGTTTTTTAAAATTGCATAACTTTTCTTTGAAAAAGTAGTTCAAAGTGATTCGAAGGGATTATTGAAGAATTTTTATCAGTATTGGGTTCTATAATGCCTCCAAAAAATAATTCCATACTCATTAAGCACTCAAAAAGCTATACTATGACATATGAAGAGGAAGAATTGCAGTATGAGATATCAAAATTATGGTACCAAGTGCAACAAATTTTGATCTTACGAAGAGCATGCGAAGATGACACAGATGGTTTAAAATCAGAAATGGAGGCTAAGTTGGATGGTTTGAAGGGTCAAATAATATCTAATATGGACGATAAATTAGTGGAAGATAACATTGAGCATCAACAACAAGTTCTCCAACTCTCAAAGGATAACCTAACTTTGGTGCAGAATCTAATGAAACAACAGGAATATCAACATCACATCTAAAGAAGTTTGGAAGCATTCACAGAAACAAGAACTCCACAAGTACGATCAATTTCAGAGTATCTCAGTAAGTGGGATAACTTTCCTATAGAAGGTTCTACATGGGAGGATGAGAATTTTATACAGAAGCATCAAGAAATAATAAAGCGTTGAGGACAACACTTGTTTGAAGGAGAGGGGCATGTTAAGTCCCTGTATTACTAGTGTAGTCCCTTATTATGTTAGTGTAGCCCCCCTTATTTTCATTGTTGTACACCTGTAACCCCCATATTGTTATTATTGTGCCCTTACATTATTATTGTTAGGTCGGCTAGGATTACATTATGGCCCCACTAGGATTACATTGTGGCCCCATGGACTCCTATATATAGAAATGAGGTTTTTTCATTTGTATCATCCAAGAATTGTTCATTCATGTAATGTATTGGAGGTTGCCCCCTTGAATTGGCTATTTCTAAGGCGTTGATGTCTCTTTTCTTCTATCTTTGGATTTGGTTTCACAACAAAAGATGTTAATCATGTGATTGAATGGTATGTATTATAAGTGGAGCCAAAAGGAGAATTCCAGCTAAAACCTCAGTGCATTTTGTAGTGGAATATGCTCATGCTCTGGAATCAAGAAATAAAGCAAGCTAAAGTGTAGTTGAAGCACTTTGGGCCCGATGAAGCTACATGGGAGATGGTTGATCAAATGTGGGTTATGCACCATTCTTTAGTTGTTGGTTGAGTGGATGTATTTTGATGTATGTTTTAATGTTCTGTTTTGGTTATGTATATATATGTGTATGTGTGTAAATACTGCATTGAGTTATTTATAAAGATCCAATAACCGATATGGTGTTTATGGTATGAAGATGATGGTATCAAAAATATGATATGATGTAAATTATGGATCGTTTTGTGTTATAAATCTCCATACGAAACATGTGTTTTTCTAGTTTATAAGTTTTATTGAACACCGAGGATGATGTTCCCTTAAGGGGGAGGGGTTTGTAATATCCCCGTGGTTGATTTTTTATGTAAATAAAAAAGAAATAACGAAGGTCATGGGACATGTATTCCAAGATGAATGTTAAGAAAAACATAGTGATGGGGATCACTTGTAATTAATTAATGACCATGGAAATTAGCAAAGGAATTGGTAAAGGAAAAATAGAAATAATTGGCATTTTGTTTATGAAATAAAGGAATATAAGAGAGAAGGGAGATGAAGGGACACATATTTTCATGTGAGGAAAATTGAAGGAAAAATAGAGGGAAATGAATAAAATAGAGGCCTCAATAAAAAAAGGCTTATGAGGATCAGTTCACATCTTTTGCCAGTTCAGTTTTTGAGCTCTCTCTCTATTCTCTCACACCCTTTCACACTTAGAGCTTTCATTAAGGGAATTTTGAGGTCTAAAATGGGCCTCCAAAGAAAAATATACAAAAAAAACTTTATAATAACTAATAGGATTCAAGTTGATGATGTCAACCATGGGGGATGATTCACCATTTTTGGCGTAAAAAAGTAAAAAGATTACAAAATAATAAAATAATAAAACTACTTTTTCAACTTGTATTTTCAACTTATCTCCCTAATGGTGTACTCAAATTTCGAGTGGGAGTACTCATTGGATTCAAAATTAATTCCTCATCTAATAAGTACCCATGTTTCATGCTTTTGATGGACCCTGCCACACGAAAAATTATAAAAACATGAAAAAACATTATTGCAATCACCTTTTTCATTTATTTCTCATTTTTCATGTATAAGGGTCCATCGAAAGCATGCAACATGGGTACTCATTGAATGAGGAATCAAATTATGCATCGAAAGAGTCTTTCCACTTGAAATTTGAGTAAACCCATAGGGAGATAAGTTGAAAATACAAGTTGGAAAAATAGTTTTTTATTTTTCCCTATAAATTTGATGATGTAATCAAATATTATTTTATTATTTCCACCATTATTTTATAATTTCCTTGAGAGGCCCATTTAGACCTAAAAATTCCCCTAATTCTTGGAGCACTTTGTAATACCTTGGATTTGGAGGAAGAAGGAAAAGGAAAGTAGGAAAGTTCAAAGGAAAAAGTGGATCCATAGCTACAACTTTATTTCTTTGGATATAACAAGATGCATGTATGATTTCCTCAATTCATGGTGGATGTATGTGGTTTTATAGTTATGTTATGTCATTGGCATGGAGAATTTCCTAGATTGAGAATTATTTTAGCCTTTTCTTTCCATTTCTTGGATAGCCATGGTGTTGTGCGTTTTTACACTTGATTTTTTTCTAGTTGGTGCTCATAATTATTTATGGTTGTGGATTGTAACAAACACTCTGGAAGCTCTGGAATAGCTTGGGTTGAGTTACTAGTCCTAGAGCTTAGGTTGGGGAAAATGATCTAGAGCCCTTGGTGGCTTTAGTTATTAGTCCTTGGAGCTAGTTGGACAAACACTCTGGAGCCCTAGAAGGTTTTGGGTTGAGCTACTAGCTCCAGAAGCCCTAGACATATTGGGTAGCGATCCAGGTGGATTTCAAAAGCCTAAATTTTCAAGTGTCCAAATCTCAACATATTGCCACCAAGTTATAATGCTCGACAATACAAACCCAACGATGGAAACACCACCTCAATTGGAGTTTGTATGGCCATTTTATGTCATTAGAAGTTTTCAAATCATAAGGGAATGTGGGACCCTCTTTGCTTATGTGGCGATGAAATAAAAAATTAACCTCAACACATGACATCTCAACATTGACCTCCTAGCCTTTCACAAAAGACAAAAAAGAGAAACAAAATATTAAAAAATATATTATAATAAGCAAAAATCAAATAAGAAAAAAAGTGTTATTATATTAGAAATAATGGTTATTATGTTAATCATAATAATAACCACCTAAACCTAAGTCTAGAGGTCAAATGAAAACCAACAAATTTTTTTATGAAATGTTGGTAAGCCATATTAAAATGGCGTGATTTTTTTACATATGGTCATACATATATTAACCACATTATACCAAAAAAAATAAATACTTGGGTCATTATAATGTATGAACAACGACCATTATAGATGGAAAATCCCGATTGGCGGTCTAAATTTTTGGTTATAATATACCATATATTTATATGGTTCCAACAACGGTGGTCTCAAACTTTGGCTATACGATATATTTGTGGTTACGATGACATGAGTTACCTATTAAAAAAGGGTTTAGTGGGTTTTGAATCCCGACCAACCTCCCAACGAATAATCTATAATCCCATGTGATAAACGGCTAGCTAACGAGTGAGCTCTTGATTTATCCGCCTGTGATAAAAAATATAAAGGAGCCTCTTCATTCGAAAATGGTACCAAACCGACGCGGCCGGTGACAAAACGCTACAACAAAACAATGCAAGTAGAACTATGCATAGGTGGAACCACAAACTGTGGAACCTTGACTAGACAATGGAACCATGAGTTAAGGAATCTTGGAGGATTCTTTTAGATTCCTTAGAGCTAATTTTTGATAGAGTTAGAATTATGCCAAGTTTATACTCATATTAACTAGAATTTCGCTAGGAGTCTGAAAGCGTGATCATTTTTATGATCTGAGCAACAATTTTTTCAGAAGCATAATGTTGAAAGTAGATCCTTGAAAGTGGAACCTTAATGCTGGAATTTGCATGGAATCTCAAAGATTCCCTAGAGGCCAAAAATTGACAGTTTCAGAACCAGGACAACTTTATACGCATTTGCCTCGATTTTTCATAAGGAACGTAATGGCGTGATTAGTTTCTAATTCATCTGAGTAGCCAAATTTTAGTCAAACCATGAAAGATAATGTTTGAGGAATATTTGAGATCCCTGGGGAGCCCATATTTGACCGAGGAAAAAGGGGGTTGAGTTTACAGTGAGATTTCACAGTTTTTTGCAAGGAATGTGGTCGCACATGCTATTTATTCATCTAAATAGCCTATTTTTAGGTCATCCCTAGACTTGGAGGTATAAAGTGCATTGTTTACATGTGTTCATTTGATTTTTGTTGAGATGATGATTTGATTATGAGATCCATGTATTCCACTTCATTGTGAGATGATCAATGTATGTTACTTTATGTGAGATTGTTCCTTTTCATGTTGAAGGGGAACATCTTGTGAGTGAGAGTTATTTGTAGGATAACATCTCATGGAGAGACATGCCACTCTAGATAAGGGGGTTCATCCATCTATTTTTTACACATCATTTTGTCACCATGACATTTGATAGTAAAAATGGATCTATTTCCATCCATACATATGTTCCAATATACTTCCTTACAAGTCAAACATTCATATTCCTTGATCAAATCATGAATTTTGGGTAAAATGGCTCTTTAACCTCTTAGAGATGACTTGCACACTTTTTCTAGTCAATATATGTGCATGTGATGTTACTTCCATAAATACCTGCACAGTTATGTGCTCCATTTTTCATTAAAAACTGCACAACTGACTCAAAGTAAAGTAAAAAATAAAAGTTATAGAAGCATAGTTGGGGGAATATCTCCCAACTAGAAGCCTCTGAGTCATATCAGTTCGAGACAAACCCCTCTAAATATAGAGCTAATTCCCTTGGATCATGGAACCCTAATCCCACCATTTTTGGATCTCACCCATCTTTGGTGGATTTGAAACCTCTTCAGTTTCTCCTATAAATTGAGTTGAGACTTCAGGGTTAAGGGAGCTCACTTATGGTTGTATTATGCTAGTAATTTTGGATTGGAAATATTATTAGCCAAGGAGGAATATTGGAAGCATTTTGGAGGAACCTATATGACATCAAGTATTGGTTGTAAGATTTCTCTTTTATGTAATATTCCTAAATAGGAAAAGCAACAATATTAAACACAATAATGGAAAATAGTAGTGAATAACATTACATCAAGATATGAGACCAATATGAAGCCATTATATTATGAACATTAGCAACAAATTAGTACAAAATAGTGAGGCACAAATCATATGATATGAGCCAACAAGCCTCCCATAAACAATCACTCTCAAAAGTGAGATGTTGCTACTATACAAAAAGTCGGAGAGCTGCTACAACGTAGTTCTAATGAGAAAAAATACTACTAAAATCATACAATGATATATAACAAATGATATATGCCTCAAAATATGCTATACATAAAGATCAAGGCTATATATCACTTTCCCTAGACAACCCAACAGGGTTTTTGGAAATAAATCAAAATACAATAGTGAACTGCAACCCTAGGGCTAAAGATTCATTGTAGCAAAATGGCATGGAAGATATGGCTGAAGCTGATGTATAAATATGTGGCTTTCCTCCAATATATTCTCCGGGTGAAATTCATTTCCCTCCACTGACAATCTAACTCCTCGAAACTTGCACTGAAACGACCCCTGCAACTGATCTCTAAAATAACGCAGTCATGGAATGAAACTATGCTATACGGGTTGGTGGTAGCTTGGCCTGGTGCCAAATGATGAAATAATGCCCAAGGACCTTCCTTGTTGGCCTCCTAATGGAAAGGCTACCTCTCCACTGAAACACAAGCTAAGAAAATGGCCCTACAAACCCTCCACAACTTCTGCCCTGCAACACAACACAAGTCTTGAAGAAATTGTGCTATATAATAAGACTCGAGCTTTGGCCTGATGCCGGAATGTAGAAATGCATCCCAAATACTTTTCTTGCATGGGCACTCACAGTCCCTCGAGGATGAAGATGGGATTCCCGCTTGAGAACACCCTTGTGCTAAACAACACTGCAGTCTCCACTAAACAGCTGAAGAGAGCAACAAGTCATACAAACCGTTAAAAAATAATAATCAATCATGCCTTCTATGGCTGCCATCCCCTTCCTTATATTCTTGGTGAGCTTCCTCACCTTAGGCCCCACTCATTAAAGCCACTACTTCCATGCATGGAATCTCCTTCAAAAATTGTGTTGTCACTCAATGAATGTCACTCCTTCCATACCAGCATTGTTGATTTGGTCAAAGTTGTCCCAGTCTACATGCTCCATCCCCTTTTCACACATAAGGGTGCTTAATCCAACTACTTAGATGACCCCCATTCACACTAGGAGTGATTTTATTCCTACCAAGGAGATTTATGGGTCTCCCTACCCTCTTATTCTTATAGCTAAGAAGCAAAAAAAAAATTAGTACTCCAAGTAGATAAAAGCTAATTGGGAATATTACAGTAGTCCCCTCCTGAATGTTTCTTTTCCTTAAGAAACTATAAAGGTGAGTGTTGCAACTCTTCTCCTCTTTCCCTTGTGACACCTCCATGTGATAAGCTCTCCTCATGAACCAAGTGTCCCCTAATCAATCCATCCATGAAATGCTCCTCCCAAGTACTCATGAGATGCTAATGGCTCACCTCATAAGGAAACAAAAGGTATAATTGATCAATCATGGTTTGCCCAATGTCCTCCCTGAAGAATGAAGCATAAGAAATATGGATAATCTCACTCCCAATGGGGACATTCAATCCTTGCATCATTACTCCAATCATGCCCACAATAATGATAAGAACATCATCAATGTATGGGATCATAGTTAAGGATACATGAGCTACCATATGAAATACTGGAGAAGGATCATAGTCACACATGTGGAACCAGCGCAGTATGTCTCCTGAATGCCTCAGAACATGATATAATAAGTGGTTTCCCCACCACTTTTTTTCTTCCACAAACCTCTCACATGCTTGGAGAAGGTGAATAATGTTTGGTGCCAATGGAGTACACCCTGAAGAATATATCATTTCCCTAAAACCTCCTAGGGAGTGGCCATGCTCAACACTGCTTATGGCCCCAAGTGAACCATGAAGTTTACAATAAAATGTGCTCCCCCTTGGAGGAATGAGTTGTACATGAAAGGTAAAGGAATGAAAATACTCATATAGTAAATAATTATACACAAAAACACATCCTTTACCATATACCTTGATCAAACTAATTGAGTAGCTCATAGATATGTCCCCTCTCATTCCCAATGAGGAAAGAGGTGGCTGTGATAAATCTATCAAATATTTATGTCTCTCCTCCATCTCCAAATGATCCCTGCATCTCCTCATATGTTGATGTATCTTCTCTTCAAGGCCTTCCCAAGTGAATCCCTCCATGATAGTATGATATGCTCCATTGGAATAAGTGTGGCTGAGGAAAAAATCATCCTGTGTTGCAAGTAGTAGCGTCTCCTTGAGCTTAGAATATCTAGTCAAGAAGATTCTACTTTGATAGTAGATGACCCCATCTCTCACTATATATCTTCCATCTGAATATTGGCCATCTAGTATCCTCCATGCAAAGAGATCCTTGGAGTATTCCACTAACATCTAGGATCTCCAATAAGGATCTGTACTCCATAGTGACAGTGCTAATGATCTGCCATATAGAGCACCTGTCATGTGGCTGCCTCCTTCTTTGACACCTCCCATGCCAAAGTCACATGCCGGGATGCTGATGTCCTTCCTCTGTTGTTCCTCATGTAGCTGCTCATGCTTAAGTAAAGGTTGAAGATTTTTGAGGTTAGTCTTCCACGGGAATTTATCACCCATCCAAAACTTCCTGAGTTTGGCCAATGTATTCATGAGTGGCCACCATCCTCTAATATGTGTGGAATATTTCTCCCCAAGTGGGAGTATCTCCTGAGCCTACAAAGCCAGGGAGTGGTCTCCTTGCACCATGATGGTGCCATCCTCCATCCCTGAAGCATCCTCTTTCAGCACAAGATGTGGGGTGAGAGTTGGTAATGATGATATTGGGAGAATGTCTCCCTCCTCCTCATGCCTACCCAAGACTCTCTGTGCTATGTCATGTCCTCCCAATATTCCCACTCCTCCTGGATCTATTATTGGTGCAACATGTTGTGATAAATTTCTCACCAACTCCTGATCTTGTGGCCTCCCAGGTGGAATGCCACTAAATAGTGATTCCTCATGGGCCAAAGTCATCTGCATAACCGATAGGACTGTTAGGTCCTTACTTCCATTTTGAAAATCCATCTCTATTTTCTATGTAGAAGTTTTCTGTGAGGGATATGTGTGCATGCCCCTAATTACCTTATGTTTACCACTCCCTTTATCTATCCACTCAATTTGCAAAGTCTCCTAATCTATGCGGACCTTTCCTAAATAAATCGACCACTACACACCCAATATCACATTGATGTCAGGTATGTCAACCACAAAGAAGTGATCAGTCAATGTATATGTCTTCATAGTGATAGATAAATATGGAACATAATGCATGCATTGCATATTTCTAACTCCTGGGACCAAAACCAAAAATCCCTCAAAATCGTCAGTGGGTATAGTCCTCCTCTACACTATTTGGGCATCAATAAAGTTGTGGGTTGTCCCATTGTCAATCAACACTGCCAATTGGAGAAAATTCTCCATTCCCACCTCCTGGTGGTGGTGGATCCTCTCCTGTTATCCCAGCACTGTGACCTCCTTCTGGTTCCTCTTCTTCTTCCTCTTCATCATTAGAAAATACCTCTATATAGTGTACCTTACCTACTGCACATCTATGCCCAGGTGCCCATGATTCTTGGCATGTGAAGCAAAGCTTCCTTCTCCTCAAGTCTCTTCGGACATCATCACTAAGAGGTACTTTTTTTTGGCTCTCCTTTGAAGGATGAACCTTCTCATATTTCCCTTTGAAGGAAAAGTGGGCTTTTGCTAAAATGTTGCCTTTGCTCTTGGCAAGGCATCTAGTAGATCTCTAGCCCTTTCAATGGCATATTGAAGGGTAGTGGGTTTGATATATTTAACCAACCCTGTAGAGGTTCTTCTAGCCCATCAATAAACATATAGACCCTCCTAGCTGCAGATAAATCAGGAACCATAACAGAAAGTTTTAGAAATTCAGAAATGTGAGTTTCTAGATTACCTTATTGTTTGAGCTTAGCTAGCCCAATGAAAGGTGCTTCCGGGTCTCTTTGATCAAACATCTCCACCAACCTCCTTGTGAACTCTGAATATGCATTCACATTGGCATGACCTAATGTAGAAAGACCATGAAACTACTAATCATGTGCTTCACCCTCTAGGTGCAGCGCTGCTATTTTGATGGCCTCCATCTCCGATACTTAGTTCAACTGGAAGTAGATGTCTAGATTTTCTACCCAAGATTTGGCAGTGCATGTAGATGACCCATCAAAAGTGGGTAAGAAAATTCTGCCCATAGTCTGGTGAAGATCATGATTCTATATGAATCCTCTACCTGTGTTGTGATGCTAGGGTCTCCTATTGTCCTTAATCTAAAATAACTCTTGAAAACTCAAATGGTCCTTGAATCTTTGAGATTGAGACTCATAATCAAGAAAATAATCTTCAAGAGTTTCTTTTTCTTGAAACCCTCCATTTCCCACTACTAAAAATGTTGGCATTGTAGAGTGTTGGGAAACTTGTTGCTTCACTGGTTGGTAATTTTTGTGATGAGAAATGTCGGAGCCTTCTCCATGTAGAAACCCTTTAGGGGATTATTTTCATCTATTCATCCTCATCTCCTCGATTTCTCTTGCAATATATTGCATGGTTTGAAGAATAACCTTGGGATACTCCTTCTCCTCTTCTCCTCCTGATAAGGGAGTTTTGCCTTTGTCTTCTCTATCATATTTATAATCATATCTCTGGTTTCTTCTTTTGAGATACCTCTTCTCTCTATCTGTGAGAGGATCTCCTTCTTCTGATGACATATTGGCTTAGATGCACATGCTGAGCCAAGATTATGCTCTGATATCATTGTAATATTCCTAAACAGGAAAAGTAGCAATATTGAACACAATAATGGAAAATATTAGTGAATAACATTACATCAAGATATGAGACCAATATGGAGCCGTTATATTATGAATATCAGCAGCAAATCAATACAAAATAGTGAGGCACAAATCATATGATATGAGCCAACAAGCCTCCCATCAACAATCACTCTCGAAAGTGAGATGTTGCTACTATAAAAAATGCCGAAGAGATGTTACAGTGCAGTCCTAATGAGAATAACTCTAAAATCATACAATGATATATAAAAACTGATATATGCCTCAAACGATGCTACACATAAATATCAAGGCTCTATATCAATTTCCCTAGACAACCCAAGAGGGTTTCTGGAAATAAATCAAAGTACAATAGTGAATTGCAACCCTAGGGATGAAGATTCGCTGCAAAAAAATGGCTGGGAAGATATGGTTGAAGCTGCTGTAGAAATATGTGGATCTCCTCCAATAGATTCTTCGGGTGAAAGGAAGGTCCCTCCACTGAAGATCTAACTCCCCAAAACATGCACTGAAACCACCCCTGCAACTGATCTCTAAAATAACGCGGTCATGGAATAAAACTACACTGTACGGGGTGGTGGTAGCTTGGCCTAGTTCCAGATGATGAAATAATGCCCAAGGACCTTCCTTGCTGGCCTCCCAATGGAAAGGATACCTCTCCACTGAAACACAAGCTCATAAAATGGCCCTGCAAACCCTCCACAACTTGTGCCCTACAACACAACACAAGTCTGGAAGAAACTACACATTATAATAGGATTGAAGATTTGGCCTGATGCCGAAATGTGGAAATGCAGCCCAGATAATTCTCTTGAGTGGGAAATCAAAGTCCCCCAAGGATGAAGGTGGAATTCCCGCTCGGGAACACCCTTGTGCTAAATAACACTGCAGTCTCCGCTAAACTGCTAAAGGGAGAAACAGGTCATACAGACCATAAAAAATAATAATAATCAATCATGCCTTCTATGGCTGACATCTTCTTCCTTATATTCCTGGTGAGCTTCCTCACCTTGGGCCCCACTCGTTAAAGCCACTACTTCCATGCATGGAATATCCCTCCAAATTTGCGTTGTCCCTCAATGAATGCCACTCCTTCCATACCAGCGTTGATCTAGATTTATGCATGAATGCAACAGAATACACATGTAACCATAAATACAAATATGCAGCGGAAATAACACTTCATTTCATTAATATCAAAGAATTGAAATTTGCTTACAAACATAATAGAAATAAACTAGCTAGGGCACTGGTAGCTTATCTATGAGAAGATATGTAGCAGCTACAGGCCTCTGAACTGAGTTACAATGAGTTTCAAGGGCCTATTTATTATTTAGAAACAATGGAAAACCCTAAAAATCCAAAACCCTAACCCTAGGATATAAAGCACTAAAATTATGGGCCCTGTTTAGGTAAATTGGTGTTTCAACTTCCCAGGGATGTAACTTTGGCATGCGATCTCTGTTTGATGCACTCAATAGCTCGTTAGAAATATCTATCCGAGGAGTACAACTTTATCCCAAAAAGTGTCATTTACTACCTCAAAATGGCTTCGGAATTTCAGGACCCGAAAAACTATCAAAAATAGTAAGTTGTGCCAAAACAAAAAAACTGAAAGGGACAATGGTGAGGCCCCAAGTGAAAAAGGTGGGTGGCCACCAATATCCACCTGGATCATTCTGCCCCCCTTAGGAAGAAATTTTCCCCATTGTGTTGAGTTCCTCCATGAGATGAGGAAACTTCTATTGAACTTGGTCCCTGGTGAACCACTTGCCTTGGTGCAGGAGTTGGCCAGCTTTGACAACTCGATATAGTTGGATGTTCTGTTGGCGAGTGTTTTTGATTTGCATGTCCATGATACAATCTGGGTGGCCTGTTCCATGTAGTCTAGGTTTAAATCTTTTTTTTGTGAGTTTTTCTGCAATGTCAGATGTGTCTAGTAGAGGTGGGAAGTAGGGACGAAGGCGGTCCACATTGAATACTGGGTGCAGACCAAGGAATGGTGGAATGCTAAGCTCAATTTCATTGTTCCCTACCATCTTGGTGATGGTGTCTGGCCCATATCAGAGCAGGCGAAGCTTACTATGGGGTCCACTGAGGTGCTCCTTCTGCAAATGTAGCACACTTTGTCGCTCATCTGGAAGTTGTGTGGTACCCGATGTTGATCATGTCGTTGCTTGTACTTAGCATTGGCTCTATCCAATATGTCATGAAATTGTTGGCGGATGTGCTGAATGTGCTCAATGAGGTTGTTCTCTTTCTTAGCTTCAGACTAGACATGAGCCGAATCGGCCTGAGTAGCCGCAAATGGCATGGCTACATCAATGGGACATAGTGGCTGGCATCCCAAGCCCACCTGAAAGGGTTTGTGGCTGGGTTAGCTGTGGAGAGCCCGATTATAACTGTGGTGTACATAGGGGAGCCTCTCACCCCATGTGCGTGGATGCTTTGAATTGTACATGCGTAGAATGTGTACAATCATCCTGTTGATGACCTCTGTCTGGCCATCAGTTTGGGGATGGAAAGCTGTGGACTTGGTGAGCTTGGTGTCCAAAATTGACCAGAGGTTGGACCAAAATGTGCTGAGGAACCTGCTATCACGTTCTAATATGATAGACTATGGGATCCCAAAGTGCACCCAAACTCGTTCAAAGAAGATTTTAGCAGTGGCTTCTGCTATGATGTTCTTCTTGCAGGCCACCATAATGGCCATCTTCGAGAATCTGTCGATGACCACAAAAACACAGTCGTTTACATGATTAGTATAAGGAAGGTCTGACATGTAATCCATGGAGATGGATTCCCAAGGTCGACTAGGGGTAGGTAGCGGAGTATAGAAGTCTTGGTTCTTGATGGTCGGTTTGGCAATGTCGCAAGCAGTGTAGGATCTGATGTACTTCTCGACATCCTATCGAAGGTTCGGCCAATAGAAATATTTCCGCAATACTGCCATTGTTTTCTCGACCCCGAAATGCATAGCGACTTGACTGTAGTGTGCTTCCCATATCATCTTTGCACGCTCGCTTGAAGGAGCACAAAGGTGTCCTAGGTGACATAAAAATGCATCTTGGAGGTGAAAATTTGGAACTTGCGTACCCCCCAAGAGTGCCTTGTATGTGTGGCTGAATTCTGGATCGCTCTTGTAGAGAAGCACCCAATTAGAAGTCTCCTGCCCACAAGAGTTGAGAATGGTGGTTAGTGCCACTATTGGTGGTTGGCTGAGGCAGTTTGCAATGTTATTGGTGCTACCTTTCTTGTACTTGATGTTCAAATGAAACTGTTGCAGATATGTGGACCACTTTTGATGGCGACCATTACACAACTTCCCTTGTGTCTGTATGAACTACAAGGGTCGATGGTATGTGTCGATGATTGTTTCCTTCCCCAAAATTTAATGCTTCCATTGTCGACAAGACTGCATAATGGAATACATTTCTTTGTCATAAGTGGGATACTTGCGAACCATGTCAGACAATGTCTCACTGTGATATGCCACTGGATGCCCCTGTTGAGTGAGAACTGCCCCAATATCATAGTCAAAGGAATCTATCTCGATCTCAAATGGTTGTTGCAAGTCTGGTAATGTGAGCACGGGGGTAGAACAGAGGTGATGTTTCAATTCTATGAACACCTTTTTCTGAGATTCCGACCAAAAGAATTTTGCTCTCGCTCCTCCCTTGGTGACTTGACTCAAGGGCCAACTGATATGAGAGAATCCCAACATGAACCTGCGGTAGAAATTAGCAAGACCCAGAAAGCTATGAAGCTCTGTTATAGTGGTTGGGGCAGGCCAGTCTCGAATGACTTGTATCTTGGTTGGATCCACATGCACCCCCCTTTCATCAATAATGTATCCCAGATATTGAACTTGGGTCATGCCAAAAGTGCACTTCTCCAAATTGGCACACAACTTGTGTTGCCGTAGTGTTTGGAGGACTTATTGGATGTGGTGGAGGTGCTCTTCCCAAGTCTGGCTGAAGATCAAAATGTCATCCAAGTACAATACTACAAATGAGTTGGAGAATGGCATCAAGATGTCATCCATCAACCTCATGAATGTTGCAAGAGCATTCATCAACCCAAAAGGCATGACCAACTATTCGAAAAGGCCCTCCTTGGCTTTGAAAGTAGTCTTCCACACATCAAAGGGTTCGATGGGTACCTGGTGATACCTAGACTTCAAATCAATCTTGCTAAAATATTTCGCCCCTTTGAGTTGGTCTAGAAGGTCATCAATCCATGGTATCGAGTACCTATTCCAAGCAGTGATCTTGTTCAGCGCTCGATAGTCAATATAGAGTCTCCAAGTCCCATCCTTCTTCTGTACTAACACGATCGTTCTCCCACAGGGCAATGAACTTGGCCGGATGTGACCTTTCTGCAGCAGCTCCTGAATTTGCCTCTTTATTTCATCGTTCTCCAGAATAGAGCACCAATAGATTAGTCTGTTGGGTAGCGGCACACCTGGGGTCAGATCAATGGGGTGCTTGACCTGACAGTGCAGAGGCACCCCTGTGGGTGAGGTGAAAATGTCCGCGTACTCCTCCACAACCTTGTCCATTTGTTGTTGTTGTGCAAAGGAACCATGTCTAGAGGCCGTGGCCACAGTCTTCTTCTTGCCATGGGGGCAGATCATCAAGAAAACAAATTTCCTGGTTTGGGAAATGAGCTTACTGCATTTTTTTGCAGTAACCAAAGTTATAGTGGTAGGCGGTGGTACCTTTGGTATCCTGTACATCTTATTTCCCAAGGTAAAAATAACCACGTGAGGTCATGAATCGTACACAAAATTTTTCTTCCACAAGTATGGTTGGCCTAATAATACATCAAAAACATCAATAGGAGCAATGTCACATAATACCTCATCTGTGAAGGGCTTGATGATATAGGGAAGGTGGCAGTGTTGGCTAACATGGAGATCCTGTCCTTGGTGAAGCCAACCGATGGTGTATGGCTGTGGGTGCGCTGTGGTCAGCAAGCCCAACTGCTTCACGACATCTACTGAAATGAGGTTCTTTTGGCACCCATTTTTGACAATGAACTGTAACATGGAACCCTTTACCCACATTTGGGAGTGGAAGAGATGTTTTGCCTCCTCTGGATCCTCTGGTTCCTCCTTCTAGATCTTCACAGTGGCAACAATGGCGTTGGGCTCTGCATCAATAATATATTTCCCTTTATAGTTCCCCTTGTTATGTTTTGATTCAGAGTTAGAGCATGAATCTGATTCAAAATCCCTCATCTCGGCCACGAGTGACTGCTTGGCCCAACACTCACTTATGTTGTAAGTGGAGCTCTTATGGAACTCACACCACTTTATCGTGTCCTTCTTCAGCTTCGCGGTGCTGTTCCTTGCTTGTGGCTTTGGAAAGTTGTCTTGGGCCACCATGCCTTGGCTTTGTCCTTTGTTCTGTGGTTTGGGGGCACCTTTCCCTTGCTTTTGATTCACAGATCCAATGTCTCGCTTCTTCTGCTTGAATTTTTGCTTAATCTTGGCGGCGTATCAGTATGTCGTACCAAGCGAGGAGATGTCGAGGAAATCCATTTCCTCCTGAATGTGTCTATGTAGAAAAATGCGATACTTTAGCACCAAATGTTTCTTCAAATCTTTGATACCCAAATTTGTGCACAGGGTATGGAACATATTCGTCAGCTCATGCACATCTTGATCCCTTTGTTGACGCAGCATGGTCCATTGTATGTACTTGTCCTTATAGCTCCCCATGGGATAGTATTATTCCTTGATGGCATCTTAGAAAGAATTTCAAGTGGGCATGACTAAGAATAGAGAGGGTTCTGTCTCATCCTTTTTCTCACAGTAGGTTTCCCACCAGTCCTTGACATGGGGGGTAGCTTTGAGGAGTGAAAAAATAATCTTCTCCCGGTCGGAAAAGTCATTGACTGAAAAATATCCTTCTAATAGATTCTACCATATATCTATGACATCTGCATTTATTTGACCCTTAAATATGGGAATGTCAAAGTTTACTTGTACCTTAAATGGATTCATGCCTCCAGAGTGGCCATTGCATGCAAATGCGCTGCCGGTGGGTAGTTGTTGAAGGATCTGGGCAAAATTATCCATAATTTCATTCCTTTGTTTTTCGAGGGCTTCCTTGAGAAATATTTTTATAGGATTCCCTTCTCCCTCATCTTTCTTTTCGTCCCCCATGGGCGGCTGTCGGGGTTTGCGAGCTGATCTTGCAAAGGTTCAATCAGATCGAGCCCCAACTCCTTATACCTCGACCTCGTAGGGGACATGCAAAGAAGGATCGAGAAAAAGCAAACCGCTCTAATACCACTGATCCAGATTTATGTAGAAACGCAAAATAATACACATGTAACCATAAATACAAATATGCAATGGAAATAACACTTCATTTCACTAATATCAAAGAACTGAAATTTGTTGACAGACATAATAGAAATAAACTAGTTAGGGTGCTGGTAGCTTATCTCTGAGAAGAGATGTGGTGGGTACAAGCCTCTGAACTGAGTTATAATAAGGCTCAAGGGCCTATTTATTATTTAGAAACAATGGAAAACCATAAACATCCAAAACCCTAACCCTAGGAGATGAAGCGCCAAAACTATGGGCCCCATTTGGGTAAATTGGTGTTTTAACTTCCCAGGGACGTAACTTTGGCATATGATCTCCATTTGGCATACAATATCCATTTGATGCACTCAATAGGTTTGGCTACTCTCAGTTTTCCCAAAAAACGTCGTTTAGGGCATCAAAATGGCTCCGGAAGTTCACGACCCGAAAAAATGTCAAAAATAGTAAGTTGTGCTGAAACAAAAAAACTGAAAGAGACAATGGTGGGGCCCCAAGTGGAATAGGTAGGTAGCCACCAATATCCACCTAGATCAAGCATTGTGATTTGGTCAAAGTTGACCCAGTCTACATGATCCATCACCTTTCCACACATAAGGGTGCTTAATCCAGCTACTTAGATGACCCCCATTCAAATTAGGAGTGATTTTATTCCTACTAAGGAGATTTATGGGTCTCCCTACCTTCTTTTTCTTCTAGCTAAGAAGCAAAAACAAAATTTAATATTCCAACTAGCTAAAAGCTAATTGGGAATATTACATTTTATCCCTGAATAATACATTTGTATAGTTTTCTCTCATTGTATTTTTTTCTTGGAATTGCGAATGGTTTATGCTCATATATTAATTAAAACAATGTCTTTTCCTAATCTCCTTGATCGTTAGGTTAAGTTGGTTTTAGATTATTATTATGTTGCAGATGCCTTTGATTCTTTGTATGTTTCTGTTTGTAGGTTTCTTCAAAGCATTAAGGAGCTACATCAGGACAGAGTGCGGGATATTCATCAAGCATTTCATTAAAAATGTAAGAGTATCATCCTCTTTCTTTAATTTTAATAATTTGAAAAATTTTAGCTCAGGGAAAGAGATATTCTCTTGTCTATTTGTTTCTAGTTCTTCATTATGATTCTAGGGAGAACGCCCTTGTTCGCAAGAGTGATTTATTCACGTAACAGTATTGGCAAAAAAATACATCATGTACTCATCATTTTCCCACAACAACTAATGAAGCAGCCTCCCTACTCTTGACACCAGTCTTAGAGACATAGTACACACTGGATGAAATTCGTTATCATATCGTTGAGTTATGGTTGTTCATGGGAAAGAAGGGATTCTTTTCAGCACAAAGGCACTTGGGAATAGGGAGATGCAAAGCTTCAGCACTTCAAGACTAGCTTGCCATGGATCTGAGCAAGCTTTTATAGATGGGGAAGGAGGGAGTTGGGATCCCTATTATTATGGGATTGGCCCTATCAACAAGGAAGGTTCCATAAAAGGTGGCAAAACTACTTCCCTTCCATAGAACTCCCGTAGCCAAACCTCCCAACTCAAGATAGGCAGTGGTTGTGAGTTTGTTTGAACTCAACTTCCGCCATCCATATATAAAAAACAGTCCCTAAAATGGGTGGCGCGATTGCTGCTCTATGACAGAGCGCCAAGTGGCGCGACCTTTTTACAGGATTTCCCTGAGTGGCGCGAGTACTGAACTGTCTACCCGCGCCAATGCAAAAAGAGCTGTTTTTCATGGATTTTGCAAGGAGATGTCTCAAAGGGAAATGAAGCTCATACTCAGAGGGATGCAATGATGATGTTTTCAGTGCATGACAGTGTTCACAGGTCACGTTATGGGTCCTCCATTGTGCGGGACGGGGAATGGTAGGAACGGTGACAAATTACTGTGTAACAGATGCCCCCTAAAGCATGAGGCCCGAGAGAGAGAGGGGTGAAATGCTTTACGAGAACATGTCCAACTGAAGGCCCGCCGTCGGAAAACCTGCACAGAAAGATACAACCGATATCTCAAGTACATGATGTATATATATGGTATGGACGCAGCCATCCGAACAGAGTATGCTATAATCCGGATCTAGGGTATGGGCGCAGCCATCCAACTAAGATCAAACAAATAGACTCAGGTATGGTCACAGCCATCCAATCATTGAGTCATGTACATAACGACAATAATCCACAATCGCAGCCTGGATTACAACAGACACAATCCAGGGTCTTGCGCTCCATCTCGACCCAAACAAGTACAAGTTCTAGCATGCGAATGTGTGAGCTGATGTCGAACATGCAAGAACATCGTCTGATTACCAGCCAATAATGAAAGCCGTTAACAGATGCGAGAGAAACCACCAATAATGGCGATGGTCCTCAAGGTACTACAGGTACAATCTACGGCGTGTGAATAAATGAGCTGACGTCGAACACCCGCAGAATCATCCGATCGGAGGCCAATAATGAAAACCTCTCGTCGAATGCGACGAACATGCCATTAAGGCATGCAGGCTCCAAGGTACCATCAGGAGTCTCTAGACCAACTTCCTGGATAATGAGTTGAAGTCGACAGGAAGTGACCTTGATCGAAGGTGGGCCATAATGATTCTCACATCATCGACACGAGACAGAGGAACATAATGTTTTGTTGTGAATTAGGACCATATGAGAAACAGAGGAAGGTTGATATTTGCAGAGGCCAACTTCTCTTGAACATATAAACGGCACGGCAATGGACTTGGCAGTATTTGACATCAACAGATCAAAGGTCATGGCGACGAGGCAGTGAACAGATGAGAGGTCAAAAGAGATTACCCAAACCCATGGAAGCAAAGTGAAGCAACGAGATGAGATGTCCCCAACCCGACACGAATGCAGACCAGTGCCATGTTCAAGAGCGACATACCGCCGACGACAACGACGATGGTTCCATTTTTCCCCCACCATTTCTGGCGAGTACCCCAATTATTTTTGATAACAAGCTTGAAGGGGATAGCATATGCTTGTGATATAAGTCCGCCCTTCGGGCGAATCCATCCTAGTGCATTTAACGAGTCCTAGGAAGGAGAAACTCTGAGAACGTCATTGCGACGGAATCCAATGTCATCAGGGTTTAACGAGTCTGACAAAGGAAGAACTCGGCGTCTTTTCATGTTTAGAGAGTTTGAAAAGATAGCTGAAAAGAAAACTCCACAGGTCCCTTTTCGTAAATAGTTCCCCAGATCCGAAAAGGTAGAAAACAATATCCGGGAAAACCTCCTAGTCGCGATAGGCTAGGGTATTCCTTTTTCGTAATCGATCCACCCCAGCCCGAAAAAGGGTTAAACTTATACTGGGTGAATGTCGATTCGTGTCCATTTTAACGAGATCGAAACGACAAGGGCCTCGACGATCTTTTCATATTTAGAGAGTCAGAAAAGAGCTGAAAGATGACTCTAGAGTGACTTTTTCGTGTATTTACCGAGTCCGAAAAAGTATAAAATACAACTCGTTTCCACCTTCTAAGTCGCAAAAACCTGTCACTGCACATACCCAACAAGCGTAAAATCCATTTTCGACATAATACATGCAAATATTTGACAAGAAATAACTTTAAAAACTCATTTTAACGTCGAAAAGTTATAAATATGTCCAATGGTAAAAATGAAATTACTTTTTACTATTTACCTTGTGGAGAGTAGCAGTGGTCCATTTGGAGCAGAATCTTCTGACGGCGATTGCGACCGATCCAGGCAACCATTCAGCGTCTCGTCTGTGACAGGTAAGAGGCGCTCCTTTCTTCTTTCTTTCCATATATTTTTTAATGATTTCCCTTAAAAAACCAGCTCTGTAAGGGCACTCTTGAATTTTTAGGGCCGGCCCAAGTGGCGCGGGTATCGGGCACGGACCCGCGCCACTGAGCTCTTTTTATCAAAGGGCCCGCGCCACGTGGCGTGACTGTCAGCAAAACAGTCGCGCCAGCGGCGCAACCCAAATTTCCGCCTAAAAAACCTCTATTTATGCCAAATTTCTTGAATTTTTAAGCTTACAGAAGATCTAATTAGGGGCTTTGAACCATGTGAATGCAGATAAACAGTCAGAATGGTGATTGAATGGAAGGAACGGGAACACGGAGATGAGGACGAAGAAGCCATGCAAAATGAGAATTGCATGAATGCTCTAAGGGATTGTGGCTTAAAGAAATTCTTCCTCACGCCATGCTTACGAGCTCAGCCTGAGCTCCTCCAATATTTGATCAACCTCTGGGATGAAAATGACCAGGTATTCAGAATACGAGACCAGGTGTTGGAATTGGAGGTCACCGACATTTGCTTTGTTACCGGATTATCCCGCAGGGGTCCAATCCCTGTACTGATTGGGAGCAGACCATCAGGGGAGAAGATGGAAGAAGTAATGGCGCGGGTGTGCCGTGGGGCACAAACAGGAACAGGGAGTAAGAAGGTGTACATCTCGACCATCCCCGACCTAGCACTGAGAGTTGTACTCCACACCATTACGTGGGCTGCTGGATCGCAGGCACCGCACGAGGCTACAAAGACTCAACTCTTACTGGCCTCAGAATGCATGGGTCCCCGACTGTATGACTGGGCAACAACTGTCACCATTAACATGAAAAGGCAGCTCCCAAAGTGCAAAAAGGGCAAACTGAAGCAGTTTGGGTATGGTTCCATCTTGGTGTCGTTCATTCTGGAACGCATACCAACCTTCCAGGGCCAAGAGGCCCCTGTGGCGAGTCCAGTACCACGAGAGCCGAGAATGGCTCGCTGGGCAGCACTGATGCCCAGATCTGGAGGCGGGCAACAGATGTCCTGGAAGCCCGAGTTCTTCAGATGGATATGGCGCCAACTGATCGTTGTGGAAGATTGGCCCTATGCGGGAACTGACTTTACATGGGACCCGGATCTCCCGCTACCAGAAGGAGACCACTGGGACGAAGAGCTGGGTAAGACCTCATATTTTTGATTTTATGTTTATATGATTTCTTTATTAATACACAGTTGTCTTAACACAAATATACATGCATGCAGATGTAGGACCTGAGAGACCAGCCGGGATGTCTCCTATCTTCCGGAGGACACAGCTCGCCCCTGAGATCCAGGGGGAAGGTGCCGGAGGAGGGGCACTGGTTCAGAACCTAGAGGGGATCGTTCATGGGATCCCAGACTATGCCCGACTGTCAGATGTACCACTGGAGTACCAGCGCCATACGGTGGGAGTCCCAAATCGGCTCCACCGAATCCCGAGGCGGCTAGTGCGTGCAGTAACGTGCTATCATGAGCACCATGCTGATTAGTCTCTAGGATTTAGCCACACCTATTTTTTGAGAGACTCAGTGTCTCCGGATGTATTAAGACACTTATGTATATTTTTTGAGTTTTATGTGACACACTTCTATGTAAACATTTCGATATCTATATATGCATATCTATTTCCGGATGAGTCTTCTTTACATGTGATGATGATTTATAAATTGCGCAAATGTCTATCTAACACCAAATTTGCTACTGTATCTGCTAATGCATTCAAATGTCTGGGTATATGGTGATATGTAATATATTCAAAATTCCTTTCCAGTAATCGAATACGCAAATACAATCGTAAAATGGACGGGTTTCTTACCGAATAGTGCCCGTTCAGCTGCAACACTACAAGCCGTGAATCTAGGTACACGAGCAATTCACGGATACCAAGGTTTACTGCCTCGGTTAATAATTCCAATACGGCGCTATATTCCGCGATATTGTTCGTGGTACGTCCTAAAAAAACACCTTGTAGGTTGATCAACTCACCAGCAGGATCGTAGATTACCCAGGCTGCAGAAGACAGATTCCTGGTACTGCGGGAGGCACCGTCCGCGAAACCAACAAATGGATGAGTAGACATCTGCACAACCAGGAAGACCCGATCAGCAAAAAGACGTTTACAAAGCACACCACACCATGCACACAAATGACAATCACACACCTATGTACACACACCACACCAAGAAATCATTTCAGGTGTAGTACTTCTTAAGGTACAGCCCATTTCTGGGCTGCGCCAATGGAACTCCTTCGTAGTCTATAAGTTCGTAGGCCCCATTTTTCAAAACACGTTTTACTATGTAGGGACCGTGCCACATGGGCTGGAGTTTACCGGCACCAAGCTTATCATGTGCCTGATCGTACAAGAGGACCAGGTCTCCTTCAATGAAAGAACGGGGAGAAACAGATTGATCAAAATGAGATTTGACCCTCTTCTTTTGTGCTTCGATAATCAAAGCAGCTAGACGACGGGTTTCATCCAACCGTTCAAGATACAGAAGACGCTCTTCCTCAGGAGAAGTATCCGGTAAGAGCTCCACAGCTAACTTAAGCGAAGGAATTTCACATTCAACCGGCAAAGTAGCTTCCAGACCGTACACCAGTTGGAATGGTGTGAATCCGGTTGCACTTTTCGCAGATGTTCGGTACGCCCATAGAGCTGAGAACAGTTGGAGATGCCAACTGGATTTATGAATCCCAAATGTTCGTTGAAGCATAGTGACCAAAACCTTGTTCACTGCTTCAACCTGACCGTTAGCTTGAGGGTAGTATGGCGTTGAGCTGTCGTGACGCAAGCCCAACGCAGCTGTCAGCTCCGCCATCATGTAATCACGGAAATGAGTACCGTGATCAGTGACGATAGCTTGAGGAACCCCGAATCGTGCAATAACATAGTTGAATAAAAATGAAGCAGTCGTTCTTCCGTCAGCAGCAAGTGTAGGCATCGCCTCGGCCCACTTAGTGAAGTAGTCGACGGCGACAATGATATACGCATGCCCCCCGGCCGAGTGAGGGTTACACGTCATAAAATCTACGCCCCATTTCGCGAAAGGGCCGACGGTAATAACGGGATGCAAAGGCAACGGCGGCGCGCGCATCTTGCGCTGAAAAATCTGGCACGGATGGCATTTTCGGACTGCAGTGATACAATCCTTGAATATAGAAGGCCAGAAGTAACCTGCCCTCAGAATATTTTGGGCAGTGGCATATCCGGACATGTGTCCACCACAGGCGCCACTGTGGCAGTCATTCAAGATTTTCTCAGCCTCGTCCAAGGTAAGGCATCGTCGGAGCACCGAATCTACTCCAATACGATATAGGGTATCTCCCACTATGCGGTAGGGTTGGGACTGGTGCCGAATCCGACGGCGTGCAGCTTTATCCAACTCAGACCAGAATGTCGCGGTCTGAAGATACACTATGATGTCCCCGTACCAAGGATCACGAGTATCGATAAGAAACAACGTTTCGTCCGAAATATGATCTTCAGTGTGTTCAGGAAGAGAGTCTGTCGGGAGAGAACAAATCAAATCCACGAAGACCAGTGATTTAGTTGACTTGGCAGTGGTGAACTCCAAATCAAACTCCTGCAGGATGACAATCCATTTGGAGTACTTGCCCCCCAGCAATTGTCTGGAAAGAATATATGTCATGGGGTTGCAGTCTGAAACCACTGTTATCGTGCGCAAAAGGATGTAATGGCGAAAGCGTTGTACAGCGTGTACGGCTGCTAAGGCCAACTTCTCAACATGTGCGTAACGCGTTTCCGTGTCGAGAAGGTTCCGAGAGAGGTAATAAACAACATGTTCATCACCGTTCTCGTCATCCTGCACCAAGACCATGGCGATGGTGCTTAATGCGGCGGCTAGATACAAAGTAAAGTCGCGATGGTAGTCCGGAGGACGAAGCAATGGAGCATTGACTAACAATGTCTTCAGCTTCTCAAAGGATTCTTGAGCGATTTCGTCCCAATGAAAGGGAACATTCTGCTTTAATAAACGAGTGAATCCTTTGGCCACCTCGGCGTAGTTCGGGATGAAGCGCCTAAGAAAATTCGCTTTCCCCTGCAGACTCTGCAACTGATAAAGGGAGGAGGGTGACGGGAGATTTATAATGGCCTCAACCTTGAGAGGGTCGAGGCGAATTCCGTCTTTCGAGACTATGAAGCCTAAAAGACGGCCAGAGTCGACGCAGAAGACGCACTTATGAGGATTCAGCCTAATATTGTAGCGTCTGCAGCGAAGAAATATCTGGCGAAGATGTTCCGGATGATCCTCTCGCTTACCCGAATGGGCAGGCAAGTCGTCCAGATAAGGCTGGACGATATGGCGAATATCATGAAAAGCATATGACATAGCTCGCTGAAACGTGGCGCCAGCGTTTTTTAAGCCGAACGGGAGTTTTTTATATGCAAAAGTGCCCCACGGACAGATGAATGTGGTCTTATGTTGATCCTCAGGTGCAATGTTAATCTGGTTGTAACCTGAGAAACCGTCCATTAAGGAATAGATCTCACTCCCGGCGCAATCGTCGATAATCCGATCGATAAACGAAGTGGGATAATTATCCTTAGGACAGGCGCGATTGATATCGCGATAATCTACACAGACTCGAATGGTACCCTGCTTTTTATCGACAGGGACGATATTGGACACCCATTCTGTAAGGGGAATAGGATAAATAAACCCCGCGTTCAGAATTTTTTCAACCTCTGCCTTGATAGCGGCGGCTTTCCGAGGATGCATGGGACGCAAGCGTTGGCGCACGGGTTTCGCACCCGGATAGGTTGGAATCTCGTGCACGACAATACTAGGATCAATTCCCGGCATTTCCTCGTAGGACCATGCAAAAACATCTCTGAACTCTTTGAAAAGTTCCGTATAGACCCGGATCTCTTCAGGAGAACAGGTCACACCCACATGAATGTTCTCAACAATCCCTGGTTTGACAGAGATGTTGATAGGAACCGTTTGAGTAATGTTACTCAGATTGCCTTCCGAAAAGACCTCATGCATCAAGATCGGTGTTTGAAGAGGAGGGGAAGGAACCTGAGTAGCATAGCGCTCGAGAGAATCCGTCATTGCCCCCAAGCTAGGCATAAACGAGGAACGATGATGCCCATCGCCCCAAGGTAGCTCCTCCAGAGACATAGTTTCAATTATAGCCTCATCTGAGGGAAAAGTCTCTCTAAGAGGATCAGGCGAATCAGCCTGACCAAGCCAGGGGGATTGTGAGTAGACGTCAAGAGCCATGCTCATCGGAGCATGCCGAGGAGGTGGAGGGTCCGATGCAGCAACAATCTCACAGTAGCTGATCTCTACTGGCGTTAAAGGCATGGACTCTCCAAACTCATATACCTGCTCAGGTGTAGGAATCAGCCAGGGGTCATCAGTCCTGGACAACATGTTGACTTGAGCGGTATTCGGTGGCGGCGCAGGGAAAATACCCATGAGGACCGGGTCTTTGAAAAGACCAGGTCCTATGCTGTCTGGGGGATTCGGAATTTGATCCACATACGGCACGTTGTTCTCGGAGCTAGAGGTAAAAAATGACAACTGGTCTACCGTGACAATCTTGCCCTCGTGAGGGAACTTGATGAATCGAAAGACAGTAGACGGCACGCAAAGCATGGCATGGGTCCAGCTGCGGCCAAGAAGTATGTTGTAGTTGAGTTTAGCGTCAACTACTTCTACTTCCACGTTGACAGTTTTTCCCTGTAATGTAATCGCCAGACTCTCGAGAACTCCCAGGGGTTTAGATTCCCGGCCATCAAATGCCTCAAGGGCATTGGGAGATGATGATAAAGTTGGAGAGCCGATGGCTCTCCAACAAGCGGAGGACATAACACAAGTAGATGCACCCTCATCTACGACGGCTCTGTGAACGTCCAGGCCGTTAATCCTGACTTGAATAATCAAAGCGATTTGATGTGGAAGCCGGGGAGTAAAATTCTCCAGATCAAAGGTGAGAAGACTCGAATCGGCGGGATCAATACCACCGATGGCAGACAGCAAAGCCTTCCGTTGTGAAGGACAACTTTGAAGAACCTCAAGTGCAGACATGGCACACGGCGCCTGGGCCAGATCCTCAACAATACTGTAATGTTGGGCGGCACGGGCGTTTGGATTATAAGAGGATCTCCGAAGAACACCTTTGGGAGGTGGCTTCACAACGGGTTCGAGAGTCGGCTTCTCAATTTCCAATGAACCAGAAGCAGATGCGGGAGGCGGTCCATCCGCCACTGCCTTCCCGGGTGCCTGCTGCCGATTATTGTAATCCTTGGACCTCGTAGCGATAGTGATAGGTGCATTAGTCTTCATCATGAAAACTTGAGACCCAAACGGTGCAGATGATGAACCTTGTTCGACCATCTGGGTCTGCTGAGATGGAAATGGCTCCTTTAAAATAGCCGGAGTACCCTTTGAGCCTTTAAGAAGTTGACTGACTTCGGATCGTCTTGGACAATCTTTAGTGTAATGGTCACCTTCACAGATGAGGCAAGGAAATTTCGGCTTACGTTGTGAGCCATCCTCAGATCGAGACTTAGATTCCGGTTTTGGGGCATCAGATCTTGATTTGCCTTTGCCCTTCTTCTTCCCCTTGGAGGATTTGCCCGCAGGATTGGCCTGGACGGCATTTACCTCCGCGGTTTTACCAGAATCGGATGAGGCGGGATTAGCAGAGGTATTATTGGAAGAATTAGCCTTCTGCCTCCCATTCGAAGACTTCTTCGAATTTTGAGAAACGGAACCAATGACACCATCCACGGAAGGGGTGGGTTGGGTCTTTTTGGCTCCGGGCCGTGGTGCATCAGGCAGGATGTCATAAAGCGTGCCAGATTGTGAATAAACAAGATCCAAGTACTGGGCACGCGCGATAGCTTGTTCCTCCGTCACACACGCCCCCATTGCGATATCCTGAGCGATTTTGTTCACAAAGGAGGTGGTGAACCAGTGAGTCAAAATCTGATCAGGTATGTGAAACTTGATCAGTCGACGACGGCACCGCCACTCATGGATGTGATCCGAGATGTGAGTGGCCGAGTCCTGCTTCAGGGAAGACAGGAGGTGCGTCCCAGTCTCATACCGGACTGGTAACTGGAAATGCGTGAGAAAAGCCATAGCTAACGAGTTGAAATCCTGAAAAATACCACGGGACAGCTCTATGTACCACTTAGCAGCAGCTCCTGTTAACGTACGCTGGAAAAGACGCAAACGAACCGAATCGTCAGTCCAAGAGTTAGACGAGCACCAGAGGTGATACGTCATCACATGCGCCTGGGGGTCTTCTCCAGATTTGCCCTCAAACTTGGGACAGTCTCCTGGTATCTTGGTCGGAACCGGGGCCAATATGGATTATGAGCAATCGGATCATTGGTCAACTTCGAAACGTCCGGTAGATCCAAGGTAGCCAGGAACGGCAATGGAGGGTTAATTCCCATGCCAGTCCCAGAATAAGGTCCGGTACCCATGCTCCACGATGGTTGTGAATATCCCTGCCCCATGGGTTCTGTCCCGTAGGATTCTGACCGTGAGGGGCATAATTCGTATAGCCAGACTGATTTGGTTGCTGGTAACCATTGTGTGGGGCCTGATAACCAGGGTTCGGGCCCTGATTAGATGTCTGCCCCGTATAAGCAGCGTTTGGATTTGGCTGCTGAGCATAGTTAGAACCGTGAGGAGGAGGAGGATACTGAGAGCCTCCAGAGTGGTTATAGTTCTGTTGAGATTGACCATGCGGATAATAACCACTCTGAGGATGAGTAGACTGCTGATAAGTGGAACCCTGCGGAGCCTGGTACGTAGGGCGCAGCTGTTGATTTGGCTGCGGCATTGAGTGAGCAGGCTGGTGAGCAGAGTGAACGAACTGAGGGGGCTGGCCTGAATGAACAGGTTGACCCGAATGAGGGGGCGCTCCTGAATGAACAGGTTGACCCGAATGAGGGGGCGCTCCTGAATGAACAGGTTGACCCGAATGAGGGGGTGGCGCTGGTTGCGCAGGCTGACCCGGTTGTAAGTGAGCCCCAGGTTGCACCGAATAAGCCGGTTGGCCTGGAGGCGGGACACCAGGTTGTACCGGATGACCCGGTTGGCCCGGTGGTGGAACAGGACCAGGTGCTCGCTGGAAACCAGTTTGACCCGAAGCAGAACCATAAAGTGGTCCTTGCTGATATGCAACGTTAGAGACAACAGGATACTGCGGTTGCATCGGTAAGGAAGGCTGGATTTGCCCCCCAGGTCCATAGGTCGGTCCCTGTTGATACCCCGGCTGAGGCTGAGCAAGTTGACCAGCAGGGTTATAATATGGTCCTTGCGGATTATAGAATGGCCCTTGCTGGCCCGCAGAGTAGCCTTGATTGGGCTGTCCCTGTGGGTCGTACTGATAGCCAGGTTGGCCTGCAGGTTGACCTTGGAAAGGTTGTGCCTGCAAGTTCTGAGCCTGGTTGTACGGTAAACCTTGAACATAAAGATAGGCCTCAGGAGCAGGGAGACGCAAAATATCCCCATGCTCGTCAAGCTGACCCAGAAAACCATACACGGGAGTGCCGTCTTGTGCATAGTGCGAAAAGAAAGACCGATAAGGATCTTGGGGGAGCTGTCCAGCTCCGGCGTTCGGTTGCTGTAAAAAAAACCGATACTCCTCCGGAGAGATATTCTCTGGTATAGCAGTAGCTAGATAAATGTCCTCTGGAGTTGGCCCAGATCTAGAAGCAGATGCTGAGGCAACAGCAGAAGAGGCAGCCACACAAACAGTGGGTCGCACGGGAACAGAAGTGACGGGCGTCGAAGGAGACACCCCGGGTGTAGTGGCAGCTGGCCTCGAAGCAAGAGATGATATTCCCATAGAGGCAGCAGCTGAAATAATCTGACCCAGAGATCTGTATCCCTGTGGCAAAGAAGGACCAGCTGACGATGTGGTAGCCAGCTCAGACTCGTCTCCCTCAAACAATCTACGAGGGATGCGCTGATAGTCATCAGACCCGGGAATTTCCTCACCAGAATCACTCATGGTTGATCCCGCCGCTAAATCACGCAGAAGACGGCGAGGACTAGGAGGAAAAACAGCAGCAATAAACGGTGAACCCGATGTAAGAGAAAGGAAATCAGCTCCTAATCTCAATTCAGACAGAGGGTCCGAAAAGGGCCAGTGGAAGTCAACTGGCTCTTTAAAGGGTTGCTCGGCGAGGACCGGTCCCCCGTCAGGGAACTCGGAAACAACAGGCTGCTGCGGTTCAACAGAAGGCTCAGAAGCCTCTGAAGAATCGTCCGTGTAAGGACTACCAGTAGACGAAACTGAGGGTTCCGCCACCGTGACAAAAGACTAGAAGAAGAGAGCACACACACACACACGAGCTGAAAACGAATTAAGACACACGATCAAACAATCACAAGAAATATCTAAACGGGTGTGTTATCGTGGGGGATTGATTTTACCACATTGGAAAATAAACAAATCCTACCGTTTCATGTTTTAAGAGTCGAGAAACGATAAAAAGATGACTCTATCTCTTTCAGAGTTGACACAAGCGTGAAAGGACAAGCGCTTGATGGTCTTTTCAAGTTTAGGGAGTCAGAAAAGACCAAATGACTACTCAGGAAAACTAGGCACAAAGGGTGTACCAAATATCCGTGAACTGCAATATACACCTTGGTTTCAATAATGAAACAGAAATTGACCAAGGACTTTCCGTACGTGCAGGTAGTCTCCCCGAATGCTGTGTTCGGTGTATCACGGGTAAAAGGCGGCAGACTCGGCTTCCTGTGGATAAAGGATTGCAAACCTATAGGGGTCTCCCTTTATATACTCGACGGTACGGGGAGCGCAAGTCCGTCCTAGTGCTGTCTAAAGCCAATAGGCGAACGACAGCTGCTAGGTTTAACGACGCCGGAACACGTCTCTAGCCTAGACCTTCTAAATATGTTGCGTTAAGTTCCAATGTTGCTTTAGGTTAATTGAATGAATTTTACAGTTGATCTTCAATTAAGTTTCAATTTCCAGGCCTTATCGTATGTAGTGTCTCCTAAATGCAAGCTATATGCCACGAGGCAACATTTCGTTCGATGAAAACTAGTTAAATGAGAGTTGAGAGCTTTAATACAAACGAAATGAACGGAATACAAACAAGAATGTCTCTAATGCAACTAATGCAATTGCACACTTTTCATTCAAACACTAATCACTAGTAATACGGAAAAGATGACAATTTGCACTAATTAAAAAAAACAAAAGAGACTATATATTTTTTTTGATTTTCAATGTTTAATGGCTAATGTGCACTGAAAACAAAAGGAACAATTGGAGAAATGATAACTAAGAGAGCGAAGCAAACAACATTCACTCAACAAAGCAAGCAACCAAATCTCTAAATCGACCCAAAGTCTCTCAAATCGAAGAAAGACTCAAAAACACCCAATGGACCGTGTGATCTGGGTCCAAAGCAAGGGCAAACGAATTCTGAATGAAAGAATGAACAATCACTCAAAAGACGCAACAAAACAATCAACGACTGCTAAGAGGGCGTGGAGAATCAATCAACAAGTCGACGGGACAATCAAGACACCAAAACTCCCAAGGAGGGCTCGATTCACTATGCCACTAGATGCCCTAGGGCTCAAATCGTGAAACCGATAGATAAAGGCAAACAACCAAAGGATAGCGGTGAATTCCAGTCAAACCAGACTCCAATACACTCAAACAATCAGGAAATCAAGAAGAAAAGTACTGGTCAAGCTCAGAAAGCCAAAAATTGAAGAAATTCAAAAAAGTCACAGGGGTGGCGCGACCGTGGCCTTGAAACTAGCGCCAGAGGCCGAGTGGCGTGAGACAGACAAATGCAACACGCGCCAAGTGGCGCGACTGTCAGGTAAAAACCCGCGCCAGTCGAGTTCTTCAATGAAAATTAAAAAACAAGCTAATCTGAAAAGAGACCAACACAAGCTACGCAAACCAAGAGGCCAAAATAATGAAAGAATCCAACCCAGAAGGTTCATCAAGCAAGGAGAAATAATCAAAGCGAACCAATCATAAACGAGACAAGGAAAACCGGACGATCCCCAGTGGAGTCGCCAATTTGTTGAGGGGGAGGTAAACTCTCCAAGTGACAGAAGGACCCTACTAGCCCAAAGAAATTAGCAACAAATAAATACATGACGAAGTTCCAGTTTTTCACGGGAATAAAGACTAGACAAGAGAACAACGATCAACATCCAAGAAGAAGGCTCGCCCTTCTACCGCAGATTGCCAACTTTCCATCTGGATTGACTGCACACAGAGATCAACAGATATTATAGAACCAGCACAACAACTAAATATCATCGAGCATACTGATAAGGCGATCAAAAGAGCGGGAAACCATAACAAGAAGCCATCTATTGAAGTGATAACCAGAATAGAAGTTACAACAGCTACCCGAATGGGCTATATTCTTCCCTTCAGAATGGTCCCCTCGGCCATGTCCACGCCTCGGCAGTCGCCAAGGAAAGGGAAACCTCTCCAGAGTTCCGTGGGAACACTCTTGCTCACTGGGCCTTAAGGGAAAGAAGGGGATTCTTTACAAGACAAAGGCACTTGGGAAGGAATAGGACAAAGCTTCAAGATTTGGACAGCCACAGGATCCAGCAAGCTTGATAGATGAAGAGGGAGTTGGGATCCCTAATATTATGGGATTACACCATCAACAAGAAGGCCTATGAAGGTGGCAAAACTACTTCCCTTCCATAGAACCTGAGCTAAACCCAACTCAAGATAGGCAAGGGCATTGTTGAACCCCATCACGATCAAGAGAAGTGAGTCCTGGAAATGAAGGGCGCGATTCCTGGGCTTGATGACAAGAGGCCAAGTGGCGCGAATTCCTCTTGCTGTGATTTCCGAGTAAGGAACAAACTGTCATCACAATGGTACATTGCTTATGGATTTTGCAAGATGTTCAAGGGGAAAATGAAGTCAATGTAGGGATGTAACAGATGTTGCAGAATATAATTTGCTGTATACATTATGGGTCCTCCAATGTATGGATCGTGAAATGGTAGTAATTTTCAATAAATGTACACTATTAATTCTTATTGTTTTTGTCTCAAAATATGTTTTATAAAATATTGTTATAGTATCATTTACTATCGCTTTAAAGAAATTATAGTTAATTTAAAATCATATATGTATCGTTTGAATGCATCACAAAATTTCAGACTTCCGTGTAATCAATCTAGTTAGTAAGTAACATAACCAGTCCAGCGGAATCATTGATTAAGGGTTGAGCTAGTTTGGCCTCGAGAAGACCTAGTTTGGTTCTGTATACAGTTCAGATTCCACATTCATGATTGAATATCACATAGTGATGAATAAAATAGATTTGGTTATCCAATCATTGTCCGTGGCATGTCCCCCCATCAGGTTGGTTTTTGCCATGATAATAAGATTTTTCCTATTAATTGGAGAAATGTTCTCGTCTTTGTTATTATGTGGATTTGATGGTTTTTCATTTGTTGCTATTATTGCAGGTTAATTTGTTGTACATATTATTTGATACAACAAGTTCTAGCTATGTCTTAATATACGTTTTGTTTTAGGTTCATGAAGAAGAAGGAATGCATGAACTAGAAAAATATTATTGTGAGTTTTATATTATGTGAAAATTATACCTTCTGTAATGAATCTCATCATTTAAACCCCTATGTTTAGATATGCATTCATGACCTTGAGAGCCATTACAGTTAACAAAAATATTGTTATGGTTAGGCATGAATAGGTCAAGTCATTAATCAAAGCTTTATGAATGGCTCTTCTGATGTTATTTATCATTCCTGAAATTTCACTAACTTATAGAGCACTAAAGGAATATATTATTTTACAAACATGCCTTTTCGATAAAACATGTGCATACTTGTCTCCATATTTTAAGTATTGAGGATTTTAACCATAGAATAGAAGGATTTGAAGAACAGCTATAAATAGTTTTAACAACAATAAAGAATGGAGAAATATATAAATAACCACACATAACATTTACACAAAAGAGGTACAGAGGAAGTGGCCACCTCCCTGTTACATCTGAATAACCAAATCAATGGTATGTCCATCTTTCATTATATTGCTCACAAAATCTGCATGTTTATAAGCCTCTAATGGTCAGGAAATGTCTCTTCGCACGTAAATTAGTCTAATGCCCCGCTTAGTCTATATAGATTCTTCATCCACTCCATTTGGGCGAAAATTGACCCTCCGAGTCATTTTCCCAATAACTCCAGAAATCACTAATTCCGTGAACCGCACTTAATCACAGATTTGGAAATTAAAATTTTATGTTACTACCCCTGTAATCAAAATTTTAAAACGTAACATTTAATAATAACTATTAAGGGAGGGTGGGCCACACACCCCAAAACCCCATGGTCACTAAAACGTTGGAGCGGAACTCCCATGCCGAAACTACTTTAGGGGTGAGTGTAAACTGTGAGTTAAATGGTTACCCTATAATCATAAAGAGAATTTTTGTTAAAATACAACATGTGAAATTATTCAATGATGAGTGTTGTACAGGTTACAGTTAAGATTTATGGCTGTGATTTGTTACAAAGCAGGTGCATCACATACCTTCACGCCACGTCCAACCCATTACAAAAGCTTGAAACTTTAAAATAAGTAACCTTAACCATTACATAAACAATATCAGAACTGCAGAGTTTGCTGGTTGTGGGGTTGTTGTTCATGGTATTTCTGTACAGTTTCCTCCCACAACCTCCATGTGTGTCTACATATTGTTCCAGGGATGGCATCTTTAGGGCTGGCTGCCATTTCACCTATCTATTTGTTGTTAAATAATGTGCCTGTTCTCATCCAAAGAATGAGATCACGCCACTGTCATCCTATGACTAATTAAGAAAAGGCAGAATGATTTTCCAATACCTTTCTTTATTGACTGCACTGCAGTGCCTGATTCGATCCAAAGAGAAACCGATCATAAAATTTGTATTGTTTTGTAGCCAACTGTGAAGGCAATATCTCCCTCATATGTATATATATGTTATTGGATTTTTTTGAATAATGAAAGGTTGAAATTGTAATATAGATCTACTAATCTTTCCTAGTTTTAACCCAATCCTACAACTTTCAATTTTGCTAAAATTTATGAAATATCCATCACCTCATTAAAGCTTTGAACCCAAAAGAATTTGATTACTGTTTAGTAGATGAGGGTACATTCCTCAAATTTCTTCCAACTTCCATCTAATTTCTTCTTGCTTGGTTTACTCGCCTTTATCAAAATCGGCGTAGTCAATACCTTCCCTCTTGATGCTCTTCTTCTCCAAATAAAGAATTGTACTCCTCTTGAGTCATCCAATAATTATGAAGAATAAATATCAATAAGGTAGTCAATACTTGTACTCTTTGATCATCGCATCAGCGTGGCTCATAAAAATGTAGTTTTCAACACACGAATCAATAAATTATATATACATGGAAATTCAATTTGAAATGCATTGTTACCAACTCGTTTTTTTATGATCTAATGACCAGAATAATTATTTTCACCTTCCTTTATCATTTTTTATTATGTAACCATACCTCATCTCCTTCTTAAAACTCAGACTAACCGTATGTTTGTAATGCCTCTCCTTGTATTTTCTTTGACTCTTCTCGTTGTTCTTGAACTTGTTGATGTTAATCGAATTTTCTCAAATGAAATTGCTCATCAATATCACTATGCCCATCTATTGCAACATCCTTCAAAGACAGTTCAATGGTACTCTTGGAAAATAACCAGCATACTTCAAAAGGTGATGTGTTTGTAGAAAAGTGCTTCATTATAGCATACAGTTGTAATGTACAGCCATCCAAAATCAGATGTTTATTAACATCCTCTTCAATAGATGTACAATGGTTCATCAACAACCTCGGTTTGGCCATCAAGCCATGTAATGAAAAGTATTACTCTTTTCAACTAGTCCATCATGCCCAAAGATTGGACCAAAAATTACCAATGAACCTAGAATCCTGCTAACAATAGAAGTAGAAACTAATGAGGCCTATACATGCTGGAAAATAAAGTTCAACAATTTGATCAGCAAAGAATAGTTTTCTATATGGTATGGAAAATATTTATTAAATCAATCCACCATATATATTATTTTGATGATAGAAGTTTCCAACAAAGTCCATGGAGACACTTTTCCACATTCCATGGTATCGATAGTGGTTTCAGCAACCAAGCCTTTATTTAAGTTTGTTTGTTTTACACATAGAACAACTCTCTTATAAAACATGACACACTATCTACCAGGCCACAATACCAGAGATTACACACTTTTTTCTACTCCCAAAGTGTCCAATAAGAGATGAATTGGGGATCTTCAAGAATAGCTTCCTTTGCAGCATTTTTCCTAAATGAAACAACAAATTTTATGCATGTGATAATCATTTTCTCCACCACCTTCAATTTCAACTAGCATACACATCCCTAAAAACTGACTGTATGTATGTTGTTCTATAAATGAAAGGTACAATAGATCATTTTTAGTAAAGTAGAAGCACTTATAATTAATGAAATATCAACTTATTAAAATACCTTTCTTTGTACCTTATAACCATAAGAAACCGTTGAAGAAATCCCATCCACCAAATGTCGTGATTGCTGCAATTTTGCTCAGACTACAAGTATCGTAATGGTTGGTGATCGTGTTGCATCATATTTTATCATGCAGTGTTTCCACCTCTTACCAACAATGCATATGATTTCCTTGTACATGTAGGATAATTATTATATCACCATTGAATAAAATGAAATGAAAAATGACAAGTGGATTACCATGCTTCAGTAAAGAACTGTACCTTATGGCATAATCATTGTTACCAGCTGCATTCAAATACGTTCTTAAATTGGTAATGCAAAGACTGAGCTTAACTAATCTTGTCTTTTAAAGCCTAAAGTTTGTTGTTGCTTCTATTCTCCCATTGGTGCTTTCCTTCTTTCAATTTGTCACTGACATTAGAGCATAAAAAATAGTGTTACAAATTTCCATCAGCCTGTGACTCTAAGAAACTGTTGGAAATACTCTATGAGGTGAATATAGTACTCCTTTCAATTAGAGAATGCTTAATCTTCACTATTATCAACAAAGGTAATGATATAGCAAAGAACAAAAGGAACACAACAAAATAAATTTAATAAAGTCAATTTATAATAAAACGTCTTAATTCTTTTCTACCTCAATAATTCAACTCCACTCAAAATGTTCCAACTTCCTAGAATATAGTACCCTTCAAACTCTCCCACTGGATGGATGCTCCAACCTTCGATATTCTTCAGTAGTCAACCAAATGATATGTTCCCAACAATAATAACATGTACACCCCACCTAGCACCATTCCTACCACCCCGTAGGAAGAATAAGTAGAATGGGACTTGTACAGCAGCAATTCCATCATAGCAACATAGAACATAAGAAAAAGACACACTAGACCATAACCCCCAACCACAACCACCTAATACAGATCCACTGAACACCATTCTTCAACTTTATGACACTAGTACAATTTTGTATAATAATTTATTTATAATGATCTTTAGTACAATGATTTTTACAATGTCAAGGCATGTCAATTGAAGACTGTAATGAACATGTTGCTGTGCACCTTGGCTTCGTCTGTCAATTCCACCTCACGTGACCTTGCTTGCTTTTACTGCCCAGTTCATCTTGCAACCCTCACAACACATGATCTAGCTTTGCTGTATTCTATATTAACTGTGTATCTCTATTATTTTAGATCCCAACAGCAATGCTAGGTATTGCAAGATCTTCCAGCCTTCATGCCAACATCTGAACTGAATTGGATTCTTCATGTATACAGTCAACTTCACAATACCTAATTATGACCATTAGCAGAGCGAAATTGTACGACATGCCACGTAACAAATGAAAGTCATCTAGCTCTGAAATTTATAGAAAGAAACCACCCTATGTACTATCTACCACATTTTTTAGAATTCCAATCCGATACTCAGAGAGATATCAGATTACCAAGGTGACTTCTTTATATGAATTGGAGCCTCGCAAAACACTTACTTCCACAGACACAACAAAAATATTAGTCTGATATGAAATTGTAAACAGAGCTCTGAGATTTGGTTTGCCTGACAAAAATTTTCAGTTTAACCCTAGAAACAAATTTAGAGGAAAATTGCACTAGAAGGACCTGTCATATGCATAATCCTCGTATGAGGAGTGATATGAGACTGCAATTATATGTTCCTAGTTGAGAGGGGCTTCAACAAGGAATGTGGGAGGGATTTTAGAGCTTTTAAAAATATTAATTATGACTTTTCAATGACCAAGCCACAACCCCATGGGGTTTTGTACTACCAATCGGGGGTACAAACTCTAAACATGAATATCTCTCAAACCGTGAAGAATTGTTGGCAGCATATCATCAACTGAAATATCTGATGCTAGAAACCACATAAAGAATTTTGACCCAGAATATACTAATTTGTGGTAAAAATTTCCATGCAATAATGTTTAAATTCTGTTTCTTGGGTTGACATCACTGACAACCACAATCAACAAATTACCTCACACAAGCTGAAAATAACTACCAGCCTAATTAGTATGTACCTTCAACAATCTCCTCCTACAATGTGTCCCAAATAAAACCAAATGTCTTTCCAGAACCACACGACATCTTAAGAAACAATTTCTCTTTTCAAAACATCAAGCACTTATCCATGTACATACTTTTCCTTGTTTCCTGATGGAAAATAATATTTCATCGACAACATGTAATCAAACAACAAGGAATGGACTAAAACACTATCCATAACCTACATGAAAGTTTCAATAATGATAACAATATATAACCAACTACCTAGTATTCTTATTTGGTTGAACTGGCCATCCATCACTTCTACCATTTACTAGTCCACTAGATCTAAATTAAAGAAAACTTTTCTTTCAACTGATCAAGTAACCATCATTACATAATTTTTAACATGACTGAACAACCTTTAAAGCCCACATGCACCAAGTCCCATCTTCTTTGAAGAAGACCATAGAACCATGGAAAAGTGTTTGGCCTTATGATTCCTCATCACATCTTGATTACTCTTTATTTCAACATCATTACCACATGTGATACATACATGTTTGGAAGAGGACAATCTTAAGCCAACTGAATCTCACAACTTCATTGAGCAACTAGTCAGTTCCTAAAACATCTCATGATGTGTGACTGAATCATAAATCTGATTTCACCAGATCAACCAAATACCTATGATTAGTCATCAGCTTTAGGCTTAATCATTAGAAGAACAAAAAGGTCACACACTACCAAATTTTTACCTGGCCCAAAAGATTGCCTATATATTGTCTTCCCATGCTCACAATGTACTCCTTTGCCATCTTGAATAAATGGTATTGTCTCAGTAGTAATGAAGATCATCTCCAATACATGTACAAGACCTCCAACACAATACCCATTATGTCATGTGGAACCACATCTAATTCAACTGTCATGCATGTGTAGTTATCAGAACAGACATAAATTTTTAACCCAGAAATCTGCATCCCTACAACCAACCAAGTGAGATATTTTGAATGGAAAATACCTAAGATTAAGTTCCATCCAGGTCTTCTAGAGATTAAATTTTTAGACTCCATCACAAACAATGGTCAATCTAGTGTTTGATAACCGCATAGTACCAGCTTCAATTTTTTCATTGTCATGTATGTGATAGCTTTGATGATTTTACTGGGTTTAGTTTCAATTTTTTCCTTCATGTTCTTCTAATCCCATGGCTATAATTTTAGATTCATTCATTCAAATCCTCTCCTAAACATGTTGAGCTGCTAGCCTGTGTTTCCTTATTGTTGAAATATTTGGGTTCTCTTTTTCAAGACAATTTCCAACATTGATTTTCATTATGAATTTATTTTTAATAATGTTAGAAAACACTTTATCCTCTTTATTAACTCTGGTTAGTCCTTTTGCCTTTACTCTTTTGATGTCATCTCTTTGTTTTAACCTAAAAGAAACACCTACCCTCATTAGAAATGTTTTTCCCTCTAGCTTCTAGATGTGTACCGAACACATACTTCATCTAATTTTGTAGGTTAAAAACATAGTCAGTATGGTTGTTAACATGTGACCTCCTGTATCTGTTAAAGTATATTGTCACAGAATTCACCCCTAATAAGGGTTCTTCTTCTCAAATTCTTGCAACTGGTACATTCTTTGTCCTTTCCATTGTCTAAATTTTTTGGCCTATTGTAAGACATTTTGCATACATGAATGGAAAAAAACTTTTATCATTTTATTGTATAAATGAATTGCAAATTTCCATGATAGAAGAAGAAGGTCATGATCCTTGATCTCCTCTGTCTAAGCCCACCAAACAAGTGTTGTAACTCCTTCCATTCTAATGAAATAATTGTTCTGTACTTCATCATTCTGAAGGTTATGGATCTAAATATCTCCACTGCCTGAATTATTCATTTTTTTAACATCTCATTAAAATGATTGAAATCAACCTAACATCAAGTTTTAGAAAGGACTTTTACCAGTTGTTCTTTGACTAGTGTGACTAATGTAACCAAAATGAAGTAGAGTGATGACAGATGAGGGTGAGGATGGTGACTTCACCTTTCCCTTTTCCTCCATTTCCTTTCACCATCATCTGTTCCATGATCCTTTGTCCTTCAAGTTTGATCATTTCCAGCTCATCTTCTTGGATAAAGGATTCTCACCATCTCAACTGTCATGTCAGTGAATGCTTTCCAATTCTTCCTCTTTGGATCCACGTATTCGATCATCTTTCCTCTGTTGTCGATTAAAGTAATTCCCCGCTTTCCTTAGGAAGCGAACAAGTGGTGGACATTAGCAAAATCTTTCTCTCCTACGTGCCTACTTGAGATTTCATTTCCACCAATTTTCCTTTTTCCTCTCTTGTTTTCAGAGCCTGCAAGTATGTGAAACTTTGCAAATAGTTAAATGAATATTAAAATAAAAAACGAGAATAAATTGAATAATAACAACTCATTTAAAGACTATTAGTTTTTGCTATGTATTTTTAGTGATAAACAGCGTACAATACTCATGAAGTCTTTATATCGATGATTTTAACAATGAAATATATGATTTTAGTATCGAAGCATGAAAATCCTAAACAACATCAACAATAGTATAACAGAAATAAAACCATATATACCATTTAATAATAGGCATGATGAAGCAGTTTCACCTCTCCAGTCTACATCACTCTGTCCAACTAATGACATGTCCATCTTTCTTTATGCTCAAAATTTTTCAAATACATGTTGCTGTGCCTTTTAATGGCTTTTTTCTATGCACCAATACCTAATGCTCCAATTAGTTTAGATCTTCATCCACTCCATTTGGTGAAAATTTACCCTCCAAGTCATTTTAATAGTCTAGAAACTTCCACTAAATTTCGTAATTTCACTTAATTTAAGCATTTGGAAATTTCTGAAAATTTTCAGAAGTGCTGATAATTTTCCACGCAGTTTCTATAAAACTAATATTTAAAGTTTGAACTGTTAGTGGGGAGGGATAATAAGTTAAATCCCCAAGTCCCATGGTTGCATTAAACTTTGGAGCGGAACCTCTGCTGTGGAAACCACTATAGTATAGTGGTGAACTGAATGACTCATTGTTTACCTGACTCTGAGAAGTTTGTTGTAACTGAAGGTTGTTCTGTTTCCACCCGAGGAGGTTACTGGGTTGATAAGCCACCGGGAAAGCACACAGAGCAGCCAAGCCTGTTATGCTGGTATGTGACCACATATCTCTGGACTCTGTGGTTTAGAATTCATCATTTTGAAACTTTAAAGACAACTTTTAACCATTACATGTTAAGACTTGAAACAGCAAAGGCACTGCCAGGCAGGTGGCTGCTCCACGGAGGTCATGGCTTCAGCCCAAAACTTTATCCATTGGCTCTAAAATAAATAAGGTACCACCATCCACCAATGAGATCACACCACTTTTCACCCTCTCTAGACTGAATCGAGAAAATAATATCTTTCACATTCTTCATTTCACTGCATCCTACATGCCGACCGGGCATCCGCCAAGTCCGTCAGAATGAAGGTTTGGAAAATCGATCGAACGCGATACCTCCTCATACATTAGTTTTTCAACCGTTCACGATGCGTAACGTGTTACAGATATTATGTAAAAATCCTTGTTTCGACCCAACCTATAACTTAATTTAGGAAAAAATCAGAGTAAACACCCGATCAATAGTGGTATGGAGGATGAACTAAAATGGTGCTTAGAATCCGGGGTTGCACCCGCAAAATGAGAAATTCAAGGCGGCTACAGCATAGTAAGCTGTGCGACTGGGGCTTCCAACCGCATGGAGGACTTTCAGTGTGTATGTCGCCATAGGGTTGAGAAAAAGAGGTCCACCCATGTTTTGCTGCCTGTGGGAAGAAACAAATCTCATGTGGAGTGACCATCCTCCGTGATGTCGTAGCTATTAACTAAAGTCATTAGTCTCCACTTCCTTAATTATATATAAGAGGTTGGAATACACAGTGTCTCTTCCTCCAAGGGTTGACTTCGTGAGCTCATGGTAACCTGCAAATGCTAGAAAAGTGTCATTGACCACCAATCATAAGTGAAATGGAGGAAAGGAGAAGTAGGCACATTCACTACCAGGACCAAAATTGTGAATTGTTGAAAAGATATATTGAGAATATCTAAGTAAAATAATGGAACAAGAAGCATAAATCTAGATACATTGAAAAGGTTAAACTAGGTTTTCACCAAGGAACAACAGAATCAAGTAAGCATGGAAGTCATCAAGAATGAGCTTGAGGAGGATAACACATGACACCACTAATTCAATCACACTATAGAGTGAAGCAACTACATCAACAAAAGGCATCTAAAGCTTATCCCAGTTCAAGCTAGGCTAGCATAATGTTATCCCTAGATTTATGTGTATTACAAAATATATTTTGCATCAGGTTTTTTGAAAAGTTTTAAAGATAAGATTATAGTTTTATAAATAATAAAGACAATGTTAAGAAGAAATAATTTTTTGATATAAAATATGAAACAAATAAATATGTAAAATTTTTGATCTTGTAAATTAGACTAAATTTGTCATTAAACTTTAAAACTATTTGTTAAAATAAAATAATAATTTTGTAATATAATAATATTAAATTAGATAAATTTATAAAAATATATATTTTTAAAAGTTTTAAAAATTGATATAAATTTTTTATTAAATTACAATTTTCTTAATACAATCAAATAAATAAATAAATATATATTAAAACAATTAATAATAATTTAATCATATTACAAAACGTTTTCTTTACATTTATTAATACTTTGTCTATATCTCTATTTAAAATGTATAACTAAAAGAAGAATGTTCAAAACTTATGAATTAAAAGAAACCATTAATATGAATAAAAGGTTACAGAAGCCTATTTATAAAGTATGAATAACACATTTAAAAGATTCAAATTAATTATTATATATAGTTTATTATAAATGGGTGATTGCTGATTTCTGCTTTGAAGTAAACGTGTTTAGGTTTATTGAGAATTATTTTTTAAATTTTTTAATTAATTTGGTTAGAACTTTAATTAGTGATTAGGAAAATTTGTGTTTCAAAGTTTTTTTTTGCTTATACAATTTAAATGATATAACATTATGATTTGACTAATAATGGTATGTGTTGTATTTTTGTAACTATGATCAATATCTAGAATTAATATTTTTCTTTTGAAATATATGTGCAGATTTAATGAAATATGTTCTTCATTATGGTTTGAAAGGGAAAAATTTTCAATTTTCAATTTTTAACTTTTGGTTTCAAAGTTGTCAAAGTCAACCCAAGTGAAGTATCCATTTAGCCAACTAGAACACTATATGTCCAATCATCCTCATTCACAAGGTTAAATTTCGAACACACAACAATACTATATCTTCTAGGCATCCAAACAAAGGAGAAGAAGAGAAGAAGGATGAAGAAAGACAAATTTACATCAAGGTTTCTCTCCCTCTATCTGCATGTGAAAGTCTTTTGGTAAACTTCAATGATGATTTCAAAATAGTTTTGGCAATAAAATAGTTTTTGGATAGTTTATGAAGGCAAAATTAAAACCTCAGGTAGATTAGTACCCAATTTTGTTAGGTAAACTGAGAACTGTTATGGGTAGTTTGGACCAAAGTTAGGACTAGAGTTTTATTGGTGGTTAAATTTGTTAATGTAGCTGACTAGAAAGAACAGGGCGTATCCTTTGTTGAATTATACCACCAAGGAATAGGTTGCTGGGTTTTCCCCAAGTTACCTTTCCTAGGGTAAACTGGGTTATATCATGTCAGGACTGCCATTATCCTATTTTTTTCAGATAATGATTTGAAGGCATTTTCATGAGAAACTGTGTGTCTTCTAAAATACCATCATTGAAGTAACATTCATTCTAAATCATTTTTCTGCCCATTGCACTTGATAAATCAACATGTATCATAACTTTAAGAAGAAAACATTGATCACTCTTGAAGAGAGATACATCTGTAATATTATTGTTCATATATGGAACCATGGTCTTCTTCTATGAATTAGAACAAATTGAAAGATAAAGAAACAGGGGCCTAGAAAACAAGGATTTATCTGTTTGAAGCATGATGCTGGAGACATGAAGGTAAAGTTGTCTAACCTTCTGTGATACCGATGGGAAATTAAAATATAAGTATGATGAGTCCATGCATGAGTATTATTTGGAGTCTATCAGAGAAAATTTGATTCCAGGTGCTCAAGTCTTAACACTTCAAAGAAGATGCGATGCCTAAAGGATTATATTTGTCAACAATGTATTGTTGCAATGAGTTTCAATAATGAGCTATGATGTTGGAATGACAAGAAATTATAGTGTGGCCTTGTATTTCATGAGTATCTCTCAACCAAGAGATAAAACGTACAAATTAATGAAATTGTCAGAAAAGAATTTGTGAATACAACACTTAATGGTCTTGACTCAGACTGTTTGCACTAGTGTCACTGCAGAAAATATTCCAAGGCTCAAAGAAATATGGGCTCTAATGTACTCAAGAATAATCTAGACATATATCAAAGTGAAGGATTCAATATATGAAAAAAATGACTCTCAAGCATTTGCAACACATTCCAAGAAGGTTGGGGAAGAAAGAAGCTTGAACAAAAGAAATAAGCAGAATGAAGAAATATATGTTGATCAGTCACTATCATCAACCCATTGTTCAAGGTTGGTCTAAGAATTGTTCCTCTTATGAAGCTGGCAACACCAGCAGTGGTTATTTGACATCTCCATACTTAAAATGTAACAAATTTTATAAACTAAAGTTTGGTGAAGTTTCAAGAAGATGTTTTGTGTGATATACTTACATGGATTTAGAAATAATGTGTCCACTTTTTGTGCTTCAATGAACCTGTGTGTTATCTAGGATATTACTTGATTCCTAGAGCTTGTGCTTGATGGGGTCTGTGCTTGGTCATAGTCCTTTGGAGGAATTTGATGATGCTTCATGTGTCTTCATGATGATGATTGCACCGTTTGGAGTGTCCTCCACTTCATGATGTGCTGTTTCAAACTCGATGAGAGGCTGAGCCCTGAGGATTATCTGCACACCGCACTTCTCCTCCACCGTTGGTACTTCCTTGGCATCTCCCATGGAGCTAGAATGGTTCTTACATGATATATTATGCCTGCAGCAAAGAGTTTGGAGGAGGATGGTTTGGAAGCAGTAGGAAACATTCTGGTAATGCTGTTAACCTGATGAGGATGTCTGTTCTTTCTATTGTCTCTTTAGTTGCTGCATGTCTTTTGAGGATGATGCCTTTGCACCCACCTGTAGGTGTCAGCTTTTTTGAAGGGATTTTCATGTTTTATCATTTTATTTTCATAATGGGGGGTACTTTGGGGTCAAAATTATGACCAATCCATATTGTATCATAGATTTAATATTTATAGTGATTTTAGCCCCACTTGAGCTAAAGTGCTGGCTCTCTTAATATAAAGAAGAATCAGTTTATTTTGAATCATATACGTATTGAGAGACATGCATCTCTTGAATTATCACTTTTTCTCTAGTCTTATCAAGAAGCACTAGTTGAGAGAGCCTTGGGGACTTTTAAAGCAATGCAATTAGGCTTAGTCAACAAAATTTGAATTCAAAATGTAATATATCTCACAAAACAAAAGAAAATAATTTGTATTATTATTGAGTGGACATTTTAAAGCACAGTTTGATAACAAATAATGTTTATAGATCAAGTCTATTTAGGTTTTAGGTCCCTTCACAAAGTCAATTATTTTTAGTCAAAGACTCCTCCATCAAGTCATCCGTCAATTTTGTCAACCTCAAAAGAATCATCATAATGCCACCATATAATGAAATCACGTCAAACTTAAATCCATACAACATCAAAGAACGCCACCATCATAATAAGTAAAATCATGTATTTAAGAACTTCATCAATCGTGAAAAAAGCTAGGGATCGCTTTCGAAATAGGTCATATACCAAAGGTTCACAACTCCGATAATTTCAGGAAGAGGTTTTATGTTATTTCAAAAGGAGAGGTGTAGTCATTGTAGAGTTAAACTCAATATGTTGATTCTTCAAGATGATTCAGTTGTTACCACACAAATCATTGCATTGGTGCTAACAATAAGAAGGGTTTGGTTCCATCACAAAGAAGGTGACAAGAACTGCTGCATTACAATTTCTAGTGTTACCATTACAGAAGGAAGTTATGTTGACCACAAAGAAGAAGGTTCATAGTTTCCGATGCCATTACAACTGGAGGCGCCACGCGAGAATGGTTTGCTATTATAGTAAGAAGGGTTTATGTGCCATTACAAATGAATAAAGGAATTCTTATGCTACCATTGTGATAGGAAAGCAATGGTCCAACTATCAGATGAGGTTATCAAATATTGATGAGATCTCAGCTTCTCTTACATCATGAGGTCTCGATGCAACATGTTTACAAGAACGTACACATGTTGATATTAATCTGTATATTCCATTATAACTTTCTAGTCTAGTGTATATGGTCTTTCAGTATATCATCTTTGAATTCACCATATGAAATGATTTTAACGTTTTCCTGCAGTACATTTTTTTTCCCCGTGGGTAGTTTACATCTCATGTAAGTCCTATTTTATTTGTTTTGGCATTAGTCTTCGATGATAAGAAAAGATAAATCTTCAGTTAACAAATAATAATAATAAAACATCATAACATAAGTCATAATAGAAATAATGCAACTGATAATCGGTAACTAAATGTAACATAGATCAAGAATCTCCCAGTTTTTCAACATCACATCGTTAGGTTGTCACATAAAAGAAGCATGTCTTCAATGAATTTTCACTCCTTTACATTTTCATGTATTAGTGCCTTACTAAGTCATTCCACAATGAGAAATTATAGGGGAGATAAACACATCCTTGATAATAACTCTCTTCCTCGCCTAAAGAATATGTAATGTGAACCATTTATTAGTATGTTGTAGGAAATAAATGTTACAGTGAATCCAAATTGTTTTTGAAATGGCCTCTAGAACCTTTTCTCACTCCAAATTTAATACTTTTATGTATACAACTACAAAGGGAGATAGACCTAAAAATCATCAAAAGATGCTAATTATCCAGCATTTAGCAATTAAATATGGGAATTTGAATGAAGGCCCCTGTGGATCTTCCTGCATGTTTCCTTAGCCCCCATCACCAGATATTCTACCATAACCAAAGTCATAAAAAAAATATCCATGGTCCGTTCATCAAAGAAGGCCTCAGATTTTTGAAGTTGCTCGTATAGTCTTGTCACAATTTTACCACCATCATTTTCCATGTCAGAAATAAGAACTAATATTTAATATATATGTTATTTTTACCTGTCTTGCCACTGTCTAATCCTTTAAAATGAGACACCCCAACCTCTCTAATTTCCTTAAAAGTCCTTATTGTCTCTCCATCATCATTATGAATTTGTCATATAGTAAATCTTCTTCTGTGATTAGTAATTTTATGGAAAATATCAGTTCTTTCCATTCCAATTTTCTTATTTTGTTCTTGGCATTTTGCTGTCATGGAAATTAATTAGTTAAGAGTTTGAAGTCCCACTATAAAAACTACTAATTGATTCTCCACTAAGACAAGTTCAAGGATCATATTTTCTCCTATTAACATTTTCCAAATTCACCACCTCATGCTTAACCCTCTTAAAATCAGTTGCAGTTCATAGTATCAGCAGTAGCACCAACGATAACGAATCATAGCTTACCATTCTATTTGACAAGTGATAGAAAATCATCCATATCCACCTTGAATTGAATTTGACTAGGAAGCTTTTATCTTTACTCATTTTACAAGATCAGCTGGAGATGACTTAATCACTTCCAACTTCAACCCATTCATTTTCAGGTTCATTCTGTAGCAAAAACTACTAAAGGGTCACCTCCAACTTCAACCCACGTCTAACTCCTCCCAGCTGCAACACTCACATACATGGGTTCAATGCGCATCCATGGTGGGAAACCTGTTGTGACATGTGGAGCACTATCAATGTGTGATAAAACAGTTCTCTGATCCTTCATTTTACAAGAGCCAAACAATTGATGTGTGGTTATATAATTAATATAGGATTTTAATAGCAAATAGAGATCCACTTCAATAAAAGTATATCTGGACAGAATACAATGAATCAACAAAGTTAAAAATGGGTGTTCATATTCTTGTTGGCAACTCATGGACGTTTTGGGGACCTCCTTGAAAGGGAAAGTTGTCAGAAATATCTGATGATGTCAAGGCCTTAGATGAGGCCAATCACATGCTTGAAAGGGGCTTTGAACGAAAATTCAAGAGCACTTAAGGAAAACAAATATTCCTCCACTAGACACAAGACATACCATGCTCTTCAATGCTTCTTTTCCAAGGAATATATAGAATCTGGTTGTATACATTTTTTTCAATTACATATATTTAATAAGAATGGTTTGTCCATGAGAACTGTGGCCAAAAGAGTATAATTTGTTTTATGTGACAAATATTGTCTAATGATAATCTATTCTAAAAAAGTCAAGCAATCATGAAAATAAATCTTTAACCTTAGTCTTTGTGGATATGAAAAGGGGACGATAAAGATGCATCTCAACCACAAAAGAAATATTTGTATTTCCTTTGAATTGGGTAGAGTGGGATTTGTACAGAAACACCATGATGAGTACAATAAGCTTGGGAAATATCCATAGAATTGAAGGGACTTCATAAAGTTCATCATTTTATCCCAAAGGCCGAGATGATTGTTGCAATAAGGTGGGCAAGGAAAACATATGTTTGTGGAATTTATACTTGAACTTTTATGGTAAGCATATGAATCTTCTCTTGAAAGTAATCAGCATACAGTATGTCGATAAAGTAATAAACCTACAACACAACATATCATCAATATTTTTAAATACATAATCCAAGCTTGTTCTTCGCATCATCCATAAAGCCGGTTGTGAATTTCAAAGATAACTTTATAAGTTCATTGTGCTTTTACTAAGATACTATTTATGCAATTAGTTCTATTTCAAATTATTCCCAACAAAGAGCTATTAAAATAATGTTGATGATGAAGATTCTTACACTGGGTCATTTCCATAGATGGAAAGAATTCCATAAATCAAATATTAAAATTTGGGTTTATGTGAAAACAGGAATGGAGAAGATGAAATGATTATATTTTTAATTTAAAATTCAGATGCTTTATTTAAAGAAGATAAATTGGAGAAGGGTTGTAGTAATTTTATAGCTCGAGGTGATGTTATTATACTTGAAGGCAAGGCCAATGAAATGTTGGATGAAAATTGAAATCAATTGGTTGCATCTAGATTATATCAATTCCCATAAAATCAATCCAGATATCTTCACAGAGATGCATCATGTTATTCTGTAATGGTAAGATTGGCAAGAACAAAGGAACAGAACAACATCAGCCCACTTTTGGAGTCCAATACCTAGCCTTCTCCGGGATCAGCGAGGGCTTCTTCTCCGTATTTACATTAACCATTCATTATCATTTTGTTTTAGGGTAGTTATAAAGATTGCGGTTGTTTGTTTGATTTTTTTTTGCTTATTATGATAAATGTGGAAGTTTAATCGATTGGCCATGGAATCATAAAAGGGTTGAGTTGTGCATCAACTTTCAAGGGTTTTTCGGTAAAAGAACCTTGCCAAAATGGATCTCTCAGTAGAAGACAGTTTACATGCATTTTAAAGATATGAGTTTAGTAAAGCTAAGAGTAGCAGAATTTATTTAACTATACTTCAACATAAATTCAAAGTAAGGCACTTCAATCTAAGACTAAGTCTTTAGAGAAAAACATTCAAGATAGCAAGTAGTTATGTTCAGTTGTTAAGAATTCCTTGACCAAACTTCAGAAATTAAGATAATAAAATAAAACAGTAGAATTTATAAAATCTCAGTATGTAATTCACAAGAAAATCTCAAGAAAATAGTCTATAATACTAAATAGTATTTATAACTTTTTAAGAAATTGTGAGGGAAAACATTACATAATAAAACAGACAGAGTTATGTGTTCAGGCAAAGATATCTTAGATTCAGTAAACTTTGTTTTTCTATTAGATAATGGATGTACAACATGGAAAAAGAAAGGAAAACATTAACATAAGGAGTGAAATCATATTAATATAGCTCAAGGATCCTATGAAAGTGTTTTTATTATCAAACCAACTCAAAAAATAGTCACTGCAGTTGGATCCAATACAATAATATTTCCAACTCGCAGTCTACAAAGTCCAATACTGATAAAATAAAAATTGCAGATTTGAATCGCAACTATAGTATAAAATAATTCAGCACACTCTATTTACTGTGTTTGTCAGTCCTTGGACAGTCTGTGAATCTATACAAGTCCCAAGCTAAAAAATATCTCAGTCCATTTAGCAGCACTAAATTAACTCCTTGAAATGAACCTTAAAATATCTTTGACAAATTGCATGCAAATTATCCTTTATAATAACTGAATCCATTGCCAAAATATCTCTAACCGTAATATTAATTTTGGTATCTTCTAAATCAAATTTAAGTCAAGAGGTCACCACCATGGTTGTGAAGAGGCAAATGCCGAGTCGTCTTGACATCTAGCTTTATTCTTCATTGATGTTTAATTTTGTCTTTAACTTTAACCTATCTTTGTTCCGTATACCTTTTTTACTTCCTTTGTCGTCACTATAAATTATTTTAAATGTCTTGCCGTTTTATCTTTCTTTGTTTTTATCGTTCTTGTTCATGACCCTCTAGTGAGTAAGGTTTTTAAATTGAACTGTGAGTCTAGATTAAACAAGCTTTTGAACTAGTATCTATAAATCGTTTATCCCATTTTCATGCATTTCACTCATAAAAATAAAAAAATTATTAATAAAATGAATGTCCACATGAAAGAAAAGTAATTAAAAGTTTATCGTATAGTGCTTGATACAAGTACAATTATAAATATTATTACAGTGACATATGCTCTCCAACCCGAAACTCCTTGAGTACCACATCCATCTCATGCTCCATATCTATCACTGACAACTACCAATCAAATGTACCTTACTCACTAGATCACTCTAACTTATAGGAGTATTACAACTCCTCCTATGAGATCAAAACAGAACCATCTTTAACGATTCTTGATACCTATTATTATAAGAAAAATCCACTAGTGGAAGGTAATCCTCTTAGGTCCTATGTCGTATGCATGACATACATCCTCAACATATCCTCGAGGATCTTATCGATCCTTTGTGTCTCCCTCATCCCAGCTGACATAAGTTGTATTGAGCTAGCATTGTCCCCAAGCCTACAAAAAATTCCTTCCAAAATCAGTGAACTTGGCATCTCTATATAATATAATATTCTTGGGAACTCCAGAATGCCACCAGAGATATATATTTCCAATGAATATTCGAGCCACTTCACTAGTTGAATTTGTAGATTTTCATTGTAATAAATTAAGCTAATTGCCTAACCTCTAAACCAAAACCATGGGGATGTGGATTCAGATTCGATGCTTGGAAATATTGTAATTAAATCCATGGAAATGACCTTCCATTTCCATTCAGCATCGAATTGGCTAGAAAAACTAGTAAATGTTTTCAGACTCAACTTTCACTTGTTCCTATAGTCCAGTAATTTTAACAACAACCTCAACTGTAATTTTTCTTCTGTTGGCCAATATAAATTATTAATAGGTTTTAAAGGTAAAATATTTTTCTCTAATATGACCATACCATCTATCATGTAGTATACCTCATCCTTATCACCCTTACTATCGCCAAGAACATTCTCTTCATCATCCGTGCACCTTTCATCATACTATATGCATGTGTAACATTTTCTGAAAAATTAATATTCTATAAGAGCTCATAAATAATATGATTCATTGCACCTATCCTAAGCAAAGGTCTAATAATAATTTTCTTTGCCTTTGTAAAATTTATTTCCTTAAATTCAAAGTCACTCAGGAGTAGCCAACAATAGGATTCTTCTTGAATTTATATTATACGTTTTTTCCCACACCTACCTGCCACTGATCACTTCATCAACATGAATTTCCTTCCAAGAGATAATGTCTCCATATATCTATTGTATTAACATAACTTCCAAATGCCAAAGACTACAATAATAATGATTTTGTACAAAGCTCATTCAACGTTATCAGAGAAAACCATCTACCTTCTCATACCACCCCACCAAGTCCTCTCGCAATCATTGTACAAACCAGTACCCCTACAGATCTAATAGTCAAACGAGTATCAAAGAATTCATCATTTCAATGATCAAAACACAAAGCACACTCAACTGAATACATTCAAACTTCTTCTTCCTCCAAAGATACAGGATAGCCAATCTTGGAGAAACTCCACAACTCCATAATAACCTCCGCTAAATACATGAATGATATCCCATCCACATTCTGGATTTTCACTCCATGATAGCCAATGATTAAGTGATCCACCATATCCTCTTGAAACACCATTTCCCAAGAATGGAATTTGAGACTATATAAGCCATGCTTTTTTAGCTTGGAAATACAAATTATACTTTCAAAATGATTAATACCATTTGTAAGTTTTTTCTCACATTCTCTCTCATTCTTTGAATAAACAAACATATCATTATAATAAATATTATCACAACCTACCAGTAGAGACTAAAACACATTATTCATCAAACACATGAAAGTGGTTGGAGCATTGGGAGGATTTAAATAAAATCACCAAAATTGCAGCATATACTCAAAGAACAACTAGATAAAGGTTATTCTTTGATGCATGATGGGCCTCTAAATTAGACATAAATTAGCCCATACACATCCTTAAACACATTAAACTTTCTTTTGCATTAGATACATATTTTACCTAACAGTTCATTGTAGAAAGTTGAGAGTGAAATTAGGATGTTCCTAATATTTTTTATTTTGTATAATATTGGGAGAATATTAGGAAGATTATGAATATATGGAGGAGGAGATAAATTCAGTAATTTTCTCCCTTCTACAGAGGATCACGTTGATTGATAATAAATGAAAGCAACATCATGAAATTATTGCACTATATGAAAAATGTCTCTCAGAGGGGAGGTTATAAAGGAGGCTTTAGTGTTATAAAACTGGCCAAAATTGCAAAAATATTTGCTGCTAAACATCCGTTTTGTACCGTAGGTTTTGACAGAGCTGTTGACCCAACTTCAACACAAATAACAAAAATTGGGTAATTGAATAAGCATATATGCTTTTCTTTATCTGGTAAGGCCATGTGTGAACGCACTGCATTTAAATAGCACACCAAGCACAGAACATACCGCAACTGAAGCAAAAAAAAATTCAAGCCCCAAATAATTACATACTCATGCCCAGCGTGTCAATGTAACAGCTAGGTAGACTCAATAGAAGGTGCATGTATCCAAGCAAGTGACTGACCAGTCAGGGCAAATAACCGAGGTAATAGCAAACAATATTGTATACGTTAAAGATAGAATGGCACGGTGCATTGCATGCACTCTTCACCCTCTGATGTATATGGGTTGTGTACACACCTCGCCGTTAAGGTAAAACACAATGGCTCATTAAAGGCAAACCATACCGATGCATGCAACGCCACCGTCTCGGTCGTAGTCACATGTTGTTCATTAACTTATTAATTCTACCCAGAATAATATTTGTGTCTCAGGTGGTAATAATGTTCAAAGTAAGTATCATACACACGCACCGGTTCATTTTCTATTTTTGAGAAACATAGACATGTATGAATGATGCATTTTAAAATCTATTATCTATCAAAGTAGACAAAAATCTGTAATAGTATCTATCAATTATATTTTATTAGGCATTTGAATGTGATGTATTTAATGGATTTGGTTATACCATCTATTCTACATCTCTTCATTATAATATTTGTCATCCACAGTAATTTTATCTACCAAAATAGGTCCTTGATAGATGCTATTGCTGTCCTCGTTATAAATCATCAAGTCAAAGACTTTTAGTTGAGGCTTAGTCTCTCAACTTGTAGAGGCTCTCTCAAGGAGGTTTATGATTTTCAAATATATTAGATGGCTAACTCTATGAGAGTAAAATGACAAAAATGGATAATTGCCACAATGCCTAGAATTCAAAGTGTTCACAAGCAGGACAATGTGTTTTCAAAAAACACGAATATTAGCTTCATATGCAAGTTAAAAGGTTTCAGGGTTAGATGCATCAAATATGCAACAATAGGACAAAATAAACATAGTTCATGAACATATGAAGAAGGAGACTTCAACAGCACTTAAGTAATATACCATGCCACGCAAGTAATTGAAAGAGGAAACCATGAGAATACTGTTATCAATAACCCTTCAGAATCTTAGTGATGAAAACCAATATCTCAGATTGAATAATAAAACATGATTTTTATAAAATGTATGTTTGTTCATGTAAATTTCCCAACACTATGCATCCAAATCAATATTTTATAGAGTCACTATTTCTCCCTTATCTTCCCAATCACGAGAGAAATTCTTAAATTGCCAGTCAACTACTGTCCTAAACAAACTTTTATCATATCCAGCGCTTAAACTCATTCAGAGTCCTAATATAACTAGGATTAAACTCATTATACATAACAAACTTAACTCTAATATTAAATATCTATCCAAAGCCTTCCTCAAATAAACTTAGATCCTTAAGATCTCATCTCTGCTGTTTGACTGTGAATATTTGCCTTTGATTACCCCAAAGATGTGAACATGCTCCTCATAAATAGCTATGGTTTCATTTATGTTTTTCTAAACTAATCAAGCCGACCAATCCAGTGTCAAAACAGGTAAAATATGATAATCTTCAACTTTGTCCTTCCACGTGCCCAAACCGAACTTCAAGCAAGCAAATGATATCATTGACAAGAACTATTCATGCTTAGCAGACTCACTTTCAAAACTTGTTTGAAACCTTCAATTTTCTTTGTTTTGCTATTGATCTTCACTTGTATATTTACGCATTTCTCTCTTTAGCAAGATCAAGGTCTTAAAAACATGCCCTTTCGCCCTTTGAAACTCAGAAAATTGATTAAATCAAAGATTTTCCCATAGCTAGCCAGAGGCTGCTACAAAATCACAGACATGATTGTCTACAACAAGCCAGAGCGTGCTACGAACCGCGTGTCTATCTTTCACATCTTGTTTCAAAATTTGTGTCAGACCTTACCGCCATCCTTCCAAATAGAGATAGGTTTTTCATAATATGGTAAACTAATTAACCGCATCAAAAATGAAATCTTCCACATAACCTCAAAATGTGTTAGGAGATGTCACTTAATGTTTACATTCACTGTTAAAGGACTGCTTTGCTAGCTATATCTCAAGATTATTAAATCAGCAATGTTAGACCAAAATTTTCACAGCATTAGTCTCTCGCTTACAATCGCCAGAGTTAGGATCCATGAGAAAGCACAGGTCCATGTCGCGGAACACGGGGAGTGCTGGAACCCAATGTCCGGGAAGACCCTCAACGTGGAGCTGTGTGGAGTTTCAACTCAAGACCCGAAGGCCTGAGCACCACTTTGTTAGAATCAATGATTGCCGTTAGACCAAAAACTTGCGGCATTAAATCTGCTACAAACTCGCTGAGCTAGGATCCACGGAAGGTGCTTAGTCCATGTTTTGAAACACATGGGGAGTGTTGAACCCAATGTCCAACAAAGATCAAACTGTCTATGTTTCCTCATGATGAGGTCAGTTTAGTACACCATCCAGACCTTGCTTCCTCGATTGTAGGGATAACCATATAGTATTAATTTATCTTGACTATTGATTGACTCAATGTTTGAAACCTTTTCTAGCTCCCCACGTACCTTCAAACCCTCAAAAGTTTGACCTTCTACAACATGACTTCATCTTCTTCAATTTATCTATTTCAATGTTTGCAAGTTCGAGTTTGTCTTTAACCTCTTCATAACTACTCTTTTTCTCTCCGAGTATATTAAAAACTTTGTTTCTGCCTTCTTTCAAGTATTTGAGATGATATATTTATGGGTTCTTTTCAAAACATTTAACTCTATCTCCATGTCCGTCGCTTTCCACTTTCATCTTCTGTCAAGGGTTTTCTAGCTTAAAAACAACCTAACACCATCCTCAAAATCTTTGGATGTTCTCAATTTCTTTGATTTTCCACTTGTATCCATTGATGAAATATGCTCGAACCATCTGGACTTTAAAATGTCAATAGTTTATAATATATCATTCAAATCAATTCTTAATTCCAAGTTTACAGTTTAATGCTCTAATTCTTCTTTTCATCTTCATCCTAGGTCAACTTATTCAGTTGTTTTACTAGTTTGACTGCTTCCATTGTCTTTCTAGCGAGTTCTTCTCTGTGATTGATGAGTCCTTTGAACACTCGTTGATGTTTTTATCATTGGTTACTTAACTGTTTCCATGAAGTTTCATAAACCTCCTTGATTTTGTTTTTGGTAAAATTCAAAGAGTTCATGCATATGGCTCTTTAACAGGGCTGTCATCAGCCCTAACTCCTATTCCACCTAAAAAGATGTCAGCACTTATCTCTCTTCAATTTCTAAAAGCTCATGCAAACTATTTAACTTTAGATCACACCACATGGAATAATGAGGTTTCATGATGCTCCTCAGTTTCATCCATTTTGTTCACTGTCTTGGCTGCATCAAAATAGAAAAAAGGTAAGTCTAGGAGAGATTATTCATGTGAAAAGTCAATAAGAGTTGTGTTTATAAGTGTACACTTGTATCTCCTTTGTGTGAAGTACTTTGATGTTATAGGTATAGACATAGATGTGTATCCTTGACATAACTGCACATACCTTAATGCCCAACCGCATCCAACTCAGTTTCACATTTTGCAGGTTTACTAAACCTAAAATTCTTGAACCACCTATCTTCCTTTGGAATTTATGTGATTGATATAACTGCGTAGAAATTGGTAAAATTAGGAAAACCAACCTTCGTGTTTGACCCTGGAAGCTCATGGCATTGCACCCAATATGCCCTCCTTGAAGATTTTGCAACTTCAGCACCTACTCAAGGCTTCTTCTGCATCAGATTATCTCTGTATTTAACCCTGCATTGCTCTGAGCATCAACTGCATTTTTTCTTCCTCATTATCTTCTTCCAGAACCTATAAGGCCTTCAAAAGAAACCTATGAAGTAAACTTCCGTTGCATGAATCAATTGTTTGAATTGGTTCAAATTTCTGCCATGGAAAACTCGCTTGATTAGAAACCTGCTTTAGTCAATTATTTTCAAAACAAACTAGATTATGTATAACAAATCATTTTACATAACAATTTAAATCCCCGCTCTGATTGAAAACTCTACTCACTTGAAACTTAATGAGAGTCAGTTTTCAATGTACAGCCTTCAACAATAGATATATGCATGTATGCTCTCTTGTATAGATAAAAACAGCCATGATAACTAAACTCTTTCATGTTCTTTGCAAAGGACTAATGACAAGTCTGACTCTAAAGGTCCAGCAGATCATAACTACTTTGGATATTATGTATGAGGTGATATCTGGACTGATACCATATGAATGTGAAAATTTAACCCAAACTGATTTGACAGATACTTAAACTAAAACATTTGAATTTCATTTTAGTGTCGGGTAATGTGATTTTGATTTTATTACACAGTAAGCATCAATGCTGTAGTTGTTAAATTTTTTACACTAAGCTACAAAACGTGGTTTCATGGCTTATTCAATTTGTTTTTAAAGATTAAAATGGTTTTTAAAATTATATGGTATAAGTCTTTAAAGAGAAGTTAAGGTTTATGCACTTTATTTGCGATGAAATGAGAATTTGTAACCTATGGTTTATATCCTATAAACATAAAAATGATCAAAACCCTATCTAATACCACATTCTATATAAAAGTAACCACTAAGTTTAGAAAATTTTGATATGAGTAATAAATAAATTTAATCAATGGTGTAAGTATATTCTAGCGATAATGGAGAAATATAATAGAATAACAAATTAAATGTTTATTATGTATATGAATTATACTTTTGTCATAAAAAAAGGAAAATATTGGTAACCCTTTTTCAATTACATTATGTCCATTATGACAACAAAATGACTGATTTCATGGACAAATATTTTAAAAATAATGCTTGTTTTGATATTCAAACATATGATCAATATCATTCTTCATCGATCGTTGCCACCGCTTTGAAGCATTTATGACTTAAAGTTATTTGAGAATGTTTTTCTGCCATTGTGTTGATTATTTTTCTTCTTCTTCAAGTTTCATTCGTAAACATAAAAATAAAGTGTAATGAGAGGCATCTACATTGGTGAGAATAATGAAAATTGCAACATTAAATAATATACATCAATAAATCGCAAAAATAAATAAAACACATAGAAAGAATTGACTTAACTATATACCATTCTTTCAAATAAAATTTAAGCCTTCTTTTCAACAATTATTTTACAAAATTAATACTTTTGTTTCCTGAAGTTATACCCATAAAAAATAATAGATTTAATATAATATTTCTTTTTCTTATTAATTTTACTGAATAATAAAAGTCACTATAGATACTTACAAATTCCAATGAATACTTGATATGCTAAATATACTGTTTATAACCCATATTTAGCCCAATGTCAATCAATTCTTCATTATATCTTCTTCAAAGAGTTTTCATTTTAGTTATATTCAAATGATGCATTGTTGTAAAACAACTTAAAATATACAAAATAAAATCAAGTGTTGTTATAAGAAGTAAAATTATCACAAACTTAGATATCAAACTTTTTCTTTGTCATCCGATTATGCGTTGAATGGGTTCCATTTTCTTTATTACATGAAAATACTGAAATTAATATTTAATGCTAAATTAGTTTGTTTAATGACATAATCAAAAATTCAATGATGACATATTACATTTGTAAGCACGTTGTTGTTGAAAGGTTCTCTCACGTGCGATGAAATGAAACGCACTTTTCACTATCTCCTCATAAAATATTTGGAAATTTCTACGCATATTTTCGATATCAAATTATCTATCCTTTGATATTTTCATAATCTTCCCCAAAAAAGTAAATAAGAAAATAAAATATTTAATTTTTATATTGATACATGAAAATTCAAATATAAAAAAGTGATATTTATAAATGATTTCTTTTAGTAATATATATCTGAAATAACATTAAAGAATATTACTTTTTCAATTTTTCTTGTTGTTGTATGTTTTTTCTATTAAAAGCCATGTTCACTAATTTCAATTCTCTCAGTAAACTCTTCCTATAGTTTAAATAAAATTTGGTTCTAAATCACGGATTCATTTTTATATTGTAATGGAAGAACGTCATACATTTGTTCCAATTGATCCCTTAAAGTTTTGTAAAAAAATTTCCTTTCACAATCCGCAATTATCTAAGATGAGCTAAGTATCAATTCATTTTCATTTGCATGTTCTAATTTTTTCTTTTCTTAGAACAACATTCCTTTCCTTTGTTGTTGGTCCATGTAGAACATTAAACATATCCGAATTAATAGATTGCTTGAAACATAAAACATTAAATAATTAAAAGTATTATTAAATAAAAATCAAAGCAACCATTAGATCGATAGTATGTTTTTCCGTTCACCTTATTCATCCTTCTACAATTTCTCCATCAAGATTTTGCGCTCTTCTGGTATTAGGATCAGAAAGAATATTACTACAGGTTTCATCATTTTTTATTCTCAACATGACACACTAAAGCATATATGTATATTTAAACTTACATATAGTTAAAAAATATTAATTTTTATTAATAATTTACAGAACTGCCAGAAATTTTCGTATGTGTTATCGTATTTTTGTTATTGAACTTTCAACTATATTTTATTCAATATAAAACATGTAATCATTAATATATTTTATAAGCAATTAATATACTAAGTAAAAAAACAAGAAAACAAAGGTGTCTATTCAAACACAACATTCATCAAGTTTTTATCCCTTTAACTACATCAAGTAAATTTATCAGCAACAACAACGGAAAGCAAAAATTAAATGATGACGATGCGATATGTTATTATGATAAATCACAATGGAGATAAAACATTGTATGGTTCTCTTTGTCAATAGAATTGTATAATAATATACATCGATTAGCAAAGTGGAGTATTTTGAAAATAAATGTTTGAATGGACAATGTTTTTATCAAACAATGCCTTTGTCAATACATGCCCAGTATTATCAGAGTGCACCAGTGTGCTATATTAAACAGGTACACCAGAATGAATGCCATTTTTTTTTAAATCGTACAAAGGCCACTGGCACTGGGACTGAATTCTATGGTCCCCTGTGTTAGTGTCAAATCAAACACAGAGAAAGAGAATACAAACCCTATAATCTAAAATGAAAAGCCTAACTATAAAATTTTGTAGTGACATAAACCAAGAAGCAAGGGTTTAACGTAAGAATGATATTTTTATTTTTTATTTTTTTATTTTTTATTTATTTTTTTTAATTTATTTATTTATTTATTTATTTATTTATTTTTATTTTTTTTCTTTCCATCTTAATTAAATATAAATAGGAATAGAGATCATAAATGTCATTAGTAAAATTCACAATAAAATTTAATTTTTTACTATGCATAAACAAGAACAATGTGAACCGTAAAAAACATATGAAATTTAACATTTTTACTATACTTATGCAAATCTTTTGTGTGAATCAATTTATGTTTGACTTTCTATTCTCTAAATAGTAAGAACAAAAGTATTTACTACTTCCATAGTCCTCTTTGCTCTTAAGTACTTTCCAAATGTTTCTCACTTTGGAAAAGAAGAAATAATGAATATTAAGTTTAAAGAAATTTTTAAGGAAATTAGATTTCCTAAAATCATTTTCCACTCATTTTTCAGTTTAATACATTTTTTTCTCATTTCCTAAAAAGGCATCTGCCTCTTTCTTCCCGATATTTGTTGCGTTTGTTCACTAACCGCCCCAAAACGTAATGTTATCTGACGGTGTTTATGTACATGAATTTATAATAGTAACTCATTTTTTAATGCACCAAAATCACTTTTAGGTATAAATGCTAGACTGTTGTTGATTTTTCAAATGCAAGAGAAATATAATAATTTTTAATATACTTCATTGTTACCCAAAATCCATCTCGTTTCATATTATTTCTCAAATTCCATCACAGAAAGTCTCATCCATCTCCAAACATAATTATCTTAAATTTTATTTATATTTTCATTATCTAATTGAATTTATTTTCTTATATCCATGTCAATTCGAATAAAAAATTAATGTATAAAATTGAGGTTATCAGATTTTCAGAATCACCAAGCACAAAAAATAGATCCGGCTATCGAAAGCTCTTATCAGAGAAACATACTGCAAGGTGCAGTTGGTGAGATGAAATCAATGCTTGTTTACCCTCGCCATTATAACATGCCATCTTTATATTTATAAAACTGTATAAGACAAATATTTAAAGACAATTATCAGGAATGTCATTTCTAATGCCAAACCAATTAATCATGCATTGACGTGCTTACTAATTGATATCATCTATATTGTACTAATCATGTTAAAATATATTTTGGAAATTATTAGGATTCTAGTGATGATGAGCGACCTACCTACCATCTTCCCAGACCCGATGTATTAGCCAAATCAAGAGAAGGTTGAATTAAGAGAAAAATCGTGAGCGGAATGATACTAAGAATGGTTGAATCAACCACCTATTCAATTTCCAATAACAGGTCCATATTCACCAATTAGGAATGACTACAACAATAGTAGTTCTTCACAAGCTGAAATGGATAAGAAATTCACAAAGAAAGGAATACACTACATGGGATACAACTCTAATGGAAACAATGTTAGATCCATTCTAGAATGATGATGTTCATATCACTGATCAATACCCTTTCAAAAGCCTTTAAATTTGCTTCCACCACCCTTTCCTTCAACTGCGCTCAATCAAAGTATACCCAATTGGGGACAAAAAGATGTTATTATATGTTCGAGAAATAAAATTCTGAAATGACACCAAATTTATGCTTCAGAAATTCTGAGCAATCGACCATCAAGTCCCTTAGTGATTGAAATATTTTTCACACAACCAATATTACAAATGGTAAAGTTCAGTGAACATTAATCATTATTTCCATTGCAGATTTAATATTTCACCAACTACAAGTTATTCAAATACAGCAATTCTATGAGTGATAATGTATTGCCCTAAAGAATGAAGAGGCAAAAGCAATTGTTGAAAATGTCATATTGAGAGCTATAACAGTTAATTATGCATGCCCAAATGATTGTATTCTATATAGAGGAGAATACGCAGATAGCTAGATATGTCCAAAACAAAATATGTATGATAAATAAAAATAAGGGTAACCATAAAATCTTCCTGAAGAGACGAGGCCCATGCCTATAATATCAAGGATTCAAATGCTCTTTCATTGCAAAGGATTAGCTATGTTGCAGTGATTACATGTTCACGTAAAAGTGACTTGGGAGTTATGCTAATCCCAACATATTGAATAGCCATGTCGCTATAGAGGATACGTGGCCCAAAAATTCAAGATGAAGTGTCATCAGTCTATGACTCACTATAGCTATGATGTGTCAACCCATATTCCCTCCATGTCAACTATTTTTTTTACCTCGTAGTAGGATCATGTTCCCCATGGTTGTCCAAGTGAAGAATGAACATCTGTTGGCTCATAGTCCCTGAGAACAAGTGAAGAATATGGATGTCTACTTACAACCAATGAAGATGAATTAAGTGAATTACTGGATGGGATAAATGTATATGATGTATCAAGACCCATCACAACAGAGTGAGTTTTAAGGTTGTTAATATTTTCACACCATATGATTATCCAAACTTAGAGCTCGGTAAATTATATGTCAATGTATTATTATACACTTAGTATTGTCTCTTCTTATTAATTGAAATAATGTAATTGTTTGATCTTTCTGTGATATTATTTAACGTGTCATGCATATTGTATACAATAATTTTAGAGGTATTAAAGAAAATACAATGGATGTAAATGTTGTGGACCTTCTCTCAAAGCTAGATGGTCCAACAACCTACAAAAGCCAAGAATCACCAATTTTCCAGAAGAAATCCATTAAAGAAGAGAAACATCCACTTTCAATGGTAAACAAGATAGAACCTAGCAGCTGTAATAACAATACGTTGAATGGCTTAGAGAATATGAGAGAAGGAGAAGAGTTCATATAAATGTTCCGATTCAAATGGGGAGCCTATGTTTGGTGATCCCGAATGTTTTGAAATAATATGTTGAGAAATTTTCTGGCCTGGGATGAAAAGGAAATATATCTTTTATAACTCTCCATATTGGGAGCATCTTAAGATTACCTACTTACTTTGATCCATTCATGTTTAAATGTTTCATATTCTTTATGGAGGTACATATCATCGAAAAAAAGTGACACATTGGTTGTTAGAAATATCTTATTACTTCAAAACTAAAAATAACATTGGCCAAGACAATGAAAGTACCTGGAGAGGCCGGTCCCTCTTAATTTGTCTTTCTCAAAGAAAGATGTCCCATGAATTTTAAAAATATGATCTTTCGCAAAGAAGTTAAATGCTGAGGGTGTCATCTTCATATGGGCATCTCAGCCATGGTGATGCTTCATCGTGGAATACCATTTGTTACAATAGTTCCATGACCATTTGAATTTTCAAAGAGTACATATAATTTCAAAAGCACGATTTTATTATTTGTTATATTAATAATTTTTATCCTCTGATCATAAAACATAACTAATTTTCTATGCATGTGTTTATAACTTTGTAGTGTCAGCTTATCCTTTGTTCGTGTGGGTGTGTGAAACACATCTCCAAGACTCAGTACATGCCATATATCTAAATTATCTCAGATTTGTACATTGACTACGTCAAAGAGATTCATGGTTGTGGTCTGTTTTGGCATCAAGACAGTTTCAGTTAAGACAGAAAGCATTTTTCCATGATTGTCCACATACCGTATGCTGTACCCGCTAGCAGGGGGTTACAGGGGGGTATAAATACTGTGAATTTATTTTTTTTGGTGTGCGGACCTCCCACTATGGCAAACCCACCTTAAGGTCAGAAAGATTTTTTCACATGGTTTTGGGGTACAATGGTTTTTTAGTCTGCATTTTGGTATATACTGCCCATGAACTACGCTGCTATGTTCTAACTAGGTTAATGGATTGGGGTTTGGTGTATGCTTCTAAACATGTATATATATGTATAATAAAGAATATAATGAAACATCGTTTGGTCATCCATCAGATCCAGGGAAAATTTGTTTATCTATTTTATGTTTTATGTTTCCTGTCTATTATTTATTTTCTTCTGTTTATAAATCATGTAGATAATTTATGTTCGTAGTTAAAGTCCTACATTTGGTATCAGCTGTCAGCCTCATGGATGCCTGTTTGTTGAGGGTTTTTTCTCCGTCTATAGACCCTTGCTCAAAGTGATATCTCAAGGTGGATTGACTTGTTATGTATGTGTTGTATGACATGAAATGTTGAAAGATAGAGATCAGGAAATTTAATGGTCATGGTTTGTTGAAGCTAATATGGAGGATATGCTAGTGGATAAAGGATTGTGATTATGGATCATGTGTATCAGAACACAATGTCAGATAAGACCAGAAACCTAACTCAAGGCTAAGAGAAAAATACGGTTGTGTGTCCTTGGGATTAGGTATTGGTTAGCTATCTGGGAAGCTATGGTGAATAATTATGGGAAAACTTTGGACTTTAAACACCAAGTCTCTAGTAATGGTTGTCTCGTGGAAAAAGTCAGATAACCAAGATGAAGGATGGAGACCTGAGTGACAGTGATTCAATATTAAAGAGTCAACAATATCCGTTGATTATTTTTTTGTTGTAGAAATTCTATCAAATTAGCATCAATTATCCACCACTATCCCGACTGCTATCACCTGAATTCATTCACATATCTTTCCACTCAGACAACAAGAAAATATAAATAAAGAAGATAATATTAACTCACTACATATCAACACAAATATATAAAGAAAGTTACAAATTAAAACCCCGGGCAGCTCATTGTGTATATTAGTGAGAAACATAAATCAACTCCAATACACACTTACAAGTACACCTTCCGATACTCATACAAACTAGCTTAATTTAATAAGCAACCAACTAATATCATCATTTTATTAACTGAATACAAATAGATCCATATTAATCTCCTTGATTATTGTTTAATCATCATGGAAATTGTTCAAGTGGTAACTTGAATCAACAACTTATTACTTCAACTTTATCTGGATCTTTCACCACCACCAATCATAACTAGAGGAACTGAATAAAGATGAGTTGAATAATGAGTTACTAATTAATGAATTAACATATTTAATTCATCTACCTGTCATTGAAATATTAGTTGTTGCACTAATCTCAACTAATAACTAAGTTAAACTAACACAACTCATTAATCGTTTATCAATCCCACCAACTTCACCAAGTCCACCAAGTCAACCAAATAGAGCTCACTAAACTTAATAATAGCATAAATTTTCCGCCGGGGATGCATGAGCCACTTCCGTATCTAACCTAAGTGCTCCAAGAGAGTAACCGAAACAGATCCAAATATTATTAAGGGTAAATAATATTAATTTCCGTTTTAGGATAATGAAAATATTTTCACCAGAATCAAAATAGTTCATCATTTTTACTAATATATCTAACATCAAGAATACATCAAACCTGACCATGCTCCATGAATAAAGATAGTCTAAAAAATAATAGATTGTTTGGAATCATCACCATTGAAAGAAGGCTACTTCGTTTCACCAGCTCCATCATCTGCCACACTTCTCAAAGCAGCAGGAAGACCATCCCATCCACCTTCCGTGGAATTGAATCGCTCTGCAGGCGCCTTCATAAGATGTCGGCATCCCATCCTCCAGAATATATGAAGTGTCACACATCTTCAATAATCTTCCATGATGGCACTGACAATGTGTTTGATCCATTCGTTATCATTTAATGAGTTTAATGCAACTTCCCTGTCACACGGGGTAAACCACCATACCCAAATGCAACCCACAATCCAAGTTAGTTCTAGGATCTTCCTCATCCAAATAGAGCCTGAGGCATGTTTGCTGGCTGGCTACTGCCTCAACCTGAGGCTATCTCCTTCCTACCGTAATTTGTGCACCGCCGAACCAATACAAAAACTCCTCCAAAAGCCCATCCATGAATGCCCACCCCACCAGCTGCAGTTTTTCTCCATCCTCCGTCCGTACCATAGACCATATCCCGATGTGCCCCACATAACGTAATACATGCTTTCCTACCTTCCAAAGAGCCAGAAGCTAACCAGGCTGGAAGCTGGTTAACAAAGATAGCATAGAATGGCCACACCAAATACATAAGCGACCCCACCACCATGATAGCACCCACCATTCCCAGCATCCTCCTTCCTCCAACCAAGAAGAGAGCAGCCAAAAGGCTTTGAAAGCCAGAAGGTTGAACCCTCTCCAGAATCTCCCGAGCATACTTGCCCCGAGAAATAACAAATTCTCCGCCGTGGGCCACAAATCATCCAGTGAAATAATGAAGGATGCCCAAGTCCTTCATCTCAAACTCTCAAAAGACTCTCCCCGCATGAAAGGCACGAATCATCGCCAAATAAAATCCCATCATCTAAGAGCTGAACATGATCAACAAATTTTCCCTCCACCACAACTGGGTATGTGTTTAGATCCGCCTCACTCTCAAGAGAATCCAAGCCCGGCAAGTAGCTTCTATCCGAGTGTACCAAGCATGAGGTGCTTGCTTTAGCCCGTACAAGCAGCTCTCTTTGAGTCGGCACACATGTGACCACTAAGATCTCGAACCTGTTACTCTATGTACACCTCCTCTTCACAACTCATCAGAAGAATGCAGCTCACATCCATCCGATGGATGCCACCCCATCTGCCGAGAGAAAGTACATGATCGTCCGTATGGAAGAGTACCTTGCGACAAAAAAGGTCTCCTTCATAATCATCCCCCATTTGTGAGAAAGCCACGGCCACAAATCTCGCCTTGCACTTTCCACACTCCCGCGCCCGCCTACTTCATTCTAGGATCCATCACAACCCACCATTGACTTCTCCGCCTTGGGACAATCTCCCATGACTGTTTTCCACGACCACCATATTCTCGATCATGGCATCTACCTGCTGGGTTCCTCCAATATCTTCCTCGAAAGAGGTGATGGCTCGCTTACCAAACATTGACTCACAAGAACATATCCAAGGAGACTCATCCCAGACTGCCTCTCTCGTTGCACTCGTGTTGTAGGTGGTCCTACAACCTCTCAGCCCTTGTCAGCGGCTGGGCCTTTCCTTGAGTGCATGTTTCTTCCCCGATGGCCGGGCGTTGCATGGGTGGTTTCTTTCCACCTCCCGAACTTCCTCTTGTGGTCGCTTCCACATCCAAGCTCCTCCTTAGGAACCAAGGCTGCCTCATCTTGATGCAGGCAGTAGCCCCTCTCAAGCGGGAATACCCATGCCTTCCAGCCTTATTCTGCTACAATGTTTCAAGCATCATCAAAATACACCGATAGTTGTGAGGTAACGCGACCTCATTGTCCAACCCATGCCTGGATCCGCCTTTCTCATCTTTCACATGCCAGGACAGAGAACCAAAATCCGCAAGTGGGAAATATCGTGCCCTCACAATACTGTGTAATTATTGGAACTTTGTGAGGACACCAACACACACAGCACTGATTTGCCTCACCACAAGTGAAGGGGTAGGCTCCTATCATGCAACATCACTGCAACACCCATGCATCGCCCGTTCTTCCTCACCAACCCGTTCGTTGTGGGTTATGGGGTGCGACATTCTTCGAATCCCTTCTCGCGCCGTTAACCTCTTGAATCACGCAGATGAATCCACCACCATCAAGGCCCTGGGAAAGCAATCACCTCTTCCAACTCCTCGACCATGTTTAAACCCATAGGACCTCACAATACCACTTTCCATGAAGAAGATTCAAGACTTTCGAGAAATCATCAACAAGACTTATACTGTGTTTACTGGGCTAACCGAGAAAGGACCATAGACAGAACTTCAGAGACCATCGGAAGCCTACTGTCCTTCCCCGCAGCAGCCACAGGCTCTCCTGGGCACACCTTGCACTCATCCACGCAGTTCTTAGAAGCCCTAAGAGAAATCACAAGATCTCAGCTCCAGGCACCTCCAGCCAGCTTCTTCACTGACTGCCTCATCACTTTCTCCCCGCTTTGGTATGCCATAGTCATGTGCCCATCTACTAGAACGAGTGTGCACTTATCTAACCCCACTGAAGTGCCCTGGGCATTCACGCGGCAGGCTTTCCTTCACCAATAATCACATCATACCCCTTATCTTCCATCGCTTTACCGAGACGGTCGCCAACTGTGCATGCATGACATCTCACCAAAGGGACAATGGATTCTTCACAGGCTGATACCAAATGATCAGATGTCACTGCCCATCTCGATGTGCACACCTGCATCCTTGTCCCACTGAGAACAAATCCATCTCCCCACAGTGAACATCATCACACCTAGAACCACACCGATCCCATCACACTTGAAACCAATCATGCTAATGAAAATTCAAGTTCGAACCGGTGGAAGCCAAAGCTCATCTCAGATCTTCCGCTGTTTTCTTCCTTCTCCAAAATGAAAGTATAAATGTTCATGATCATGGCAGTGAAAACACTTCACTTTCACCACACCCGCTTCTTGCCCTTGCCCGGGAAGAGGCTTTCTTACCCTTCCTCTGTTTCAAACTAAAGCGCAATTCTTCATCAGCCCTTGAGGAAGATCCATCCTGTGGTCTCCTGTCTCTGCATGATCACCGCAAGGCGCTCCCATCCTGTGACCCTCCCACCATTGACATCTTGATATGATTTCCAAGCCTTCGGAAGACCAAGGAGAGCCGTGTCAGACTATGTTCATCTGTGTCACCCCCACCTCAAACACTGACAGAACTTCGTGAGGTATTTGGCGATACCGCGCTTTCCATCTTGATGTTCCTTGGTTTATCTTTGAGCGCCGGGGCCTTCCTTGGTCGCTCTACTTCCGGGAAGGACTGCTGCTTTCCACATTAAATATGGAGTCTTCTGTTGCTGTGGCCGTATACACAGATCCTGCTCCTCCGAACAAAGATCTTCGAGATTTCGCCATCTTCTTTTGCTATGCTTCGACTTCAAGCAGATCAAAGGGGCCTCGGGACATCCATTCACAAACTCCTTCGCCCATTATCTTCTAATACCGCTCCATGTGATCCTTCCATGCAACATGGTCTGAACTGCTTTCAAGAGTATATTCAGCCGTAAACCGTTGAAATAACTTTTCAACTCCGCACCAAGAAACAAACCGCCGCAAAATTGCACCATCTCAAAGCTCAGACTCCCTTGATCTAGCGAGAACAAACATTTCAGCACAGATCAACGGTGGCTTCTATCGGATATATCACCTTTCAAAGAGCATGATCCAGGCTACTCCGTCTCGATGCGACTCGTCTACCGAAATAAGCTCGAACATCGTGATGACACCTCAATAGTCTATCATGGAAATTTGCTGGGTGAATGATCAATTATCCACCGAGACTATCCCGACTACATATCAATTCGACCATATGCAACACATAATCTTTCCACCACACATTATATAATAAAATATATGATACTAAATCATCATACACATTGAATTATATGGAAAGCTTATAGCTGAAAACCATGTTTATTGTGTATATTATAATGGGAGAAAACATGTAACCAACTCAAGATAATGACTTCAGTATTCAAGATTTATCTCATGAAGTTACACACAAACTAGCTTGGTTTTTAACAAGTCAATGGGTTCAAACAACCATCGGTTCATTTCTATTAAGGGTAACCCAAAAATGATAAACAGGGAGATCCAAGGTTCAAATATCCTCTATGACAAAGACACTCATCATGGTAAATTGCTCTGCTAGGCAAATCTCACAAGATCATGTTTAAGCAACTGATAGCCAGGTATCAACTTTTTCATCTACCTCTTCACTGGTTCACCGAAATGTCCATGCATCAGAGTGAACTGATGTGTTCTTGAGTTGAATAATGAGTTGCTAATTAATGAATTGAAGAAAGATGAATCATTCCATCAATACTTATTGATTGGCTAGTTAAACTAATCTCTGCACCAATTCAATCCAAGTTAAACCGAACACAACTCCACCCAACCGTCTCATCAACTCCACCAAAATTTTCCACTGAAGTCCTAACTAAATCTTAACCATGCATGAGCTCACCAAACCCAGAAAGGACAAGAATAAATTCCTCTGTTTCAGATGCATGAGCCATTCTCCAAGGCTCGAACTAAGGTCTGTTGATATAAACTGAAGGAGTCCAAATACATTATGGTAAATAATATTTGACTTCCCTATTTTTTAGGATAGGCAAGCCTAAAATAGAATTTCACCCTAGAATAAAAAATAGAAATCATATAATACTAACATGACCAATAACAAGAATAACATACCGCAACCCTTCAGATCATGCTCCATATGTCTAAAAATAGAATTTTATGCCAAAATTGTCACAATTATTTCTAAGGTTACTTCATTGCCTGAAGCTCCAGCATCATCTTGTCGCATTTTCACATATTAAAGAATGATGAAGATAAGTAACATGTTTTTGTTCTCTGTACGCATTCGTGGGACATTATGGTTATTGCACAGGTAGCAATACAACTACCTTGAATTTTGATGACATTGACCTCACTGTTGTCTGGAGTGAAATGAGACGGAGAAATATGAAGGTTCAAAATGGAGATGCCTTATATGTACAAGGAAGGTCCAAACAAAAAGAATAAGGTTTCGAGTGGAGATCAAACTTTGGAAAGTTTGTAAAAGTAAATGAAATGTAAGGAAGGGCACTCATAAAAAGGATCATAGATTCAAAGCTCCTTGAAAGAAGAAAGATTCAGACATATCTTCCAGGCAAAACCACCTCGTATACATATGTATATTTGGATTCTTCTTCAACATACATGTAGATCATGAGTCATGGTTGATTGAATTTTATCCTTTTTTTCACTTACCCCCATAGGAGTGAATGTTGTAGCATGATGTTGAATACCCTAGGGTGACATAGGAAGGGCTAAGAATCATGACGTGAAAGGTCAAGTCAAGTCAAAAGAATGAGATTGTGTCTCCAGTTTTTTTTCAGATTCTACTGGCCAGAAACTTGATTGTGGTAAAGGCAGAGCTGGATGATGTTGTGTGTCCGCTCCAAAGAGAGAAGAAAAGAGATATTCACGCCTTAGAAATGAGCTTAATTAAAGGGCAACCTCCAATACATTACATGAATGAACAATTCTTGATGATACAAATGAACAAACCTCCTTTCTATATAGAGTCCAAGGGGCCATAATATATCCTAGTGGGGCCACAATGTAATCCTAGCCGACCTAACAATAATAATGTAAGGGCACACATACAATATAGTTACAGGGTACAATAATAATAAGAAGGCCATACTAACATAATAAGGGGGCTATACTATTAATAGTGATAACTACTATTGCCCCTCTCCTTCAAAAAAGTGTTTGTCCCCAACGCTCGAATAGCTCGTGTGCTTCGTATAAAATTCTCATCCTCCCATGTAGAATCTTCAAGTAAAAGTCACCACTGATGGATACTCTGAAATTGACTGACTCTATTGTTTGTTCTGTTTCCAGGCTATCTTCTGAACCAACATGATTTTCCTTCCTCTGCCTAAAGTTCTGCAATATTGTTTGAACTGAAGATTTTCTCCTATAAACTTTTAAGCATGAAATATTGAAACCGATGTACTCATGGTACAGGGGAAGTCTGCAACTGCTGTGAAATTAATCTTTGCAACACCTTGTAAGCACCATAGTACTGGCGATAATTTATTATCCTTCTTACTTGTTTGGAGGGACATTTATGCCATAGAAATAGCACCAATCTCCTATCAAAACTTCTCAGCCATGGATATTGATCTCATTTGTTGTTTCATTCGATTTTGTACAAATCGTGTTATCCTTTAAGAGTTGGAGAACTTTCCATTCTGAGTTCAATGGATCTTCCACCGTTGAACCTTCGAATTTTCCTTTAAATATGATGTGATCGATGGTGGATGATATCCAAGTGCCATAAATTAAGCCATTTGCCGCAAGATGGAAGGAAAGCAGCAGGTCAAACAACGCAATGAAAACGCCTGACCCATTGTGTTTGTTTGTCTGATAAAACAAATCAGACTCTTCCAAACATTTATTTACTATCTCAGTTTGACCATCGACGAGGGATGTGATAAGATGAGCTATGAGCTAATTTAGTACCCGTAAAGAAGAAAATAACTGCCCAAAAATTTCCCCAGAAAATGGGATCTCTCACGTCACAATAACTCCTTAAGCCTATGTGTTTTTGAATTTCATTCACAAATGTAGTAGCAACTCTGCATTTGCTTTAAATGGATGAGATAATGTACAAAAGTGTGCATACTGCAAGTCTATCAACTACCACCACACACATTCTTCTTCCATTCACTAGGAAAATCAGTGATAAAAATCCATTTAGTCTCCCTCCACGCTGTCTGGAATGATAATAGAAACCTGTGTCTTAATTGTCTCCACTTTGCTCCGTCGGCAAACCAAACATTCGCCACAAACTTTTTGAATATCAGATTTAAGGCCATCCTGTGCAGTCCTTCACCCTCAGAAAGTTTTTAAAATTCATGTCCTCCTAAAGGACAGTGTACCTTAAGAATCTTTGTTTTAGTTAGGAATTCTACAAAGATATACCATCTTTTGTACCATATGAATCATTTTTCCAACTAAATGTATCGTATGTACTAGATCTTGCCGCAACTTTTGGAATGAGTGTCCATACATCTACCCTTCTTCATTCATCTCTTTGTCTTGCTATCCAGCCTGATAATAGAAATGGTACAAAGCAATGCTTCCACCTCTTCATTCTTTCTTGAGAGTGCATTCATAACAAACATTAAGCTTTCCTTTTTTGTAGATTATTTCAAAGTCATAACCCAAAATATTTTCACCATTTTTTTACGTTCTTTTGAAAGATATATTTGTTCCAAAAAGGTTTTATCATCATGACTGTTTTACCTTGAAGTGTCTTCCCATTAGGTAAGTTCTCCATTTCTTTGCTAGTATGCAAGGATATAACATTTCCTTCTATAAATAGTTTTCAGAATACCTTCTTGATCGACGACTTTCAAAAGCAATGTCTTCCTTCCATTGAAATCGCACTGGGTCCATTTCGAGGCACCACATTCCATGAAGAAGGTTTTTTAAAACGGGGCGTAGCTAAGACCTATGTTGTATAATAGTCATTTTTACATGTTCAAAGGCCTTAGCGTTTGTAGAGTCCATGAAAGCTGTATCTTTCAATAATGTTGTTAGGAGGTGTGCCGCTATTCTTCCATAATTTTTAACAAACTACGATAATACCGTTAACCCAGAAATCCTCTGACTGCTATTGTCTTAGGGACTTTCCATTCCTTAATGGCTTTAATTTTGTTAGGGTCTACTTTAACACCCTCTGGGATATAATATGACCAAGATATTCCACCTCTGTTCCAAAGAAACATTTGGATGCTTTTGCAGAGACACAGCTCTCTTGCAATAGTTTGAGCACCCTCTCTCAACATGCTCAACATAGACTTTTCCAAGACTTGCTATAGATTAGTATATCATCAAAAATACTAGCACAAATTTTCTAAGGAAGGGTTTGGAAAATGGAATTCATCAACCCTGTTCTAAGGTGCATTGGTAAGGCCAAAAGCATGACCAAAATCAGCAATGACTCTCATGAGTTCCGAAATGTCAAGTTTTTAAGACTCTGCCTTCATTCTTATTTGATGATATCCCGAACGAAGATCCAACTTGGTGAAATTAAATTGCTCCATGTAATTCATCCAATAAATCATCAATCACAGGAATGGGAAATTTATCTTGACAGAGCTATTACTCCCCAGGAACTGACATACCTCGCCATGATCCATCCTTCAGGTACCACAATGCAGAGTGGAAAGAACTTTGACTAAATGAATTATGTCTGCTTCTTAACATTTCAATCATGCGTCTTAAATTTCAGCTCAGAAGTAAGGATATCTATAAGGCCTAATGCTTCAGAACACTGAATCAAATGAATAGCAGTATCATGATCAATAGGTGGGAGTCCGAGTTTTCCAAACATCTGAAATATCAAGATTGTTGAGACCCAAATAGATGATTTGACAGCTGAACTTCAGTGAGCAGACACTATAATTACGCCTCGTTGTTCTTCTTTGTAGCTTTGTCATGCCATTATTTTATTTATCCTTCCCGGCTCCCTTCAATACCCCGTAATTCGACTTCCTTCCTTCGAAAAAAAGAATTTCTAAGAAAAGTTCTTGAAATAGTGTTGTCATCCCCAAAAGATTAGAACCATTGTACTTCCTAGTACAACATCACATCTATAATGCAGCATTGGACTAGTCAACACATATTCCCCCATGGTTAGCTTTGATGTTATTGTATTTTCCAATGGCATTTACAGCCTCCATTTAAAATCATCACTTGATACATTCTCAGTGTTGGTATAGAAACAATTTAACTCCTGCTACCTATATTATGAAGGCATTAGGGTGGCACTGAATTAACTGAATGATCAACACAGGTCATCTTTCTTTCTTGATTTGTCCTTTTATCTTGAGAGTTTGAGGAGTGGCATCTCCAAAGGTATTGCGACCGATATGGTTTGATCAGCTCTTTCCTGGCTGGTTCCCCGTGGTATCCTCTTTCTGAAGTTCATTTTCTTCTTCCTCTTCACACCCAAATAATTCTTCTCATGTTGTTTCCTACCATGATCTTTTTTTTAGTGTATTTGCTATCACAAATCGTAGCAAAGCCCTTTTTCCTTTTTTCTTCCAATTATAGGTGTCAACTTTGTAGGTCGTGTGGGAAATCTAGATGTAGCCACACTTCCTTCTTTATAGAATTATAGTGACTTCGTTGTTGCCATAATTTTACATTCGTCTCTTGCCAACCCGAATGCCTTCTCAATGAATCGTGTCTCCGGTAACACTGAACCATAATGTTATCCTTTAATCAAGAAGAGATCAATCCTATGGTCCTCTCACACGCTACCCTTATACCAATTCTTGGGAAGTCCTCAATGTGCTTCCACTAAACCCTTTGTTTGAGATTTATCAATTGGGTAAAAGAAGGTGTTGCTCTTCATCTCATATGTACACAGACATTTCTCCCAGAAATGATCAAAGTGACAATTTTTTTAATGTGGAACAAAGCCACGATACCATACAAATGTATTTTGTTCTAAATGTAAAAGAAAATGCGTACTTTTGTGTTTTGCACGTTATGGAGATCAAAATATTGTTCATTCAGTAGCATCAGTTGTTATGATCCCTTCATCAAACTTCCTCATATCCATTTTGAATACAGTGGTTCTTCCCACCCAACATTCGACAGAAGTCAGAAATCACACACATTTTGTTCCTCATCATGAGGTTCTTTCTCTCGTATTTCATTAGGTCTATTTCGGTTTTAAGCTTGTCAATGCTTCCATGTGTTTTAGATCATTCTTCATGTTTTCTTCTATGTTGTCTTTCATGTCCATCTTAGCTTCCATGTCACCATCCATCTTAGCTTCCATGCCATTCATCTTAGCTTGTACACCATCCATCTGTCTATATTTTTTCTTCAAACCACCATCTTCATCACACTCTTTCTTCAAATCCCATTTCATTTTTTGTCAAGCTCTTGCGAGAGTGAATATGTTGCACTTGTTCTTTATATATATGTAATATAGTTTGAGATCATGTTGTTCTGTTTTCATGAGCTGTTATAGTCTTCATGTTTGATATGGTGTTGAATTTTAGGCCATTAGAATTCAATATTGATATCTATTCTACAATATGCTCCTTGGAATCAATCTAACTTGGGATTCTTCAAATGATTCATGTAACCTGGAAGCAACATACACTTTTACTAGCTTTTGGAGCTCATATTAAATGAATTATCTCTCGATGGAAAATCTTCATCTGGAAATTCACTGTAGATCTTCTGGGTTTCTTCAAATGTCACAGTCTGATCAATTTGATTCTCCAATAAATTTGTGTCCATCCCCACAATGACTCCACTCTGACCTGCTCAAAGAGATAACTTTGTACATTCTTAAACAATGCAGTCACTGTTTAACTTTGTCTCAAATGAGAGAATAGAAACTCTACTGTATCATACCATTCTACAAATTTGGTCCAATGCCCAAGAGAGAGAGTTGAGGTCTTCCACACTGCCTTTTGAGAGCAACTAGAGTCTGTGTTACACTACCTTCCAGCATTCTATCTCCAAAAATATTGTGAACCAAGCTCTGAAATTTTGACGAATTTCCTCACGACTTCCAGCTTCTGCAATCATATGAATTTCAGACCTGAACTCTTCTTCTGCATAAAAATTTATGCTACAATCTCCACGATGACCTAGAGCTCCAGTGTCACCCCAACTTCCACAAGATTCTCAAGACAGAACTAAGATCTGAAATTTTGAAAAACTCTCAAGATTTCAGTTTGACCCTGAAAGCCCAGCTTCAGCTCAGAGAGTGCCTAGAATAAAATCTTAATTATTTTGACCGTTTGGAGCAGTAAAACCTAGAATCCCAAAGCCTGATACTGAAAATGTTGTGTAACTGCCCAAAGAGAGAAGCAGCAGATATTCAAGCCTGGGAAATGAGCCACTTAGTGGGGCAAACCTCCAATACATTACAGAAGGAATGGAATACCTAGATATACAAATGAACAAACCTCCTTCTATAGAACTACAAATAAAAATATAATCACTTAGTGGGGCTTACAATAATCCTAGCCGAATTAACAATAATAATGTAAGGGCACAATAATAACAATATGGGGGTTACAGGTACAATAATAACAATAAGGGCTACACTAACATATGAGAAGCAACACACACAGACTGCCCAGGGAGACATAAACAAAGGTTCGAGAAACAGTTCTAAGATGGTTCTTAAGTACCCAGATACGCGAGGAGTTCCTGCATCCGGAACTTCCCATGCTGCCACAGTGCACTTTTATTGGCTGAGTGTAATAGTTCTCAGGGTTCCCGAAAGTGAGCGGAAAGCCTAGTCGTCTATGGAGAAAATATCGCGTTGCGTCATTCAGAAGGTTTGGACATGAGGTCAGATATGTCTTCTGGGATGGCACGGGGACAGGTTTGTGGCAGAAGGTATGTCTAATTGCTCTATGGGATTTAGATTTTACAATGCGTGCTTTAATCGGGTATTTTCCTTCTCATGTCAAGAGGCCAACAAGATATTAGAAAATCAGTATACGATGTATTATCCGTGTCAGTCTATCATTGTAGTGTCCAGGTACTATGTTTCCATTCATGAAGACTTCTAAGGAATACATGGATATATTTCTGGAGGAAGAAATATGAAGTCTGACAAATTTAAAGAATTTAAGTGCTTCCGTGGAAACCCTATAAAGAAGATAAAGGAGTTGAGGACACACAAAAAGAAAGTTCTAAATTAATGAAGAAGCTCAGCTAGTGTGGTATAGCACGATTTAAGACTACTCCTAAGGGTCTTAAAAAAATGGAGTCACAGGAAGAATGAACAGAATGTTGATGGAAAGGCAAGAATCATGCTCATGGGTACCGGGTTAGACAAGAATACAAAGTTGCAACAGACCACATTGCTGTAACGTATCACCTTCATCAACAATTTGAGGATAATAAAGACTCCAAATGATATGGATCAGTAAGAACCCTCTTCATATAAGGGTATTTGGATGTGATGCATATGTACATGTTCAAAGAATATGCAGTATATTTGCTAGATAATAAATCTCGAAAGGCATCTATTGCAACAAGATGTCTTCTAAAGGGTTACAAGTCAGAACCCGGTGAAACTGTTAGACAATGAAAAGGACTTTCAGACAAAGGCAAAGTTGAGAGAGGTGAAATGATGTTGTTACACATGAAGTCTGCCAAAGGAACTTTGAGAAGATAGAGTTTGAGCTAAAGGAGGATGAATCGCACTTTACAATAGAAGAAGACTTAGAAGAGAAAGAGCCACAAACCCACCAAGAGGTTGCCCTGGGAAAGAAGGTAACCAAAAGGTATAGTCCATCTGCTTCACTGGAAGTCTTCAACTATAACCGATGATGATCCCGGCACTTTGCATGGAGATTGTGACAGTGATGGAAAACTCTAAAGGAGGCCATGGTTGATGAAATGGCATCCTTGCACAAAAATGAGGTACACAGATTTTATGGAGTTGTTTCAAGGAAGGGAAGCCCATTGGGAAGCAAATGTAGCCAAGAAGAAGACAGAAATGTATGCAAGGTGGAGAAACATGCCTGTTGAGAAAAGGTTATCTCTAAAATGAACATTCACATATTTTTCCGCTGCTACTTATTAGATTTCTATATCCTTGTCATTGCATTTGATACTTCAATTTGGCTTCACCTTGAACATGAGGATCACCGTGTTTATTTTAAATTAATTGGTGACTCGTGTTATTTATTTGGTCTTGCATGCATGATATGTTGTTGATTGGAAATGATAAATAAATTATCCAAGATTTGAAGACCCAACCTGCTTCCAAATTCGACATGAAGGATTCGTGTACCTAAACTATATTTTGAGCATGAAATTAAGAGAGAGAAGACAAGAGGAAGCTCAAGTAACTAGAGGAAGTATGTCGAGACTATTTCAGTGCGTAGGTTCAATATGGTGAGGTAGTGCAACCAGTGAATGTTCCTATTCTTGTAGGCAAGTTGTCATAGAATGCTGTCCCAAGACAATAGCAAGAGAAGAAATATGTCCCGTGTTCCATAAAGAAAAGGCATGGTCTCAGATGAAGAACAAGACAAAATGGGAGGCTGATGGTTAAAGGCAGTGTTCAACTGTGAAGGAGACAGAATGGTGGTGGTTTCTTGATATTTACGTGGCACTAGTGATTATGGCTTGTGCTACCGTGAAGACCAGATTAAGAAAAGAATGTTGACATTCATTGCTGATAATGGAATGAGATCCTGACCAAAGAAGATCTACAAGTAATATGTTTAACCATTTGGAGAAAGTAACTAATTCAGATGAGGAAACAATTTTGAAGGGATTTTTACCAGGAAGTAATAATATAAAAACAATTTAAAAGTAAGGGAAGTAGTTTGGTTGGAAAGATTGTGTCTGGGTATGTTTAGGACAGGGAAGCACAGATATGCATCTGATAGGTCAGCAGTAATTCTCTTTAAGCAGAACCCCGGCTATTTATTCAAAGACAAAGTAAATTGATGTTCAATATCACGAAGAAGAGTGGTTGAGGCCAAAAGGGTGTTGCTGGGTAAAGATGGACACTCAAGAATGCTGCGATGTATCAAGTCTCAGGAGGTCTGTGTTCTTGGTGTAGAGAACAATGGGCGCTAAAGAATTGGCCCAATGACTGCCTGGTGGCCCCCTCGTGGAAAGAAAATGAATGTTTACAGAATGTTGTATGTGTTATATTCTTCATGAATTAACCACGGGCTGCATACTTTGCTGTGAACTGGCACGTGTATAATGTGGGTTGCAGCCCCCCTATTTGTGTCCGGCACCCCACAGTCGCTTTGCCTATGGACTCACCCCATGTTTTGTGCAGTGATTTTGCACATGGTTTTGGGGTACGCATGGTTTTTCGGCCCTCGGGTATTTTGTAAGACTGCCAAGGGAACTACGGTTATGTTCTAATCCAGGTTAATGGATTTGGGGTTTATGTATGCTTCTGCACATGTATATATATGCGGTGTTGTAACACTAAAAGGAATATAATGAACATCAAGTCGGTCGGCCCGATTTGGGATCCAGGGGAAAAATATCTCTGTTTATCTCTGTTTTATGTTTTATGCTCTTACTTTATTATTTATTTTTCAAGAAAGATTCATGTAGATAAGTTTTTTTCTGGTGTGTCAAAACTTGCTGTTAATATTTCATGTTGAGAAGGAATTGCTGACGAGTTCAGTGAGACTGTGTTCATGACCTTCTAATCCACCCAGAGATGAGGCTGAATACACTGGTGGACTCATTACATATTATCTGTCAGAGAGTGCAAGCATGACAAATTCAAAGGTTTTGTTTGAATAAAGGAAAAACCCCGAGGGGTATATGACAAGAGGGGCACATATCGTATGAGTCTTTCCACACGTTGAGTACATCAAGCGTATCAACAACACCCACTGTGTGGCGATTTGGGATGATGAAAGGGATGAAGACAAAAGAAAAAGCCACTTGATAAAGAGTAAGAGAGTTATAATTTGTGAAATTTACACAAAGTAAATATTCACGCTAAATCATATAATGTGAGCAGCTCTTTGATCTCATATGTACTATATTTTGGTTTGATTTAATCAACGAATACGGAAATTGAAGCTAATCAATAAACTCATTCTTTACACCCGAAGTGAGCAACCATACAGTGTCATTGTACTAACGAAAGAGGATGACATGGGATAGCACAGCATCAGATAGTTGAATGAATAAGTCACCATATCCTGTTCAAGCAGGTCAACCGGGTTCGAGCCGTACGCAGTCCTCCGTAATCGTGGAGGTCGCTGTTCATCTGAATTGAGTCCCCTGGGGCTCGCTGTAAAAATAGCTGCTCAAGGTTTATCGTGCATACCATCCAGATATTTTGTAATAAGGCGGCGGCCTGAGCCCTAGCTATTCCTCTAGTGCTGTTATTTAAGAACTCAATTATTCAAGAAAACACCAGTGCCCTAAAAGTTGGGTTGTCGACCAAGTCAGAGAGAAATGACATGGAACCAAATTATTACCTGTAGGTTAAGAAGAGGATCCACTAAACGTAGAGATCAAAGTAACAACTTGGTAATAATATATTTATAAAAATATCTAAACTATTAATGCATCTTTGAAATGTACCATCTATATTTTATATTTTTTAATGTACTTGGATTATTATACACATGACACTATGATTTTTTAACTTTTTTATAGGTGCATTTTTCCCATCTATGTGGGCATATGGAAACCATTTTCACAATGTAAAATGCCGACATGGACACACAAAATCGTGGAGCAAGTCAGTTCTGCCCTAATCTAGTCGACCTAGCCACTCTGTGATCAAAACCAACAGGGACATTGGGTTGTCGTGTTAGATGCATCATTAAAGCCCGCTCTTCTTCCTAATGTTGGTTTGAAAGTGCAAGTGGGATATCTTTGATCGTAATAATGTAAAGGAAGATCACAATAAGAAGAATATGTTCAACTCTAGAAAGATGTGGAATGTTTTCATAGAAAATTATATTTTCCCAAACACCGCAAACTGTGTGTTTTTTTCATTCGCATGTGTTGGATAAGGATTGGTGGGTTGGTACTGGGAGACATGACCCTAAATCAAAACATATTTTTGAGAAAAGTAGCGTTGTCATGCCAAGTTTTTAAATAGAAGATAATGAGGGTGATGAGAACAGTGAGGATATGGTACATTTGTTATTTCATCATTTATACTATTTAAGATGAGTTTTATAAATAAGAGGACTTAATCTTATAACTATGACTCTTTTCGAAACATCATAATATGTATTTTGAATTAATTGGTTTGCATTTAAATACTTTACAATCATTTCAATTTCGACAATTTGCAATTATGTGGATGATTTAAAGAAATGTAATCGTATCAAGTTCTTTTTTATGTCAATTCCTCAAATAATAAAACCATTATTCATTTAAATGGTTTTTCACAAGATTATTAAATGACTTTCACCCTCTATATATATATATCTTCAAAATACAAAATCTCAAAATATTTAATTCATATTATTTTTATACTATTTATATTCTTACAACTTACTATGGAAATTTTCTATCAATATGTATAAGATACATGTTATAATTTTATGATGATTCAATTTTAATATAAATTATGGTTCAAATTTGATAGTAAGTTAATTTTCAATTTTACAATTTTACAAATTTACAAAGTTACAAATTTTAAAATTTTAATAAACAATCATGACAATAATATAGAATTACAATTCCAATTTTACAACTTCACAATTTCACAATACAATAATGATCATATAATCATAACAATTACAATTACAATTTTACAATTTTACATACAATTACAATTAAAATTACAATTACAATCATGATACATACAATTACCAAATTAAATTTTACTGCAACAACAATACATAAATAATAAATATCATATGATTTCATATTAAAAATAAACATCACAATCATGATAACTATCAAGTAAAAACATCATATTCTAGCTAAATTATCTAACATCATGAACGCTTGTGATCATAATCATCAAATAAAATAAAGCATTGTATAACATCATCATAACACAAACACCAGTTATACATGTCTTGTCAACTAAGAGCACATCTATCTCAAGTAAGCACATTAATGAACATGTCTTATATATAATAAATATACACATCATGATGAAACCAACATGTAAATTAAGTACATCAACATGAACATAAAATACATGCACCACATATATATATATATATATATATATATATATATATATATATATAATGTAAAAAATACAACCGTAATAGAACTCGCATATAAATGTCAAAATCCGTGGGTACATCAATACTATAATTAGTTGAGGTATGATTAGTATTTGTCTGGCTTATACAGTGTTGTTTCAGAGGTGCCTGGCCGATGGTGTCCGGGGCCGAGTGCTCTCACGACAGCCTCCTCAGAGTCTCCGCCGTAGAGATGCTTTCTCGTGGATATGCTAGTTGCTCAGGATCCTCTTCGTGAGGTAGAAGAGAGGTGAGCATCAGAATGATTAAATCCCCCATGATCATCATCATAGCTACCATGTATCCATGAAATGGACCCCTTCTTTGTCGTATTTGGCTCCTATTTATAACGTATAAGGCTCACTGCTATCACGCGACATGTCCCTCTAAATATCCATGAGCATATGATATGCCCGGATGCCCCATTATTTTATGAGTGACCTCTGTCAACCAAGAGTCTACAAAGCCGCGTGTCTTAACCCATCCCTAATCAATGCCGTCCCCACGCTCACATGTCTTTAGGTATCCGCACCTAAAGAGGTCTTCACCCTCTGCAAATTTCCCCGCCATCTCCTCATCATTTACATGATCGTCTAGTGGGGGTGAGGCATGTCCCACTAAACGTGCCATATTGTACAAACATATAGTACAGAACAATAATTATCACTATGTTATTAACAATTTAATAAAATAAGTTAAAGAACATGTTATAATAAATTGTATTCCAATTAATTACATAATAAAATGAAACTATATTAATTAAAGAAAATATTGAATATTTCCAACATTTGGTGGATCATCATGTGAGATACGTTGGTACCCTCGCTAATCCTAATCTATGGTGTTATCATCATGGACATGTGGTTATCTCACTGCTGTAGCTCCAATGTACCACTAGGAAGACATGGTCAAATACTCTCCACTAGCCTCCTGGGCATCACATACCACATGTATCCATCTGATTGTGTCCAGGCTAAATGAAAAAGTAGCTCTGCCTCCTAACCTCAAAAAAATTAAAAAAAAAACAACTTACAAAAGGAAGGTCAACCTCCAGAAATTCAGGAATCACATCTATCTAAGGCTACATAAACACGCAAAATAACAATACCATTGACAAGTCGAGGCCTGAACAGAGAATCACCAAACATAAAATAAAAGAGGGAAACTAATGCGCTCATCATACGGTATATGCAATGTGGTGGTCACTGCATTAGTTAGAGGAACTTCATTTCGGACCAAATACAAATATGTAGTTGTCTACCGTACACTTGAAAATATGTTAGAGAAAGTATGTCATCCCTGAATACCTCAGATACAACAATTGAATGCTCCTGCTACATAACCGAAGGGGACATCACAACTTAGGTGCGAAATTCTCCTGAGAAGCATCAGGAAAATATAGCAGGCCTCACAATAAAACACTCACTACATCCATACTGAAAGTATGTCGGTGGGTATCCCAAATCTATAGATCAACTATAATAATATCCATTGTGCCCTTCAGTTGGTTTCAGAAATTTACAGACCCAAGGAGTCTACCTCCCTTAAGAGAAACCAGTGGTGGCGTAATAGGACGAGGGAACAAAAGTTCCCCGCCATGCCTTGCCTCCCCACGTTGTATCATGTTATAATTTTCATCCTTTTCTCTTGTTGTTGTCTCTTCCTCTTTCCATTTATGTCATCTAATGATCGTGGATATTAAATACATCAGCCTCCTCGTTATGGTACATAACTTTTTTATTAAATAAAAATTTATTTACAAATATATATATATATATATATATATATATATATATATATATATATATATATATATATATATATAATATTAAAAAAAAAGAATATTTAGTGCACCACAAAAAAAACAGCTGACACACAAATAACAGGCATATTCATATCACAGACCATCCATAAAGGCCATGATAAAATTTTATGCAATTACTAACACCAAAAAATATTTATTAAATAAATATTATAGGCGTATGTGTTGATAAACCATCTGCCTCGAGACATTTGTTATAGTCAACTAACTCACGGCTTAGTAGCATTTTTACCACCGGTAGTGCGGTACCAAACAAAATCAAAGTAGTGATGATGTACCCCGTACATTGGGTGTGCTTCCATAATATAAAGCATCACACATAGTGTTTATTTTTATATAATTCCCGGTGTGTTCCAAGAAACTAAATGCATCGATGAATATAAACAATTTTATTTTAAAATAGTTGCAAATTATTCTGTAATGGAAACTCATACACTTCACAATCTATTATATTAAAGTGGCGCTTGGTTGGTAGTGCACCAAGCTATCAAATTAATCGCCTGCAAGCCCATGAACATCTTATGACCTATAAATTTATATGTGGAGCACCCGGGAACGGTGTGAGCCGAATGGTTCAAACGCACAAATACGTTTTTTTTTTCAAAAATAATGAATTTAAAATAATTTTCACAAAATTAACTGTAAAATATTGTTGGTGAGAAAATAGTGTTATCATTGAATGATTACAGGCATCAGGAGGCATGTTTCCAATGGGAGTTAAAACCAAATTTTTCCATCGTTTTGCAAAATTCAAGTCCACGCACTTAAATGTTATATAGAAAACAGTTTTTTACTGAGTACCGATGGTAAAATCTGCAGGAAGAGAAAGGTCACACCTGCTTGAGACTCCGTAAGATCGTAAATTGTAAAAATGAATTTTTACAAGCAGTAATATTTTTTTTAATTGTTTTCCTTTTTCTATTTAAAATAGACTAATCAAAATGGTTGTGTCATTGGTGCACTAGATTTATTTAAGTTAAAAAAATATATGGGTCTATATAGAACATTAACTAATTAAGGTTTATTACTGAAAGAAAACTAAAATTTGAAATTAATGTTTTCACAATCATCTGCATGCAGTTGATTACCGAGATGCATTAATAGCGAGCACACCGTGTTTCCTTATTAAAACTTATATTGTGTATCAAAGGAAAATTTAACCAAGACGGACGCTCTTCTATTGTATATAGCATCGAAACAGGAAAATATTTTTTAAATAAAACCTCGAAGTGCAAGGTTTCACTAATGCAATGCACTACAAGCACAGTCATATATTTTTGAAGTGCACCATTGTTTTTGTAGTACTTAAAATAACTCTACAAATCTGCTTCTTTAGCCTCTTCTTATGCACCAGCAAATACACATATTTAGTGCATCAAAAAGGCAGTGATTATAAATGCACCGCAACAAAACATCCAAAACATCCACCACTAACCTCTGTAAAAATACCAAACGGATACCTGATGTTTTAGCAGGCTTCACATTTATGAGGGTTCTTCTCCAGTATGTTGACAATCGAGTTCAATGATTGAGAAAATATAGGAATGTGTTCCATGTCATTTAATGTAAATTTCTAGTGTTAAACTAGACCACTGTCAGAGAATTTTGAGGGGGAAAATCATTCTTTAAAGACATCTTCCATAAATTTAGTGACTACTAATCTGTATTTTCCTCTAGGGGCATATATATTTCTTAGTCTTCTGCCAGAAAATTTGTTATTTATATGTTACTTCTAGCCTGAAAGGTATAAAATTACTGATCTGCCAATGAAGTTTTGTGAATTTTATTCTAAATTCAGCTTCCATGTGACTTGATTTTTCTGCTGACGAACCCATGAGCTCGTATCCATCTTGTATATTTTCTTTATCTTTTGAAATAGTTCTTGGACTTGTATCTCTTATTTCTGTATTTATTTTATTATTTTGTTGTGGTTACATTAGTTAAATGATTGCTAGAGCTATGCTATTTACAGTAAAATAATATGCATCCTTATAACAACTTTGAAAATTCATCTTCATCAATATTACTGATTAAATAATTATTAAATCTAAATTTTCTGATCTTTGTAGAAAGGTAATTTTCTGATAATTTTTAGAAACGTTAATAATGAATTTTATTATCCACTTTGGGCATTTATATTAATGTAAATTCAATCTAATAAAAAAATTTTACCTCCTAATATCACTTGATTATTTAGGCATTGGTATAAGCAACTAGTTCATTGTTCTTGAATTTCCATTTAGTATAGCATTTTCCAGCCTACATGTTAATATGGAAATTTGAGTGAATCACTTGGAATGGAGTCCTACACATCCTAATTAATAAAATTTTCAATCCCATTTCCATTTATTTTACTCATATTCAGCTAGTTATCTCCTCATGTAGTAAAATAGGGGCCTGTAGTAGCTCTGTGAGCATGCAAACATACCAGGCTTTCCAAGTTTCAGTTGTTCCTCTGTAGGTTTGAATTGTTAATCATGTGTTTTGGAATCCAGACTGAGTTGGGGTGACCAAATACCACTCTAGACCCATCCTTTATTTCGCCTACAAATATGCAATCATAATTTGAAGATAGATTTTATTTGAATAACAATGAATGTTTACTGATTATGAAATGTAAATGGATTGTTAAGAAGAGATATTTTTCTTTGAAAATAGTGGATAAAAAGGGTGATTCATCAAGAAAAGTATATTGGACTTTATTATTACCTTCTAGTCTTGTTTCAAGAGAATCATATTCTAAAATAATAGATTTTTTCAAAACAAATATTCATATATTCTTCTGTCAGAGTATACTAATTTACATTCTACAAGTAGAATAATTTCTTCCATTTTTGAAATTTTAGTTGTTTCTATTTCATATATCTTAATTGATTGCATCGATCAATGAAATAAGGACACATTTCAGCGAATATACAAAGGTCGACACGTTCTTGGTGCCAGAAATGTCCCAAGTCGATAATTTAAGTTGGTAACTTTGAAGTTGCAACATTCTTGTTGGGCAATAATTGAGCTCAAAAATACACACCTAATGATATGCTGATCTTAGATCACCTTGAAAAATATTGTTTCTTCCTTCAACAAACCAAATAAATCATCAATTTGAGGCAAATGTGACACTTTTTTTGATAGTCACCTTGCTTAGATTCTTGTAATCAATGCAAAATTTGAGAGTATCGTCGTTCTTACCGAAAAAATATTGGTGATCCCAAAGGAGACACTTCGTTTTTGTGTGTATTTAACTTATCTATCATCTCGGGCAGTTATGTACGCATCCACCAACTGAGATTATTTATATGCCTTAGATGATAGTGTTGCTCTTGGCATAAACTTAATAGATAAAATCCTAAACCTCCTGAGGCTGAGATTGGTGCCCAGAGGGAAACATCTTGAAAACTGAACATAAGACAGGGATACCTAGGATCTCAAATATCCTTCATCATCCAAACCTTGTCACTAGAAACATGTACCTCAGAAACAATGCACATATTTTTTCCTACAAAGGTATGCTAGCTTTGAATAGTCATAACCATCCCCCATGTAGTATTTCTTCTTCCTACAATACTCTAATTTTTCCATCCTCATCCAGGAACTCAATGAATTCTGTGAAATATGTTCTTTGTCCTAAGTGAATAAACAACCAAACTACAGCCCAAAAGCATGCTAGCACCCAATTAAAAAGTCTGTTCTTGTTTCCTAGTAGGTGCTTAATAAGAAATGCACAAGATTTCACATAGCAGAGAACCCATATATTTTTCTGCAGAACCACACACCAAAATATTTTTCATGCATTTATTTCACCTCAATGATGAAATCAGGTGTTTCCTTCTTTTCTTGTTTCAACAACTACTACATAGATTTGACGAACTTCCTTGCAGCCATCCCCAACTATCCTGCCTCCTAGCATCAGATTTCAGGCCTTCCTCTTCAATATACTAAGGTCCTTCAGGATGATACACAAATCCACACTTCAACGTGTTTTTCTGTGTAGAAAATTTAACCATGATTCAACTGTATCTTATGATATACTAAACAAGAGACTGACCCTTCAAGTAATGTAGGGAACAAACATTCATTTGTCCATAAAACAAGTAAGAGAAAGAGAAACTGACCCAAAAACAAGATACCTAGGAAAGAACACTTCCAAAGTCTCACATTCATTGGAGAAATCAGAACAGTAAAATAATACAATAATTCTCTCTTAAGAGAAGAACCACTACACCTCAACTATCTCAAGATTTATCTAGAAAAAATGACAAATCTTAGCCAATTCAGCCTTCTTCAACCTCGCTTCTTTCACAAGATTCCTTAGTGAACATGTTCTACAACAGGGTAACCCTTGCCTTGACTACACGTAATCCAATCCAGAATCAACTAATTTATGTCTAATCCCATAGAATTTTCCATTATGCAACTGATAGTTATCTTCTTTACTTCTGTCCTTTAACTGGGTCTTCCTCGTGAACGAATAAAGAATCATTTAAAAGTGAACTACCACTAGTTAACATCACTCATTGCGCATCGTTCATATTGAATTAATTATACTTCTCACTAGCTCACTCGCTAGAACTAGCAACTGATTAAATCCAATAATTGAGTTAGCTAATTTTCACCTTGCATAACTGAAATAAATAATTCCACTAACTGCGGAATCACTCATGTTGGAAGTTTATCTAAACCTTCAACTCCAAATTTCTAAGCTAACCTACAATTTTGTTATTTGTCAATATAAGTTGTACGAGATGAAATTAAAATTTCTTCCAAACAAGTAAGGGAAAATTAATTGAAGTTCTGTTGTGTTACTTTTGGTGCCACTAAACACCTTCTGTAATACAAACATACTGTACCTATCATCTTTGGAACCAAATCATTCTTCCAACACCTTCAAGATGTTCTACATCTTCGCCTGTTGTGAATGTAACGATAATCCCTAAAACACAATTTAGAGTAGCGATACCAGATATCAATATATAAAAAGTAAAGGGATCACGTAACACCGATTAAATCATATCATATAACCGTTGTTAATATAATGTATCATAGCTGCACCACCTCGCCAAAAATAAATAAGTATCTTCTCATCTGGCATTCTTGTTCTCAACTAGCTTCAGCGTCTTCTTCTCATGAAATGAGTAACATCTTGTTTCATCAATTAAGAACGCTTTGATCCTATGTCAATATTCTTCATGTGCTTCCATGATGATACCCAACTGAATTTTATCAAGTAGTTATCTGCTCACTCTTTCTTGCTTTGTCATAATCCATACTTTGAAGTGCTCCACAAATATTCAATACATAATGATTTCATGCTTTCCAGAGAGAGTTTGTCACTGAATCATAGCTTGGCTACCATTAATCATAAGTAATATTTTACATGTATTTAACAAATATGAGTGAATCAAGAAATACTCAAATAGTAGAATCCACTACCTCACCTAAAGTAACATATTCCTTCCTCTAGTTTCCTAAGATAGGCCCCCATACTATATCATCCAAGGGAACTTCCTTAGAATCTTCCTTGCATACTTTATTTGAGACATGCATGGCTCTATTTCCATATTTCCAATCCAAGCTAAAATTGCAAGAGCCCCATGTCATCTCAAGTCTCGCAAGATCATCTTTGCAAGACACCATGAGTTGCTTCATCACCTGTTACTTACCTACATTCATCACTATACAATAATCAAATTTTTACCAACCATAATGATGAAAGTTGCATCTGTCACTTTGGCGAAGCTCCAGTCTGTTGTAAGAAGTTTAACCTGTACCAATCATGGGGTGGGTTTGTCAGCCGATACAAGTGTTCTTCAGTGCACATGTGGCCTCGTTTAAGGTCTCAAACTAGAATCTCTCAATGTTTGTTCTCATTAACCCATTGATAAAGGTTCTCACATCCATCCGACACCTACCATCCCATCCGCACCAGAGGGCAGTGAAGTGATCAATGAAGATTACCTTGTGACTAGTGCAAAGGTCTCATCATAATCAACCCCTCCACTTGAGAGAACCCTTCCTGACACAAATCTAGCCTTGTATTTCTCCACCCAGGCTTCTGCCCACCTCCAGGAACCATTTGCCTACCACTGAGCCCATCTGTCAGACAACTTCCCATGCCATTGTTCTTGATAATGGAGCCATACTCTCAACCATGGCATCCACTGTTCTGCCGATGCACTCTTTACTCAAAACAAGATGTTTCTTCCATATACACCATTTATCTCCAATTCTCATAAGAGCTGTATACACCCAAACAGTCATTTTTCAGAAGAATCCTCTGTCACTGAAGGCATATATTATGGGCTCTCCCACATTGAGTCTCTTATCTAGTGTTGAAGATGGTAGCTCTTTATGGTGCGCTTCCTTACATCTATGGTATGTTCTTAGTGAGGTTCTTACCAATCTCTTTTCCTTCGTCTAATGTCTCATCCAGGGAGCCTGATCCTTCAGAGTCAAGAGCCTCTTACTACATGCAACTAAAGCTCTCCTGCGGGACAATCACATGGCTCTGTTCTTTACCAAACTTCACATCCCTTCACCAGGTCATCCGATGTGTCGGGAGCTGCACGTCCCCAGTTAATGCACGGGCAGGCTCCAAAAGTATCCCCAAATATGTTATTGGCTCATGCTTCTTCTTGACATATTGAAATGCTAGGAAATAGATAGAGAACCAAAAGTAAAATATGAAACATCCGTTCTCACTTTCTAGAACCTCTGTGTACTCATCCCAAGTATCCAATTAGGACTTCGTCTTTCCTAAATACTCTTGTATTGCATGCCTACTGCAGACAAAATTTAGAATAAAACAGCAACATAGCTTGTGTTGCTCCCACAATAGCTAGAGTCATTTTCCAACCCATTCATTGCTAAGAGGCAATCAATTCTCATCTAATTCCTCTTTGTGATTTTTGTTGTGGAAGCTATTGAGAAATCCATCCACGCATGTCCGAGTGGAATCCCCAAGGATCTGTCATGGTCGGGGTCTTTTATTCAAAGGTGGAATTTGTATACTACCTCATAGGAAGAACCTTGCATGTTACCAGGTACTTTCGAAGCCCCGTATAAATTCATACGGATCCTCAGCACAGAAGAAAGGAGCTAACTTATACAAGACCCCACCGATGTCTCGGCTCACCGTATTCTCTCGTTTAATTTCAATGCGAAAGTACTATCCACATCAGTTTGTAGAGGTTCTTCACTCGTAACCCCAATATTTTTCACCCGTCCATGGATTTTCGACAAAAGGAACACCTTTCCTTCACCGAAAATCACATTGTATCCAGATATTCCAAAATAGAAAAAAAACCATGTTCTTCTGTTAAATCATATGTATGCATGTTTTAGTATGAGGGGTTTACTCCGAATTCCTCTAGGAAGTAACTATACCACCTTTACCATACCTCCCTTCATCATCCATCTCGATTTCAACGTAGATCCTCTCAAGTTGCTAAAGAATTCTTTGTTGTCGGTCATGTGAACAAAACACGCTTGTCCAAGTACCACACAGAACCACTGCCGCAGACACCATGGATGTAGAGAAGAAATCCAACTCGACTAGAAGCCAATGTTTCACCTTTCTGTTCCTCTCGTAGTCCTCTTTGTTGTTCTTCTTTTGTGGAAAATTTGTAGCATAATGTCTGATGCTCATGAAAATTAAAATTTTCACTTTGACAAGCCTCATTTCTTCTTACCTTTCCACTGTGGTTTGTCGGGATGCCTTCCCTTTTCCTTTTCTTGCCTTACCAGACCAAGGCACATTTTTCCTCATCATCATTTTTTGATGAGGATCCATCTCTCCGTTTCTCCGCCCATCTTCCAGCAATCCGAACAGCACTGTTCAATATGTGTTTTCCTCCTCCCATTACCGTAGTCCTCGTAGCTATGCCATCTCTGAAGGTCTAGAAGAGCCACCTCACCCAATCATTCATAGCAACAATGTAACTAACACTTCCAAGCTCATCTCAACATGTGGTGAACTTGGTCATATATTTCTTGATTGTGTGACACTTTTTCCATTTTGATCTTCTTGAGCTTCATCTGGGCTAGCTTTGTATGGTCGTTTCTATTATGATACAACATGTCATGCTTCCACATTCCATATGGAGTCTCCTTCCCGTATGTTCAAGACGATGGTCCTTGAACTCCTCTAACAAGATCCTTCTTGCTTTCGTTAACGTTCTTCTTCTTCCATGCATCAAGAAATTGTTAATTTGTTGTTATGTATGTGATACATCAACATCTATGAAACAATTTACCCATTTTCCAAGCACTACTTCCATCCTTTCCTTCCATGCAATAGAATGTTCTCTAGTTCATATTCGAGTCTCATGCCATTGAAAGATATCTTGATTTGTTGGATATCAGCAGGTTAGAACCAGAAATTCAAACTTGATCAATTTTTTGTCTTCTCCTTATTTGATTCTCTCCTGCTCATGTTTTATATAAAATCTAACCATGGGGATTAATTCTAATCTTATGACATACTAAAACAAGATACCGAGTCCCTTCTACAATTTTTGCTACATCGTACAATCACATAAACAAGCAGGAAAGAGACAATCAATCGCACAACACAAGATGTATATGGGGAAAGCACGATACTGAAGTCATGAAAATGAGTATTGTATAAATTCAAGGATCATGAAAAATACAATGATTTTCTCAAGAGAACTTCTCAGACTTCGTAAATCATATTCTCTACACTGATTCAAAACATAGCCCCTAACCTTCAAGCCAGTCCTTCCTTCACATTCGTCACAGGAATTAATGCCCTATTAAATAAGAAACTCCCTTCTCTGATGAACCACCAAGGACTCTAACCGACCTCAATCATCATACCCTAATTATACAACTCTGTTATTATTTTTTAAATTTTGTATCAATCCCTGTCTCTTAACTAACATAAATAAGCAACATAAAATGAATGACCAACTAATTGATTGATCACCTATTGTGTTTATATCTATTAATTATATCTGTTATATCTTCCACTATCCTAGTCCATCAGAAATCCAGTTAAATTGATTTTAACTCAATTAATTGAGTAACTAATACAAATCATGCATAACTATAATTAAGATCCTCTAACTGTGGAAACAATTACATGCACTTAACTCCCACCAAAATTTCCTAAGCTACCTTAGTCATCATACTTAGTTAACTAATACAAGTTTTTATGAGATGAAATTACAATTTATCTTCCAGATTAATTAATAAAATTAATTTAGCTTTCCCATAAGCAAAGTTGGCTGTTCCACTTCAATACCTCTACTCAATCATTTTGTTACCCACGTTTTAAACACTTGTCCTTTATTAGTTGCATTGAAATTCTTATGCGATGCCAAATTTTACGCTACCAATTTGATCTTCCTTTCTTTCTTGGGCTATTTTACTTTAGTCTTCTCGCTTATCGTTCAACTCATGTTGAATCAGATTATGTTGAGCATCATGTTGATGTCAATGTTAATAATCGTCCAATGAATGATTATCTAACTCAATATATTCTTTGAATGGAAATCCACTCATGAACCTTTTGATCTTCTTTTCATCCTTGAGATAGGGCAATATAATTCAATATTCAGAATGGTTTCCAGCTCATTCATGTGTCATGGAAGCCATCTTGAGCTCATAATCTGCCATTCTTTCCACTATAATACCTCTAAAGAATTACTGTTTCTAGTTATTTTTCAGCCCTTTCTGTCATTTTTCTTCACCGATTCCTCTAAATGTTGTCATATCTTCCACCAAATATTTTCTTTTCCTTTGAGACTAAAGATAACTATCTGATTCCATGTCTTTCTGAGTAATCATGAAGTCTCAAATATATCCCTTGCCCCAGCATCCATTCTTCCACATCCTTTGATTTGGTCATATCACTATCAAAAGTAGGAGGCTTAGATTTTTGAATTCCTCTGGAAAATAATCCTCTCTTACCCTCTGTTGTTGATGGTGATGGTAATGATGTCTCCCTTGAATAAGATCTTGCATAAAACTATACATTGCCTTCCTCTCCAAGAACAAGGATATACCACCCTTTATTATATCATCCATGTCCATATCTTACCGTTTGTACCGCCTCATTCACACCATTATTATTTTTCACTAGCTCCGTACAATCCCTAGTTTCCCCTCCTTAAGAAAATATGAAATGATTTGAAGAATAACCCGTATTGACCCTGAACTGTTTTTGATATTCTTCCTAAGCCTTTCCTGCAGATTCAACTATCCACTCACTATCTTTCTTTATAACTTATGATCTTTTCCTTCATAATTCTTAATGTATCTACTATATCGTAGGTTCCTCTTCCCCATCAAGCCAACCGAGTTCTCCCATCCCACTAATTTATCTTTTATGGTATACGGAGTCATATGAATCAGAATCCACCGTTCTTCTCTTTCATCTCTTTTACCTTTCTATTTTCCTACAATACAACATTGCTAGCTAAATAAAAGCACAATGTTAATTCACCGCAATGTTTTCCGGTGAGGCATGCCTGACAAGTCAATTTTAATAGAATTATATAATAATATAATGCAAGATAATCAGTATTATTAAATTATAAATTTAACAATAAAATAACTAACGTGGGCATCCATGATAATAATTTATATAATCAAATGCATGGAAGGGAAGTCATATAGATATGCATATAAATATTCATTTACCTTGAGGTCTGTTGTGGACTTGCTCTACTACTACCCCCGTAAAACCCCATCCAGTTTACCCACTGTGAAGTCAATTTGAAAGTAAACATGGAGGATGATAGTTACTATGCAAGCATCAACATCCAAAGTCTGAATTATGAAGTGGGGTATATTTTCCCCGACCCTATTGAAACCTCCAAGATATATAACCATATGTCATAAAAACCACTAGCATTAACTTTCCTCAAGTCAGTTATTCAGACTCATTTAAATTTATCTTCTGAAGTGTGTTGTCGGCTAATACATATTTCCTAAAGGAACCACACACAAACAACCCATCCTTCGTTCCGCGCAATCGAGACTTCCTGGGCCATGAAATCTAGGACACGTTCAAAGCCTAGGTCTAGCCTATAGGGAAACTTCCCTGCAATTTGTAATGTAAGATTTCGCTTAATTTGTATAAGGTTCGTTCCATTTTGTTTTACTTTTTCTAATTCATAGCTATGGATGTACAGCCATTTATGCAAACACTTTGTAAAACATACTACCTATGGCTGTGACCGCTATGTTCATTTATCTGTTCACATAGGTTCATTCATTAAAATCTTCTCATACTAGCTATAATAAATATTATTATTATCTAATTCATTCATATAAATAAAAGAAACCAACCATGGAATATTACCATAACAAGAACACATCATATATGAGAAATATACCACACATGTAACCTACATTTAAATAGAATGAAACCATGGCAAAATAGTCATAAAATCACACATTGCCGTAACTTGTGCTCATATATATCAATAAGGAAGCCAATACATATGGATATACATAATTTAAACTGAAACGTGGGACTTGTTGTACTGACTCAACCATGATTGGGACTGAACCAATCCTTCATCCACCACCATGCCATATTCTACATCACTATGAGATCATTACTTCCCCGATCTTCCTCACTTCAGACTTACATTTCATAGACTCAAGATTGACCTATATATGGGTATTCCCTCGCACCAATAAACAAAATATTAGGTTCATGTGTTCACCATCACAACCTAGGCTTACATCATGTTGCACCCATTTTTAAACACACTCCATTGCTGAACTATTGGGGTTCGACCTCTGGGATTACGTGTCCTGACAGGTCCACACCCCCGCACCTATAATTCTCGCATTTTTCCACTCCGAAAATTTTTCTTTGGCCACATAAGCCCGACATTGATTCATCCTAGCTCTCCCACAAACGTTGCACCTTTCCACCTTTGAGACAACAAAATTTTCGTCGAATTCCATAAAGTTTCCCGTCTAGTAGGGTCCCACTCACAATTCCTCAATAACATGATAAGCCCCATTTTACATGGTATTTAGATACTATTTAGGTTAATGCATGACCTCCAAGTCATCTTAGTCTATTCCACTTCATTGGCCCTACCACGCTAGCCTATTCCTCATAAGCCTGACCTTTCTCTTGCATGAATTTTTGTGGGCTCCCAAGATGTAACCTCTAAGCTTACATCATCTCAATTTTCCCCTCAGTCATCGATTTATATTGTTCAATATTGGCCACTCGTCCTGTTGGTTTCATTCTCAATTGTATTTTATGATCAAATGGCTAATAACTAAAAATTTCACAGCCTAACAAGTTCAACCAAAATCATGGATAAGGTTAATACGTTGAGGATATGAGTTGAGGCCTTCCTCTCACTCTATACTATGTGCAAAGTTACATACACTTAATCTATGTCACAATCATCCTAAGCAAGACATGGAAAGTGTTTCATCCAAGCTACATAAAGCTAATGGAAGACTAACTTGGCTTAGTTTTAGTGGTTGTATCGAGAACTTGGGCCATGAGAAATATTCTCAATATTGAGTTCAATGGTTTTCACATACATACATCTAGCCTAAATACAAATTGTGAAATTCCACTTAGTGATGAAATCACCACACAGTATTGAACATGGTCATTATATAAGAGATCCAACACTTGTATTAACACCACAATGAGTTGAAAGAAGTGCCTTAATGGTCTTATTAGGCTCAGGAGAATTAGTCAACCTCCTTAATAACAACTCAAACACACAATCATGTTGTCTACAACCATACACACAACCTATACACAATGATGAAAATAGTGCATGTCAATCACCAATTCCATCAATTTCTGAAACATATACATAGGCTTATTTGGCCCTTTCTATTAGGAAATCATTAAGCCCAATATCCTTACAACACATAGGGAATTCAACCATTCCTGTAACAAGCATGAAAGGAACTAAGAATTTAACAAGGCATAATCTCCTTAACAAGAGCATCCTACACTCAAAAGAGTGTATTAACACCTAGAAATCCCTACACAAAGACATAAATATTAATGCATACAAGCATGAATATTCATCAAAACTTTGAAGCCTTCAAACGCAGGGAACTAATAATCCCTCATGCAACAACATTAAGTTATATATATATATATATATAGACACACACACACACACACACACACACAGATATATATATACACACATTTACATACACACAGACACACACACACACACACACACACACACACACACAGATATATATATATATATAAAATCACGTGTGAAGGCATCATTATAAGGCCACAATACCAAAGGAACATACTTTACAACTTTAAATATTACAATCATAGGGATATCAACCAAACTTCTTACAAACAACATTTTAATGAGTATTCATGTTTAGATTCCCTGGATGGAATCACCAATGCAAAATCACATCATATAATAACATGCATTAAAGCATCATTTCTTTTCCATTAAAGGAAACCATAAGTAGTCATGCAGCAAATGTAATGTCAATTAACATTTCAATGAAAAATTCAGTAGAAAGGAAATAATATAAAAATTTGTATTACTTTAAAATTGAAGATGGGAAAATAATATTGGGACTACAACTCTCCACCCAACTGTATATAGTTGGAGCCAATTTTTACTTGCAATAGTCACCCCCGAACCGAATTCCAAAGCTTGAGGTTGGATGCTTTTGAGGATTTGAACCAATAAAATAGTTGAAATAGGATGCCAGTAGGAAAAACTACCTTCATCCACCAACTACACTCATTATAAATCATAATGTTTGGGAATATTCTCAGTAATTTCAACATTTCAACATAAAGAGTACTCTAGTTCACTTTTAGTACAATAGAGTCCACTATAAGGAAGGTTCATGAGTGGTTAAATTGCCGATGGTAAAGAAATCAATTTGCAGGTGGTTCATTAGTGAGTCAAACACTAGATTTTTAACTAAGGAAAATCTTGGTGGTTATTTTATCCCTCACAAGCATCAGAGTGAATCCTTCCAATCTAGCAGGTTCTTCAAGCCAATAGCTTCAAGTGACTCTTAAGCCTTATAAGCAAGCCAAACTCTCTAAACTATTTACACAACAAGATTCACTCTCGAGGTTCCTCAGTTGTGCTCCTTCTTCTCACAATTTCATTTAGTGCAAGATACTAATTTGATATCTTTATTTACTCTATGTTCTCCCATACACAATAGTTCTAAAAATCATATTTATTTCTAATACCTCCCCGCTTACGTGTGTGTGTGACCAAGAGAGAAATTGTATGTTTTCCCACCAATGAATGAATATATGCGCATCCTATTTTTTCTCCAATGGATTAAATACCTTCCTTATTCCATAAGTCACATAGTAATCATCCCCTGATAGCACAACCCATGCTGCCCATAAAGTTTTTTCCTTTTATTTGCTTGCTATTTGAGTTGAAGGACACTTGAACCAGGCCTTCCATTTTCAGTTGAATTCAATGCACAATCAAAATTTTTAGATTTTTTACACCGACCAAGGTTTTTATGTTAAGAAAAATAATTTGTTCAAGAAACCCTCTTCGTCATGCAATGGAATACGTGTCCCTTTCTTATCCATTTTAAAGTAATTACAATTATTTACAAAAGGGGGAAATGTTAACCAGTGGATATCACGTTGAGAAGCTAGTAAATTTTGTTCTCGAAATAAAAACTCATCCCCTTTACTTGTATTGTAGTGGGATATCATAGAATTCATTCAAACTCACTATCAATATCTGGCTACAAAGGACCTTATCCCCCAAGGAGGGTGCCTAGGAGCAGGCATCCCCCCCCTTGATATAACACCAAATCACACGAAAGGGGAATACTTCTCCCACTATACTTGGTGAAATGAATGTGATATTAAAACTTCATTGATCATGGTACAAATTCGCCATAGGGTTAAATGTAATTTGAGTATTTCAAGAAGCATAGAGAAGTTCAAGAGGATTTAGTAGGAACTATATCATATTGGAAAATTTGGAGGAAAGCATTGGCAATATATATCGCACGTTGACCATTCTAACTAGGAGATCAAACAACATCTCCTCGAATGAGGGTAGTGACCAGGTAGCATGAATTCTTGGTGTTGAAATGGCACCCCAAAGTGGGGCTTCTGATTTAATTTTCCCTTAATTAAATTGGAAGAGAAATTGTAATTTCATCTCATGATAGCTTGGATTAGTTAACTAAGAGAGAATGATTGAGTTAGCTTAGTAAATTCGAGTTGAGTTAGCTTAGTAAATTTAAGTTAAGGGTCTAAGAGGATGCATGTAGAGTTCTCCCATGATTTAAGGGGGTCTAGTTATAGTTATTTGTGACTTGTAATTAGTTGACTCAAGAAATTGAGTTAAAATCAGTTTAACTAGTTCTAAATGAGTGATGAGCTAGAGAGAGCTCAAGTGAATTAAATATGATTTAATTCACAAGTGGTGATCAATCAGTTAACTGATAATTCGCTATAAATAGTTGTTTCATGTCAACCTCACATGCAGTGAAGAAGAGTGAAGGGTGACTGTGTGAGGATGTGGGGGTTTTTCATAAAAAAATTCCTTGGCCATCCCTACTCCTACTAGGAATGAAAGTCAATATGTTTTTGTAATTTTCAATATTTTGGAACTGAGTGTAAAAGAAAATCAGAAAATAATGCTAAAACATAATCAAAATATCTACTTAGACACCTCCCTAGAAACAAAACCAAAAAGTGGCGAGCCCTGGTATTGCATCAAGAGTGCTACAAATCCCAAATGCTGCTCTACTTTACTTTATCACCCCAGGGTTCATAAAAATTAGAGATGACATTTCTATATACACTACAAAAGCATTCCACTCATGCCATCCTCTTCTTAATCCTACGAAGGGGTGCTACTGCTAGGGCTACTTCTAAGGCATGGTTTTTTTCACACTTATGAACGAAACCTAAGACCGCGAATAACTCAACACCATTATTCTATCAACAAGAAAGAAACTAGTATAAAGCATAAGGACACACCTAGCTAATTGCAAGAATGAAAATCCACAATTAGGCTAAAGCACAAAATAGAGTTAAAATAAGTGGCATTCATAAAGTAAATTTCTTAATTAAAATTGCAGAAAGGGAAACTGATCTAAGCACACATTGCTGGGCCAAATTTCTAATTAACCTCTAAATAATTCATGCTTGACTACTATTATTTAACAACGCATCTATTCATGAGCTAACTATGCTTGTAAATACTCTGTTTTGCAGTAAAATAAGGAGGCGTTGATGTGGATTAAGAAGGTCTTGGACTTATGGATTTAGATTTGAAGGTGTCTTGGAGGTTGTGTCGGGTTTAGGTGAGCTGAAATATGGGTTTTGGGCTAAAAAAGTTGTTGATCGTTGCGCAGGATGTCCTGAAATGCTACAAGAAATAGGCCGAGGGTAGTTTGAGGCCATAAATGATGAGGAAAGGGTTAGGAAAGGTGGGATGAAGGTGGACTTCGGTGGATGGAAGGTGACCAACCCCTTTGCCAAGATCAGAACTTCTTTGAAAGCCTGTCTTGCACCTCCAAGGTAGCTTTCAGTGTTGTAGTGAAGATCTCAAAAACAGGGTTGAAGGCGATTTTGTTGAAACTAGGTTAGTGGATGGTGGAAATTGAAGCCATGGATGTTGGTGGACTCCTCCACTACTGCTCTACTCAAACCTGTAAGAAAACTACATGTTCATGTAATTATCATTGACAAATCTATGACGAAAATGGTGGAAAATATGAGTTCAATCTAATAAGAAAACCTACCTATGCATTTGAATAAGAAACCTAACTGCACATTCACAACATGTTCATGATAAATAACACAACCTATCTATGCTTTCCAAGAAATCATAAACTTAAAGCAATTTTGGGTCTATGGTGAAGATCTTCCCTCCTCAGGCTCCAATGAAAGTGATGAGATAGGGAGGCTTTGACACACAACTTTGGAGTTTTATATGCTACTTTACCATGATATACAAGAGCCTAACTACAGAAACATGAAATGGAAGCAAACTAAACACAAAAAATGAAATGTAAGAAAACTAAATACAACACATGAAATAAACTAGCCACAATGGCATGGAAAGTAAACATAAATACACAAGAGATATTGAGGCCAATGGATTAGGCCCTAACCCACAAGCTCAGCTCTCAAAAAATGAATCAGTGGAGGAGGAATTGAACACTCATTTTATTGCATTAACAATATCATTACATATCCATGAAAGTCACAAAAGTCTATTACAAGAGCTAAGAGTCTCCTAGCTATCTCCAAAATTTGAATCCTAATGAGCTATTTCTTTGCCCTATTTAACCTAAAGGGTAGCTACCATCATCTCCCTAAAAATTAGGTGATGTGACATCCCCTTTGACTGCAACATAAGTGGAGCTTTGGTTCAATTTCTCTTCAACTTGCTTGGTTGCCTTTGATTTCGAGTTGTTGGAGGGAATATCGAGGATCCTTTGGTTTCCTTTAGGAGTTAAGGAGGTGGTCAACCCCCCTATAATATCTCCTTGCTGCCTACTCTGAGCTTTGATTGCTCAATCTTCAACAAAAATGACATATCTTCATGATTGTCCTGCATTTAAACCATATTAGGCATTTTAAGTATGAGAAGCCTTAATCACCATCTACACTAAGAAACATATGACTATAATTTAATTAAATGTGAGAAAGAGATACTAATAAGGCTAAAAAGGTGACAATTAACCCCTCCACATATACCTAATGATGGTGCTCATCATCACCCCCTTACCAAATGGTTTCTCATCCTATGAGAAACTTAGTCCTCCTTCTTCATCACTTTCAGTGCTTTAGTGCCCCCCCTAACATCCCAAGGAAGAAGTGAAGGAGTTCCTTTAGGAGGGTAGAATCCAGAATTCTTTTCTACCTCCTCTGATTCTTTTTTTTCCTCATCTTGGTTTTTCCCTTCACCCATTCCCAGCAACAAAGGTGAAATGAGTTTTAATCCAAGCCATTGGATCTTCATTGTCTACATAGCCTCTTTTACAATGGTTCTCTTTCTAGGGAACTTCTCAATATCTCTAGGGTATGATATTCCATGTACCTGAGACTAAGAGGGAGGACATTCCATCTTATTTGACTTACCATTACACATTCATCTCCCAAAAATCTAGAGATGTCATCAAAATGTGCCATGGATTGTGCTTGGGTGCTGAGGTACTTATTTGCAAGGCTGGAATCTTTTTCTATCATGAGCTGATTGTTAATGACTCCCTGCCCTTATGTGTAGAGGCTCTCCATTTTCTCATCTCATCACCCTCTTTGCTTCCTCTACCCTTGCCTCCTCATTGACCATCCAAGTGGCTAAGACCATCAACTTCATATCCCCCAACCTAGGGTTAGGGTCCCCAAATGTTTAAACCTATCAAAATGAGATTGTGCATATAAAATTCTGCCAACATGGCCTTGAATCCCATACTCGACTGATTGCAAAAGTAAATAAACATCATGTAGTTTTGAAAAGGAAAGGATCCATGAGATGCTAGTGTCTTAATCTGAAATTGCAGCCATTATTCTTTTAGATAGATGGCACAGGAGTTTGAAGGATGTCTGTGTTGGATGGCCTCCATGCATAAATCTTCCATGGTGACAATCTATTTGTCCTTTTGCTAGAGTTGTCTTTGTAACTTTTCATTCTATGTCTGTGTTTCCTGAAGATGCTCCTTCAATATGGATTCTCTGAGTCTAATATTAGACAAATTCCTCCCTAATTCAATGACCTTCTCTTCCATGATTCCTATATCATGCACACCCCTCATTGTGGAAATTTTCATCCAGTGATGTGTGTGTTATCTCTCCTACTCTACCTGATAAAATAGGGGGATTGAAATATTTTGAGGAATCATTCTTCCTCCATCAATAAATTTATAGTAAGAACTCATATTTGGATGAGGGTTATGATGTGAAATTGTTGGGATGTGATTAGGGACAAATTTTGGGGAGGTAGGCTCCTATTTTTGTTCCTTCTCTTCCTTCCCTTTGGCATCATGCCCTTCAATATGTGCATCCTTTTCAACATCCTGGGCCTCTTTCCCTTCCATGGGTGCGTCATCTCCCTCCCCCAAGGTTTTTTTCTCTATTTATGGCGCTGCTAGAGTTTCCTATTACACAGATAGAGTTTCATGTAGAAAACCCTCATTTTCTTTCTACTCCTTCTTTTCTGCCTCTTGAGAGTCTGTGGGGGTTGGTACATGTTTAAGGGATTCCAGCCTTGAAGAATGTCTCCTTTTATAGGTCACATGTGTCCTCTTAGGTGAGGTGACCTCTAGAAATTTCCCTTCTTCTAAAATTATCTCCTCTTCCTTTTTGGGTGACTCCTAAATTGTTATAGGGATTTTTGTTGGATTTTGTGGCTTCCCTTGCTTTACCCTAACATTCTTTCTATTTCTGAAGTACACGAGGGTTTTTAGTCTTCTTTTGGCCTTCACTAGTTTGCTTAAAGTAGCTAAGGTAGCAACCACTTGTTTCTATGATATTTCTAGTGAAATGTTGTCTGTTGGGGAGAGGTATCAGTGTACAACATAGGTTCTAATGTCTCTTACTCCCCTGTCTCATCTTACTTCTTTTCTTCTACTTCTTCTTCCTCTTTTTCCTCTTCTTTCCCTTCCTCTGTTTCTAGGGTTTATGTTTTTTCCGCTTCAGTCTCCATCGCTTCCTCTTCTTCATCCTTTCCTTCTTTCTCTTCAGTCTCCCCTCCTTCTTCTTCCATACCCCTCTCTCCAAGACTATAAGCAGGGGTTTATCTAGCTTGGGTAGCTATGAATGATTCCCTATCCATATCTATGAATGTGGACCGGTGTACAGGAAGTTCAATATGTCTATAGTATATCCTATTATAAGATTAATGAGGCCATGGTGGGCTAAGTGCTTGTACTTTCATGCCCTTGCCTTTTGGCTCATGTCCTTAATTGAGTGTAGGAGGAAGTAGGGAATGTTCAATATTTTTTCTAGAGGGAGATCTCCTTGGAACCTAAGCTTATTCAACAGTCTGAAATGGTATCCATAATCCACATTGAGTCTTGTCTCACAATAAATTTATTTCATTATGTGAAATTCTAATTCATCCCAAGGGTATGGAAGGCTTTCTCTTATCACTCCATTTTTGTCCTCAATGAATTATTCATTTTTCAAAAAGAAGCTATTTTTGGCTGTAGTGTTGGAAACCCTATCTTATCTATTCCACTTGACTCGAAGAGGCAAAGTGGTCACTCTGCTAATAAATTTAAGTGTAATTATGATGGCTAGACCTCTGACCATAGTGATGGCCCTATCACAGTCTTGTGCATGTAGGGCCATTGCAAATTCTTGAGCCACCTCCTTATCAAATCCCTTGAGGAGCTCAAAGAATCCTAGCGACTGATGATTCCTAAAAATTTCCACCACATGAGGGTGTAATTTGACGCTCTTGATATTTGTGGGTTCCCTTCTATTAAAACCTCCTCCCATTTTATTTTTGTGTTAAGAAGGTGGTTGAATGACTTTTCCTAAGAATATTGGTGATGTGTCCTTAGAGTTTATAATTTCACATAAACTTATAATACCTTGATTCTATTTCATCAAAAACCTCTTAAATTATGAATTACTGTTGTGACTGTGTATAAATTTTCATGGAAAAAAATCACAATTTTAGTGAGGTGACATCCACTTACCTCTGACGTCTGGTGTTTTGTGCATGGGATATGGTGGTTTTAGGTGTGAATACTGCCTATGAGTGGCTCTCACTCTAATTCTGGGCATTGTTCAGCCCTCTTTAAACTTTCCTATAGCATCAACAGTTTCTTGTAGCACGGGGTTTGCATGCAAACTTCGACCTTGTTGTGGATTTATTCAATGGATCCTATCACCCTTCTTCTCTAATTTCTCTCTAAATTCTCAATGGAATGAGGAGAACAAGAAAAAAATTCCATTTATGGAAACTTGAATGAATTTGGAGCGGAGTGGTGACTTGGACTTTGGCACGAGTTTTCCTCTTTTGGATCTTTGGTACCACTCCACTTAATCATTTTATTTTGCCTCATAATGACCTCCATGTCTTCGTGAACTCACCCTTAACTAATTTGAATACCTATAAGGCATGCATACTTCACTTTTTGTTCACTTTAACTTTACGAGGGTGGCCAAGTTAACTGGCCACATTTTTTCCCTTTTAACCTCTAATTCTCGACACTAATTCATTTTGATCAACATGATGCATAGCGAGAGGGTGAAGGGCCATACCTGAGCCTAGCTATTGCTGAGGAGTTGAAGAAATTATTTGATGTATGGAGCTGGAGTTTTTTGATAAACATGATTGTTTTTCCCTTTCCTGCTTTTTTTAAATGCATTTTTCTGAGTGAGAAACATATTTCTGAGTGAGCTTCTTAACATTTTTATTTTCTTGTTCTTCTTGCAGGTATTGCATGGAGGTCCTCAGGTGTTGTTTCTAGTGTGGTCATCCTCTTGGAGTCTTGGTGGTCATTTAGAGCCATCTCCATCAACTTCTCACTTTTTAGGGTTGTTGTGTTACGTACAAGATTGCTATAGGAAGTGATCAACTTCCTCTAGTAGTCTCCTTTATGCTGATTTAGATCTACAGGTTGCTGAGAAACGAGGTGAAATAGTGTATGGATGTTAGGGATGGAGTTATGGATTGAGTGGAGTGATGGGGATATGAGGGTAGAGGTCCCATGTCAAGATATAGGTGACGTAGCTGCTAGTGGCAAAAAAATAGGGTTTAGGGAGTGAATACTCATTCACAAAATGGAGTGAGAGTTAGGAGTGGTAGGTATAGGAAAAAAAAATATTTTCATTATTTTCTTGAAGATTCCCCTGAGAGAGCTTCCTTTCTCGTATATGACTTTCTTGTAGCAAAACAGGGTTTGTTGTAGCACTATAGGAAATCTTGTAGCAGCTAGGACATCATGTAGAAATTATAGATAGGAGAAAAATATGGGATTTTTGCCTACTTGGATGGAGAAATGGGTGGATGGATGCATGATTTGGTTGCTTATGGAGTGGATAGGGAGAGAAGAGAGAGAAGAGAGGAATACAATTGCTCCTATTTGTGTAAACGACCCTTGATCAACAACCTGCAAAACAGAAATAAGTGAGTGCATAGGTGTTTTTTTCATTTTTTTTTATTTTTTTATTTTTTTGTTTTTTTTGGAAGATAGGTGGGTTGCCTCCATAGAGGTTTTCAACCAAAAATCCAGACTTGGGCACCTCAAAGAGGTTTTCACCCAAGTGTTAGCCACCTATAATATTTTTTCAAAGAAAACAGGTGGCTAAATATGTTTCTAAGTCTTCAAGAGAAACATTTCCCATGTAAATATATCATTCTTGAAGCCTCCATGTGTCTTCTATCCTTTAAAGAATCTCCACTGCTGTTTCCATTAATGAACCCTGTTGTTTGTGAAAGAAGATGTTCTAAAAAAGGCCCTTTTTCTCTTTTTCTCTCTTTTTTTTTTGGAAGATATGTGGATTGCCTCCATAGATGTTTTCAACCCAAAATCCTACCTTGGGCACCTCAAACAAGTTTTCACTGAAGGATATTTTATTTCTTTGTTTTTTTTTTTTTTTTTTTTCTACTCCAAGATCGCCTCATAGAGGTTTTCAACCCAGGAGTTGGCCTTGGATGCCTCAAATATTTTTTCACCCATGCCTCTTTATTTTTATTTTTTCTTCTTTTTCTAGGAAGGGGAGGCACTAGAAACTATGGAGCTTCCAATGACATACAGCTCCCTGTTTATGGAATTAATAAACTCAGCCCTAGACAGGAGCTTCTTGTACACTTTGACCCTATAACCATTGACAAGCAGGGGTATCCCCTCATCATCTATGGTTATGATCTGAAAAAAACCATTGTCATAGCATTTTTCCACTTGGCAAGGTCCCATCCATCTTTTCATTAATTTTCCTTTGAAATCCTTGAACCTAGAGTCATAGAGTAGCACCCAATCTCCTTCTTGAAATGCATTTTCCTTAATGTGTTTGTCATGCCAAAACTTCCTTTGCAGCTGAACCACTTATGTGTGAAGGAGTACCGGCATTCTGAACTCATACAAACATTTAACTGCAACAAATTTTCTTGATGGGCCTTTGTGATATCTAGGTCTAACTCAGTTGCCATTCTCAACGTGTTGTACTTAAATTCAATAGAAAGCAGGGATTTCTTCCCATAGACTAAATCATAACGATTAGGCCCTGTGGTTGTCTTCCAAGTGGTATTGTAAGCCCAAGTTTCTTCCACCAATATGTCTGCCTAGTCTTTTCTATTTCTTCTCACAACCTTGGTGAGGATATTCTCCAAGAATCTCTTTGTCGCTTCCGCCTGGCCATTTTCTTGGGGATGATAGGTAGTGGAAGTCTTGTGATTTATCTTGTCCCGCCTTAGGAGGTTTTCAATAAGATGAGATGTAAATTGAGCCCCCTGATCAATAACTACCTCTCTGGCGTATCCAAACTTGTAGAACACATTCTCTCTCAGAAACTCAGCTACCTTCTCCTCTGTTGCTACCTTTATAGCTCTCATTTCAACCCACTTGGTCAAGTAGTTAGTGTTGAATATAATATTCCTCTTTTTTCCGGATGGTGGATTGATGGGTCCAATGAAGTCCATGCCCCACTTGTCAAATGTCTCTAGAGCCACCTAAGGGTGCAAAGGAATTTCATTCTTCTTTATTTGTCTCCCCATTATTTGGCACTAGTCACATATACTAGTGTATCTCCTGGCATCTTGGTGTAGGGTAGGCCAATAGTAACCTTCCTGCAAAGCTTTAAAGGTTGTTTTTTTCGCAGAAAATTGGCCTCCAAAAGGACTATCATGACATGTCGAGAGGATGTAAAAAACCTCTTCTTCCCTCACACATCTTCTGAGAATTTGGTCAAGGCCCAACTTGAAGAGGTATCCACCAATCAAGGTGAAAGGGGCGCTTTTCCTGATGATATTTCTCCTCCCTGGATGAGATGTTTTGAGGGAAATTTTCAGCAACCAAGTAGCTAGCTATGTTAGAAAACTAAGCAGAGAGTGTTGAGATAACAAAGAGGTGTTCATCTGGAAGTTGGTCATCCACCATCCCTTCCTCATCTGCAGGTACAGTTAGTCTTGATAAGAATTTTTCAACAAAATTCTCCTTTCCTGGTTTATCAACAATTGCTAAGACAAAATATTGTAATAACAACAACCATCGAATTATTCTAGCATTAACATCAGGTTTATTCATTAGGTACTTGATTTATGCATGGTCAATATGTACAAAGTTATGATAACCAATAATACAAGAGTCTAAATTTGTTTAAGGAATGGAAAATGGCTAAAAGCTCCTTTTTCATGACAATATAGTTTAGTTTAGCTTTGGACAAATTCTTACTAATGAAATAGATGGTATAGGGTAATTTTTCTTCTAACTACACCAAAGATGCCCACCCTTCCCCCCCCCCCCCCACCCCACATATTTTTCTGATGCATCTGTGTGGATGTGGAAAGGAAGAGCCCAATTTGGACCTCGGAGAATGGGGGCAGTGGTTAACTTTTCCTTAATAAGAAAAAAATCTTCTTGACGGAGAATGGACCATAAAATTTCAAAATATTTGGCCAATGATCCATATAATGGCGAAGCCAATTTGCTGAAGTCTTTAATGAACCTTTTATAGTAGCAAACAAAACCTAGGAAAATTTTGACTTCTCTCTTCTTTTGAGGAACATGCACCATTTTTATGGTAACTATTTTTTTCGGGTCTCCCTGTATTCCTGCTTGTGATATTGAGTGGCCCAAGACTACTCCCTCTCTTTTTAAGAATTCACACTTTTCCGAAGTCAAGGAGAGATGCATCTCGATGCACCTTATCAACACTCTTCCCAAATTTGAGAGAGCTTCTTGGAAGTCATCACCATAAGGTGTGAAATCATCCATGTATATTTCAATCGAGTCATGGACTAGCTCAGAGAATATGCTCAAGACTGCTCTTTGGAAAGTAGCTAGGGCATTGCACAACCCAAAGGGAAGAAATTTGTAAGTGAAGGTGCCCAAGGACATGTGAAAGTAGTTTGTCCTGGTCTTCAATTCTAATCTGGATCTGGCTATACCCACTGAGCCCATCTAGGAAAGAAAATATCTTCGTCTCTGCAAGGCCATCCAAGACTTGATCTATAAACGGCAAGGGAAAATGGTCCTTCTTAGTGGCTTTGTTTAGTTCCAAGTAGTCATCATAGATTTTCCATTTTCCATTATTCTTTGGGACTAGGACAAGAGGAGACACCCACTCACTATCATATATGGGATAGATGAAACATGCATCCAATAATTTCTACAATTCTTCCTTCACTATGTACTTTAGATATGGTTTCATACTCCTTTGGTGTTAGCGCACAAGCTTGCATCCTTCTTTAATGTAGATATGATGTGTGCACACCGAGGGATGCACCCCTTTCATGTTTTTGTAGTCCCAAGAAAATGCATCAAGGTTTTCTTTCAAGAGCTGGCATATATGCTCTTCTTCTTTGACTAGGAAGGAGGAGTTAATTTTCAGGTATTTTCATGGGCCAAATTCCATAGCCTTCGTGGTTTTACAGGTTGAATAAATTGAGTGAAACTCTATCCAAGGGTGGATTTCAGACTCTTTGACTAGGTCATCGACTGTACTGTCATTGGGGGGATGGCTCTGAATGATGTGGTCGATGAGCTCATCCTCACTAGGTTGCCCCACTCTAAATACAACATCTACGGTACAAATGGGGTAGGGCGTAGTGTTGTATACTTCATATGCTTCTTCTTCATCCTCCAACCACAAATGTAGGTCATGGTCAATGGAAGGTTGGGCAGGAGGATACAATACTAGTTGATTAGAGAAGGGCCCATTCCTTATAGTCATGTTTCCAACCTGACAGTTGATATTCACATCGACAGTGGCTAACCAAGGTCTTCCTTCTACAGCTATTGTGGACCGGTCTACAAGTTGCAAAATCGTTGTGTTTTTCCTCAAATTCCCTTGGAGGTTGAGTTTAAGCATAGTTTCCTTGGTCATTACATTGATGGAAGCCCAAAGATCAATCAGAGTATTGGGGACTATGAAACCACCTATGTGTACATCCACAATTGGACTACTAGGGTCCAAGTACTTCAGGAATATCACCCTTCCCAACATTAAGTTGGAAAACTGTCCTACTACATTGATGGTGGGGGTATCTTTCTTCTTTCTCCTAGGTTTCTTAAAGTGATTTTCCTTGATGAGACTATTGTAAATAGGAACATCCTTAATGGCATAGAGAAGGGTTATTTTCACACACAATTTTTTCAGTTCTCCCAGAAGTTTCGTCTCCTCTGGGGTGTGCTGATTAGAGTGGATCAAGCACTCAGGAAAAGGAGGTTTTTGGATTTGAATGTCACTCTCTTCCTTTTTCTCCTCAACCTCTACAGGTGGATATGGAGGATGATTTTCCAAAATTACTCTTCCTGACCTGAGATTGATCTCATGTATCTCCACAACAAAAGCTCGATAGTGTTGATCAGCGGTTGTCATTGATGTCAACCCAAGCAACACCACGGGCTAACCCAATATTGCATGGGAATTTTGACCTACCAAATTAATATATTCTAGTCCAATAATGATTTTGATGGTTTCTACTTGTCAAGATGTTTCCGTTGATATATGGCACACCATGTAATTCTTCACGGTTTGAGAGATATTCATGTTTGAAGTTTGTACCCCCAGTTAGTGGGCTAAAACCCCATGGGGTTGGGGCATGGGTCATTGAAAATTCATAATTAATATTTTAAGCTCCTAAAATCCCTCCCATGTTCACTTTTTGAAGCCCCTCTCAACTTAAGCATTTATATAAATTGTGATCTTCATTTCCTCCTTAGGTAAGGGATTAGGCCATCCGAAACAGGTCATTGTGGCATTTGCGCTCTAAATTTTTTTCTACGAAGGTTAAAAAGCTGAAATTTTTAAGAGGCGAAGAAAAAATCCTGAGGAAGATTTTGTAAAAATTTTAGACCAATGTGCGCAATATATTTGGAGATATGATCTGTGGAAGTCAGGGTTTTTGCAGACTCCTGAAATTCATCTCAAAGAAGTGACCTTGGTAAATTCGTCATAAATCTCTCTTTGAGTATCATATTGGAATTCCATAAAAAGTGGAAAATAGTTCACAGTTTTTACTTTTCTCTCTATCAATTTCAGAGCCAAATGAAGAAACAGTAACACATGGCATGCCGTACAATTGCGCTCTGCTAAAACAGTCCATAATTAGGGCATTGTGAGAGATTGAGTATAACTCTCTCTTGAAGAATCCAAATTGGGTTAGACCTGTCACATTGGAAAGACAACTTAGTGGACTAAGACAATACCAAAAATCATATATTGAGGATCTGAAATAAGAGAGATACACCAGATTCAATATCAAGCTCCTAGAAGGAAAGAAAAAGCTAGTTCATGTGTTGTCAAGGGTTGCAAAGGACCAGACTTTCTACGGCAGCAAAGAAAAGTAAGGTGCAGTAGAGGGTAGCATGACAAGAGCAGCAACCAAGGTGCATAACAGTAGCAAGAATTTCATCATATGAAGTCTTCAAGTGGGCAGCACTGCATACAATCATTGTAAAGGTATCATTGTACTTAGTCATTGTAAATACATTATTGTAAAAATTGTACTAGTGTCTATCTACCAAGGGTTGAAGAGGCAGTGTTGGGAGGTCTAGGATCATCATTAGGTGGTTGTGTCAAATTTGGGGTTATGGTCTAGTACATCTTCTTCTTCTACATCATTCTATATCATTGTAAAGTGGACCATTTTCCCTGGTACGGGAGTCCATTCTTCTTTTATTATTCTATAGGGTGGTAGGGTGGTGCTAGGGTGAGTTGTAGCTCATTTGGTGTTGGGTCATCTGTTCAGTTGACTACTGAAGAATCTCGGGCGTTGGAGAATCCATCTAGTGGGAGCTGGAGAAGAATGCTTTTCTAGATTCTAGGAAGTTGGAGCTTTATTTTCAATTGAAGTTGAATATTAAAGAATTATTAGAAAATCATTAGGTGGTTTTTGTCTCGGAGTGGGTTTCCTCCTTAAAAACTGTGTGCATTTGTGTTACTTTTGTTTACTGCTATCATTGTACAAACACTGATAATAATTTAATATTAAATAATGCTCTAATTGAAAGGAATATTTATCTCACAATTTCCCTCTCGTGATTTAACACATTTATTGTTCCTTTCCACACGCTTTAATGTACCGAAGGAGGTCATGGAGCATACCAAGAATGGTGTACCTCTATTCAATGAAAATAACTATGCACTATTGAAAGGAAGAATGGAGGTATATCTCCTGGTGAAAGGTTACGAAGTATGGGACACTGTTCAAAATAGATTTACATCAACCGTGGATGAACAAGGTAAGAAGAATTTGGTAAATGATGCAAAAGCAAATAATATTATTATCAGTGGACTTATTGAATATGCTTATCATAAGGTTTTGGGTTGTAAAACCGCTAAAAATGTATGGGACAAGCTTGAGAATATATATGCAGGTGACTCAAATGTCAAAGAAGCAAAGCTTCAACTATAGAATTCAATTTGAACAACTCAGAATGAAAGAAGATTGCAACATTGATGCATACTTCCAATACGTTGATGAAATAACCAATACTCTGGAAGGATTGGGAGATCCAGTTGACAAGAAGACTCTTATATGGAAGATTCTTAGAACGTTACCAGGGAGATTCAACCCAAAGGTATCAGTCTTGGAATACAGTGCAAATCTGGACAAACTCAGCAAAGAGGAATTACACGGAGTTCTCATAGCATATGAAATGAGACTTGATGAAGAAGAGGGTACTTCGCATCTAGAAATTGCGTTCGTTGCATCTAAGAAAATAAATAAGGATAAACAACCTTAAATTGAAAAGACATTCACTTGCAAGTGTGAAGGAAAGGGAGATGATGAAAAAGGTCTTTCAGATGAGGAAAATGCTTACTTCACGAGAAAACTAAAAATTGGTAAGGGACAATTCAAAGGTAAACTTCCATTGATATGTTTCAGCTGTAATGAGGTTGGGAATTTTGCAAAAAAATGTCCAAACAGAAGTAATGTCAACTCAAAAGGAAAGAAAGGCTTTAATAAATTCAACAAGCAAGGATCCAAAAGGAACTTTCTCTCTAAAGAAGATAGCTCATCATCCGATGAAGACAATGACAGTGAAGAAGAAGCCAATGAGAGAGTATTTTTTATGGCCAAGCATAATAAACCCAAGCACAATAAACAAGAGGTATCAAACAACGAAGAAGAAGGATGGACCATAGAAGAATTTTATGAGGAACCAATCAAGCTTATAAAATATCTCAAGGCGGAGAAGATCTGTTCCAATACTCTTGAAGATCAAGTTCAAGGTCTCAAAATTAAAGTTGAAGAACACAAATGCATTGAAGAGTCACTTCAAAAGAAGTTGGAAGAAATCAACCAAGAAAGGGAAGAATTAGAAGCCAAAGTAGTCTCGCTGGGTGAGGAAGTGAAGAAAGGAAAAAATATCCAAAACTATGCCAACAGCTCAAGGGCATTGGAAGAACTCATCAACAATCAACGATCTTACAACGAAAAAACTGGCATTGGTTACAAATAAGAAGAAGCAGGACCTTCTACAAAAAAATACAATGAACCTATGAGATCTGACATGCATGTAGACTTCATTGGACAAGATTCACAAGAACAACCTTGGAAGACAATTCCTCGACGAAAATTTCCATCCAGGTACCAACATATTTTTTATGGCTACTATTATTCATGTGGAAAATTTGGTCATAAAGCTGTAGAATGTCACAGGTACCCTAGGAATGAATACAATTCCAGGATATCTATCAAATATGAACCTCCTAGGGCTCAGTGAAACATCAATAGATTTGAACATTTAAGAAATAATATTGAATCTTACAAATGTCGAAACTTTGGATAGATAGCCAAAGAACGCAGACATGAAAAATCCTCCAAAAGAACCTTCGAAGACACAAATGAACGAACATGGAAGAAGAAGAAGAATGATAATTGTGCTCGCTTTCAAGGCTCAAAAGAACAAAGATGTGTGGTATGTTGATAGCGGTTGCTCAACGCATATGACTGGAGATAGAAATAAATTTGTATCTCTGAAAGAGAAGAAGGATGGAACCGTGTCCTTTGGAAATGATGGATCTTCAAATGTTATAGGATCAGGTACTGTCACTCTCGGAAGAAAATATGCTCTATCTAAGAATGTTCTATTGGTTGAAAACATGAATCACAATCTGCTCAGTGTTGGAGAAATGTGTGATCAAGGACATGTTGGGGTTCCCATGTTTTCGGAAGTTGGCAATACCAAAAGATGAGACAACATCAAAACCACTTTTATACCTTAGGATCTAGCCCTCCTAGGTCCAGAGAGGGATCTCTCTATATAGGCAAAGGTATATGTCTTTGAAGTTCAGTTTAAAGGTTTTAGGCTAGTTATAGGCACAAGGTTTTTTTTGTTTTGTTTGTTTGTTTGGTTGTTGGGAAACTGGAAGGAAGGGTTCAATATGAGATAAGGGTGAGAAAAGAGGATTTTAGGTAAAGGGAGATAGCTTCAAAGAACACTCGAGACCATTTGGCAATGGAGTCAGGAAAGGGTTTACTTGCTATTCAGTATTCAAGGCTTTCAATTGGGCTAGTCATCTAAAGCATTGGATCTTAAAGATGATAGTGTGGTATGAAATGAAAAAGAAATAATTTGAATGACAAGGAAACCTCCAAGGTGACCAACTAGGAATAAGATCTAGGGACAGGACGTGCCATTAAACACCTATGATCCACCTCCTAAAAGGTTAACTCTTCAGACAAAGGAAACATTAAAGATTTAAACAAAAAGGTGAAGGCCTGAGATCAAAGAGAGACTTTGAACTCTTAATGCTTCAACATCCAACTTATGGGAACTTAGAAAGGTTTAATTGATGGAAAAAGACCCTAGTGAGACAGAATCAGCATTTTAAACTCCCAGTATCCCAATTCTTTCAATTAAAACCGAACAAGAACATCTAAGAACAGATTCATTAATTCATACATCAGCTAGCAGTAAATATTAGCTACTACACTGGTTAAATTAGCTTGAATCGATACTCAGATAACACAATCAGTAGAAAACATCGATGGTAGGGAGAGCAGAAACTTAGGATACCACGCAAGGATACATCCTAAGCCAGATTTCTGATGCGTACTAGAGAAACGAAATGTAATGAAAAACAGAGACAAAGGCAGAAAAACATCACTGCTGCTTTAAATTAGGATCCAAAGAAATGTTCTTGTCATATTAAAGAGCAACAAAAATCACGTACAACATTGCCAACAACTTGATAGTCATTCTGAATACATCTCCTCGGCCTATCTTACAACTTTACACAGAGAACTATATCTCAAGAGAAACAACTTGCAATTCACAGATATCTGATCAATAACCCATACAATGTGTTTCTTCATGAGTTTTATAGTTGAAAGAGAGGCAGAGGAGGTAGATGAAACACTAAATAAAACATTAAAACAGAGGAAGAAGAATGGCTCAAGGCCCATTCTGTTTTAATAGCTATGCATTAATCTCCAATACCCTTTGGATGAAAGGGTGGTCTTCGACAGGATGAAATTTACTCCAGGTAGGTTCTTTGATGTAATTTTCTATAGTACTCTGCAGTACTCTGGTGAATAAACAAAAAGGTAGATAAATGACTTTGAGGTCTGCCATACTACATAACAAATGCTCTGGTAGCATTAGGACATCAGTCAGGGTGGAAATCTTCTCAGGAACACGGTATAGAATAAAAACAGTATGGGTACTTCGTCCTTTCTCATGAGGGAAAATTCTGCTGATGGGAAACACCAACAATATTGTTTTCTATCCGTTAGGCCTTGTTATCACCCTAGTAATTCTCAGGTTGTGGGATGGGGATTTTTGTAGTTAAGAACACCAGGGGTAACCAAGAACCGCTTTGGGAATTCAATATCTAGCCTTCTTAAACTCTAGAGAGGGATCTCTCCGTATGATTTAGCTTTGTCTTAGTAATAGATATTAGGCTAGCTATGATTGTGTATTTGGGTTTGATCTTAAAATATTGGTGGGAATAAAAAATATTTCAAGGTAAACCAGAAGGATCTACCAGAATAATGGGCAATGGAGTCAAATCTCTGGGCAAGCAGAACTAAGAAATAAGGCTCAAAGATGAAAATGTGCTAAGGGCAAGATAGGTGACCTTCTAAGGATTTGTATAGGCTTGATTTGATGGAGTGGGTGGAATCTGAGCAAAAGGGCACTTAAGAATCCTTAAGCTACAGATAAGAAGATTGAAGAAGGGGATCTAACTGGGACCTAGAGCAATTATGAATTCTATGGTCCGGTTATCAAGTAGAAAACATTAAAATGCCAACAAGTTTCAAAAGAGGGAGCTTATTATCACTAATCCTATTTAATTTTTCCTTAATTGATTATTACAGAATAGAAACAAATAATATGAATGAATGTAAACTTAAAAGAAATACACTGAAAACAAGGAAAGAACGAGAATTATTCTGTCACCATGAGAATACTTAGCTATGATGTCTCTGATCTCTTTCCAGTCTGTTGCTTTCACTAATTAACTCACCAACTTCAATATGACCTTAGAATAGACGACCTGAATAGACGGCCAAAATAATACTGATAGAATCTTTCCCTCTGCATCCACTTTCTAACATTCAATGGGAAACTTATATGTTTGATAATATAGGAGGTGGAGTAGATAAGAGGAGTATTTGAAGACTCCTTCTTCTAATAACCTGGATAGCTAATAATGCATGCTTTCAGCAATGAATCTAGAAAAATTGAACAGAATGGATGGCGATTGACCAGGGCTTAGAGTTGACAGAAAACCTAGGACAGCCACATCAGTGAATTCATCACTGGCGTATCCTAGTATGAAGGAGAGCATTGAGACAATATATCTAGTGTCATATGGGAAATCAAAGGTGTCAAAAGGAGGATTTAACTTAGAAATATCAAATTGCTTTGGACAAAAAGTTTGGTATATTTCGAATCTGGTATTGAAATCAAAGTCAATACATAGTTGGGTCAAATCTTCTATTGATAGGGAAGCATAATTTGGGTCATGATTCATTTGCAGCATGGAATTTATTGACTCTTCAGTGATGTAAAACAAGATCTCTTTTTCTTTTTTTACAATGCATCTTTTTTCTAGCATATAATAGGCTTGGCATAATCTAATAAAGTCAGGAACTGAATGAGTGAGAGGGACAATATATCTAGGAAGATTGGATTCCCAAACTGGAATATCTTTGTCACCCTTTTCCACTGATTTTCCATAGCACCAATTATAGACATCAAGCAGGTTAAATTCTACATTAGGGTCTAGTATTCTATAGTCCAGATCAACTAAAGGGCTATTCTCTAGGGAAATGACTACAGGCTAGACTAGTCTGACCACTTCTGTAGAATCATCCGTGAGTGCAGGAGTTTGTTTGTCGATTTTAAAGGACTTAAGCTGAGGGATTTTTGCAGAAGACTTATTTTGAGACTTTGGGCCTCCATTCTTGGGGGTTACCTATTTCTTTGTCATTTTTAATCTAAACGAAGCAAGCTTAAATGGTTTGCTAAGTTCTTTTATGAGAAACAGGGGTTTCTTGGTGAATTTCTAATGAAAAATGAGGTTTCTGAGCAGGGTTTTGGGTAATGCAAGGGTTTTAAAGCTCAGAACATATATTAAGACTGATTTCAATATAGAAACAGACCAGGGCCTTGGAAAAACTACAAGAAAGGGAAATTTTGGATTCCAGGGAAATTTTGACAGAGTTTCCCTTGTAAAATGGACACTTTTATGTAGTTTAATTGTACAATTTTGGAAATTATTTTGAAAGTAACGAGAATTTTGAAGTCTTAGAGGGCAAGCTCGAAGAAAAATACCTGAAAAACCAGTGAAATTCAGTTGAAGATGTTCGCAAAGGTGCGCAGTCTTCAATTCTTCGAAAATGGCTTCTCAGAGGACAATGTAGCACTTTGTAATTTAAATCTAGGGCAATGGGCATCGAAAAATGGCACTGGTAAGTCAAAAAGGGCTCTGCGTGGTTTCTCAGGGTTTAATGGCGCAAACTCAATGAAAAAAGGTTTATGGATGCTTTCACCAGTTTTAAAAGGAAAATAGTGAAAATTTTGAATAATATTTTAAGTTTTAATGTATTGAATAGATGGTGAAACCATAGTTAAATAACATTAAACTCAGGTTAATCAGGTTGGGTTTAGGGAATACCGCCAGTGGTATTCATGTTGGTGAAGGGCGGTAAGTGGTATAATGCATTTCGAACGTGATAAAATGTGGTTGCAACACGTAAGCGTGGGGTGGTTTGGAAAAACCACCCATTTCACACGGCTTTGCCGAAACATCAAACATTTATGTTTGGAGCGCGAAAATGAACAATCATCGTTGGATTGGGCCTTTGGGAGCGAACGATCTAGATTAAAAGGGAAAGTGCGGGGTTAACATTTTATCGGATTGGATGTGACCCGTCGATATTGGGAAATGGAAAGGAGATCGGATGGTGAAAATCTTACACGATGAGAGTAGGATAAATGTATTGGGATCTTTCGCGCAAGTGGTTGACCATAGGATCAAATGGACTTTTGGGGATCGGACGGTCAGAAGTGACTCTGACAGGTTAAGTCATTTACACTCTTTTTGATGGAAAATCAAATGATCGGGAGGGTTAATCAAGGAATTAACCGAGGTTAGGGACTAGGATTAGGCGGAATGTATGCGGGGAAAAATATAAGGTTAAGGTTTTGAACTTAGGTTAAGGGACTTGGGGCGGGAATTGTACAAGGGAAAAGCTTGTTTTTGATTGAAGTTTAGTTTTAACAAAACTTCAGGTAACATTTGTTTAAAACATGCATAATACATGTTTTAAGATGTATTTTCTTCATATTTTATTTATACGGTAAATTAAATCAAGAAGATTTAATTACCATAGGGGTGGGATTATATATAAGGATAGACTTTAGCCAAAGGGGTTATAAGGGGGGTTTTATTTGAACATGTGGGAATAAATACTTTGGCTTAAGATCTAATAAGTGTGTTTTTTTTGGGATTTATTTATAAAAGGAGTTATATAATAGGAAAAGGTCAATTGTAGGGAATTAATACATAAGTTAGAGTTAATATGACAAGGGGATAGTGTATATTCAAAAACACATTGATATAACTAAGAAAGTGAATATTAAAAAGAAAGTTTGCAATATAATAACTTCTTCACTTAGACTTAGGATAAAATGTGATTTTGAGGGCTTTATGCTTTGAAATGATGTGGGAGGTTAATCAACTAAGGATTAGAGTATCTTTAAGTAAAAATGAAGTTTTACTTAGGATTTTTCAGGGGAAATGAGTGCATGAATGGTAAATGATGTGATTAAGGGATTAATATAGACATTTCACATTTTTAACTAATTAGTCATAGAGCCTTGGGTCTGGTCCCAACAAAAGTCAAGGAAATGCCTTGAGCCTTTTTGACTGATAGTCTAGAAAGTTTCATGACTATGGGAAGGGGAAGTTAGTTATTCTGAAGCCAATGATGAATGATATTTACATTCAGACTTTTCACCTTCTTCTACCTACCCATCTTACCATGCTAACATTTTTTTCTTCTTTTGTAACAAGGTGCATTTAAGCTAGCAACCTTCACAGCATTTATTTTTTCTAAAAGCAAGTAAAACTATCTAATTCTACACTTATTTCATCCATGAATCCAGATTAAACTGTTGGATTCACTTTATTTCTCTACCTAACTACTGAATTGTCATGATTAAATTGTCTAACAACTCATTATTCTCTATCTAAAACAATGGAAATTGAAAAATGATAAGTTAAGATTGAACTATTTAACTCATCATGGACTAATGGAATTTATTGACACTCTACCATAGTCAAAAAGAAAAAAGTAGTGGCATTTATGCTTACTCACTTTCATGTTTTATTCCTTTTTTCTTTTGGGGTCTTTTATTTTTTCTAAGTCCTTTGATTATTCTTTTAGGACTTTTTACCCTCTTTTCGATTTTTTTTTTTTGATTTTTTACAAAATATGTGAATACAACTTGCAAGAGGCAAAGTATGTACAAATTTACAATATTACCAATAGTCAAGTCAAAATTATGACCCCTATATTATAGGTTACTAACATTGGCTCCAATTGGGGATGGCTTTTCCTGGTGAAATGCCAAGAACTCTGAGATCAGTAGCCTTATCCATTGACCTTGGTGAATCTGCAAATGTCTTCTATGTTCTGCAACAATCATATTTATGACATGTTATACTGCAAAGCTTAGGGCCTTCTCTTCAGGCTTCAACTTTGTAGATAATATATCCAATCCAATCTTACACTCTAACAATGAATATTTACAATGATAAAGTAAATGAGTCTAACTGTTAAGTGACTTGTAGGGAATAGTAATGTTTCAACATTCTTCCATTCACTGGTCCTTCTTGGAGCTCTGTACCATCCAAATTCCTGAGAAAAAAGGAATTATTTCCTCTATAACCATATATGACATAGGGTCCTTGCCACAGAAAGTCAAACTTCCCATGTTTACCTTTATCCTCTCTTCTTGCATCCCATCTTAAAACTTGATCTCCTATGAAAAGGTCATCTTCCTTAACTCTTTTGTCAAAAATATTTTTGATCTTGTCTTGTAAAACTTGTGACTTTTGATAAACTTCATCTCTGGTTTGTTGAAGGTGTATAGTATCATTGATTCTTCTTTGAATGTCATTAGTTTCAACCTGTGATTCCTGGATTATCTTCATGACTGGGACACCCAAGGAAGAAGGAAAAACTGCATCTGTACCATAAAAAATTTGATATGGTGAAGTTCCTATGGACTTCTTTGTAGTAAGCTTGTCATCCCAAAGGGCATATATCAGCTTCTTCTTCCATGTCTTTTTATTATCTTGGAGTAGTTTTTTGATGATGTTGACTAGACTTTTATTCGAGGATTTGGCCAGACCATTACCTTGGGGGTAATATGTTGTGGAATGACCTAAGGTAATGTGGTATTTACGGCAAAAATAAATCATCTTTTTAGATTTGAAAGCAGCAGCATTGTTTGTGATAATTTTTTGTGGGCATCCAAATCTAGACAAAATATTACTTTCAAGGAATGAGATAATAACTCAATCTGTAGCTTGCATAGTGGGAATTGCTTCAATCCACTTAGTAAAGTAATCAGTAGGAGTTAGAATCCATTTGTGTTGACCTGTTGACCTGAGGATGGAGGATGAATTTCACCTATGAAATCTAAACCCCGTAACTGAAATGGTTTTTCTGTGGATATTGGTTTCATAGGTAATGGTAAAAGTTTCTTTTTACCTTCAAAAATCTGGCACTTATGATAAGAGGTAACAAAATTTTTAACATCTGAAAACAAAGATGGCCAGTAAAAACTAGCTCTGAGTATTTTATCAGTCGTGCTCTTCCAGTATAGATGTCCACCACAATCACCTGCATGAAAATCTTCAAGGATTTCGTCACCTTTAGATTTCAATAAACAATTAAGTAAAATTCCAGTACTTTCTCTCCAATACAGTGTATTATTCAAGATACAGAATTTCATTGCTTTTTGCTTGATAAATCTTACCTTGGTTTTGGTAAGTCCAGGAGGAGATTGTAATTTTGTAAGTACAAAGATTCTGTCAAAGTACCATGGTGAGTCTTGATAGTCTTCACTGATCGATGGAGTCGTCATCTCCTCCTGTTCATCTACTTGTGCAATGAAATTAATGTCTAAGGCATTGCAATTAGATTCAGCCATCAGTCTGGCTAAACATTGTCTCTTGATGAGTTTAGTTGGTTTAATTTCCAGATCATATTCAAGGATTGTGGCTATCCACTTTCCTCTTCTACTGTCTGGTCCATCTTGAGTCAAAATTTCTTTAACTACTGCATTGGCGACATATGCAATTATATGTGAATGAAGTATATACACTCTGAAATCTTTTATGGCTTTAACCAGAGCCAAAGCTTGTTTTTCTATTATGTTGTATTTTAATGGTGCACCTCTGAGAGCTTTACTGAAAAATGCAATGGGCTGTTCAAAGCCTTGATCATTCTGTCTGCAGAATTACTGCAGCTATGGTGTGCTTGGAAGCAAAGGAAAAGATTATAAAATATTTTGTGTAATTTCGACTAATAAGGACTGGTGCTTTAGTTAAGGCCTGTTTGATAGAGTCACAATATTGTTTGGCCTTTATTTTCCATTTAATTGAGGAGTCCTTCTTAAGCATGTTATTAATATCTTTTATAATCTCAGCCAGATTTGATATGAATCTTCTTAGAAAATTGATCTTTCCCAAGAATGCTTGCAGTTATTTAATGTTCCTAGGTGGTTGGATGTTTAAGATTGCTTCGATTCTTGCGGAGTCAATTCTAATGCCTTCTTTTGAAATGATATGACCTAACAATTTGCCTTCTTCTAGTCCAAAAATAGACTTTTTCGGATTAGGAGATATACCATATTTTCTGCATTTAATGAAAACTTGTCTCAGATGATCCAAGTGATCATTATTTGTTTTAGAAAACACGGTAATATCATCTAAATAAATGACTAAAAGCTCATGTATTTCCTTGGAAAAGGCAATATCCATGGCCCTTTGAAACATAGCGCCTGCATTTTTTAATCCAAAAGGCATTTTCACATACATGAAAGTGCCCCATGGAGTAGTAAAAGCAGTTTTAGTTTGGTCATGTTTGTGAACTAGGATCTGATTGTAACCAGAGAAACCATCTAATAAAGAGATTCTAGAAGAACCTGCTACCCTCTGTAAAATATGGTCCATTTTTGGCAAGGGGTAGTTATCCTTCAAGGATGCTTTATTAAGATTTCTAAAGTCTATACATAATCTAATTTCTCCTAACTTTTTCCTGGTTGGCACTATATTAGATACCCAGTCAGAAAATCTGACTGGTGCAATTATCTTAGCATCAAACATTCTTTTGATTTCTTTTTCAACTAATGGCAACAAAACCGCATTAATCCTTCTGAGTTTCTATTGAAAACGTTTTTGATTTTCTTTTAAAGGAGTTTTATGTTGAATAATGTCTATGTTATAATTTTTTAAGTCCTCATAGCTCCATGCAGAGACATCTTGAAATTCCTTTAAAAGTTCAATGTATTTATCCCTTTCATTTGATGGTAAGGATTTGGATAGCTTAATGATTCTTGGTTTATCATCTGTCCCTAGGTTATACTCTTCTATGTCGGATTTAACTGGCTCCATTTTTGGCCTTATAGGCACATCATTAGAGTCAAATAAATCCTCTAATGGAGTTAATCCTCTGGGTAAAATGTTATTCTTTAAATCAATTAAATCTATTTCATCATCAATTAATTCCTCTATTTCTATTTTTTCCATTTCATCAATGTCACTTTGAGTAAAAATAATAGGCTTTTCAATCTTATGCACATCTAAATTATACAAATCATCTATTTGACAGAAATTTAAATCTATATCACAAGGTGGATCTATATTAAATTTGTTATCGATTTGATAGTTTTGAAATTCATTTTCATTTTTCAAAAAGTAATAAATTTGCTCATCCTCTGAAAAATTTGCCAATAGGTTACATTATCAGGAACAATAGGCCTATATTTAATCTCAGCAGTATATTTTTGTAATGGTGAAAAAGGAATTTTACAACAGATAGCAAAAGTAGCTAAGCAATGGGCCTGTATGTTTTGATCTCGAGGGATGACAGCAAAATTACCTTCTAACATTTCTTCAAGCAGTTCCAATACTGTTTCTCTGTATCTTGCAAGTCTAGGGTTATGACCTGAATATTCAACATTGATTTGTTTTATAACTAGTTCAGAATCACCCAAAACCATTTTTCTTTTTCCTCCCTTTTTTCTTATAATTTGCAGGCCTAAGATTAAAGCTTCATATTCAGCCATATTATTGGTGCATTTGAAGTTTAATCTAAAAGCATGCCCTTCAGAATGACCTGTTTCAACGTTTTGATCCAAACACCAGCTCCAACTCCAAATTTATTAACAGATCCATCAAAATCTAGATGTCGCAAAGCTTCATGACCAATATAATCATCCATGATTTTAAGTCTTTTATCAGTGAGTTCAGTTGGATTTTCATTTTGATCAAAGTTACTAAGAATAAAAGAATCAAGATTAGTGGGGGTGGAGGAAATTGGATAATTTGTAGGTCTGTCTGCACTACTAATCATATATTTCATCAAAGTTTCTCTATAAAGCTTCTTAGGCTGCCCAAATATAGAGATAGTAGCATAACTCATATCCAGTTGTAGAGATCCCTGCAACTTTGCTCCCCATGAGCGAGAAAGAAGAATTCCATACTTTGGTGGGATGTCAGCTACTACAACGTCCATGATCATACTCTTACCAGGATACTGGACTAGGTTAACACATAGATCTTTAATCAAACCAATACATTGTAATTTGGATGAATCAAATGAGAACAGGTCCTTATAAGGTCTGGTTATGTCTAGATTAAGAGCTTCCATTATAGCTTTAGGCATTGGATTGTGGGAAGCTCTAGTATCTAGCATAGTGTTATGTAATATTTGGTCATGTATAGTAAGACTTAAATAAAATGGGGTTACCGACCCATCTGAATGCTTTCCATCAACATTGGGACCAAAAATTAGTTCAGGCCTGTCTTCATTCATGTTAATTGTATCTTCATTCTCGTTGACATTCAACATATCAGAAATCATTGATCTATATAAATAATTTTTAGCTAGTTCTGTTAATGGAACAGCTATTTTCAATTTGGATATTTCAGACTGCATATTAAATGTTGGCTGAGATCTAATGGTTTGAATCATTTCTTCCTTGGTAAATGTTGTTTGTGAGGATTTTTCTTGAGTTTCTACTATTTTTCCTTTGTTCTGAGCTCTTCTCTTGTCTTACGTCTAAGTTTCTTGGTTTCTACTACCCTTAGTCATTTTTTCAAGAATAGTTTGAGGATTAACAGGAGTTTTATTAGATTCAGGATTTTTGACAGAAGGTTTGGGATCTGATATTTTAAAGTCAGTAGGATTCTTTCTCGGCTCAATTACCGGTGTTGAATTTGTGGCTTTGGGATAATTATCTTTGGAAACATCTTTGGAAGATTGAGCCACATCATCAGTAATATCTACAATTTTTGGGCCTTGCTGCTTTTTAGGACTGGTTGGATTTGAAATTTGTTTGCTATCTCTACGAAGAATTTGCAAGAGTTTAGATTTAGAAGTATCAAACTTCCTTTTTTTTGTTCTTGTTGGTTTGGAGCATTAATATTTATAGAAGGATCAATTTTTTTCTTGCTCCTAAGTTTGTATTGACTATGAATCTCATTTATTGCAAAATCATAACCTTGTTTGTAATCATAGGATTCTCTAGATTCTACCTTGAGCTGTTGAAGTTCAAAGAGTTCCTGGTCCTCCTAGGAGAGGAAAATGGTATTGTTCTCATTGATCCCCATAACAATGTTTATGTCTTCCTCCTAATCAACACTGTTTTGTGAAATTTCTGCAAAGTTTCTTTGAAATGGGGTTCTTATATTCTGATAAGGGGAAGGCTCCTTACCCTTCTCAGAGTTGGTGTTTTTTCTGTAATTGAGATTCTAGATCTGGGCTTGATTGTCCCATTGTGGTTTCTTTTCAATTTGATCCAGTCTTTCAACTACTTTTTCTAGGGCTTTAGTAATGAAATCAAATTTACTATCCAAGTGAGATGCTTCTTCTTTAATAGTAACCCTTCTTTCATTTCTCATTCTGGCCTTCTTTGCCAGTATGTTGACTTCTACACCTACAATATATTTTTGCATTTGCTCTAAAGTATTTGCATTGCTTTCTCTAAGTTGGTAAGCCATGTCTACGTCAAAATAGTCAGAGAATTTCAGTAGTACAAAATATGGGGTAGGTTTAAGGTCTGCAAGAATGGCATTGTATACGTTGCTATATCTTGTGCAGAAATCTTATACAGTTTCATTAGGGGCTCTCTTGAAAACATCAAATTCAGATAGTATTTGCATAGGGTTCTTCTTTTTCTCCCATTTATTAAGGAAGGCTCTATGAAATGCAGCTAGGTCTGCTATGCTACCAGGTGCTAAATCTTTAAACCAAGTTTTCACCTCTCCAATTAGGCTCTAAGAAAATAATCTCATTTGAACATCAGACTCATCAATTTCATAAACTTCCCAGAAATAATTCATTCTAGTAACGTGCTGTTGTGCAGTAATCTGTGAGAGATTATCAAATAGTGGAATATCTTTTTGATAGTTCTGGGGCATCTCATGGAGATTCTGAGGTAAGACCAAGGGAGCATATCGGGCTTCCATGGCTTGAATTTTAGCTTGGCTGGGAGGTACAATTGTGGTATAAGGGACAGTACTGGTTACTGAAATGGATGTGCTTGAAGAGCTTGGTAATGGGGATGAAACAGAAGTAGTATGGTTGATGGTAGTTGTAATGGGTTGGGTGAATGATGGATATAATACTTTGGGTTGCAAGGGTAGCTCAGGGATGAATGGATCCGTTGATGAACTAGCGGTGGACTATGGATATGATGAATATATGATTTTCTGGGGTAGAGGAAACTCAGGGATTATGGGCTCTTGAGGCAAACTAACAACAGAATCAGTGAATGATGTGTTAGCATACAAAGTTGAATCTGATGCTGGAAAGACTGTTGTGTATAGTTCAGAGACTGGGGGTTTAAATTTAGACAAAAATTTAGCTAACTTAACAGCTTCCTCAATGTCTTTGATTTTTGTAACACTTACCCTTTTAATTGGACTCTTACTTTCAGTTTGATCTGATTTACTAGGAACAGAAATAATTTTATGCTTTTCACTTACGTAAGAAGCAAAAACTAGATCTAAAACAATTTCTTTTAAATCCGATTCAGATTTTGTTCTAAATAAATATTTCTCAAAATTAATGTCAAAATCAATGTCTGATAAGCTAACCAATTGTTTGGGTAAAGAATCAGCCCTTTTCAGAGTTATTTTAGTTTCAGAACTATCACTTTGTTTTTTCTTATTTTTTCCTATCTGGTCAGGATTATCTACTATATCTGGAGGATTAGGATCATGGTTGTTTCTAGTGTAGTAGATTCTCTTGGGAGCCAGATTTTTTATTGGGTAAAATACCCACAACCTTTAAACTCAATCTTAAAGTAAAAAAGATATAATTAAATATCTTCCTTCAAGACTAAACTTAAAACTGGAGAGTGGCTAGTTCCCGAGTCGAGTCGCCAGTATGTTATTACCCTAGTAATTCTTAGGCTGTGGGATGGGGATTTTTGTAGTTAAGAACACCAGGGGTAACCAAGAACCGCTTTGGGAATTCAAGATCTAGCCTTCTTGAACTCTAGAGAGGGATCTCTCCGTATGATTTAGCTTTGTTTTAATAACATATATTAGGCTAGCTATGATTGTGTATTTGGGTTTGATCTTAAAATATTGGTGGGAATAAAAAAGATTTCAAGGTAAACCAAAAGTATCTACCAGAATATTGGGCAATGGAGTCAACTCTGTAGGCAAGCAGAACTAAGAAATAAGGCTTAGAGATGCAAATGTGCTAAGGGAAAGATAAGTGACATTCTAAGGCTTTGTATAGGCTTGATTTGATGGAGTGGGTGGAATCTGAGAAAAAGGGCACTTAAGAATCCTTAAGCTACAGATAAGAAGACTGAAGAAGGGGATCTAACTGTGACCTAGAGCAATTAAGAATTTTATGGTCCGGTTACCAAGTAGAAAACATTAAAATGCCAACAAATTTTGAAAGAGGGAGCTTATTATCACTAATCCTGTTTAATTTTTCCTTAATTGATCATTACAGACTAGAAACACATAATATGAATGAATGTAAACTTAAAATAAATACACTGAAAACAAGGAAAGAACGAGACTTATCTTGTCACCACGAGAATCCTTAGCTATGATGTCTCTGATCTCTTTCCAGTCTGTTGCTTTTGCTAATTGACTCACCAAATTCAATATGACCAACAAATAGGACTATAGTTGTCTTGAGAAATTTTTATTCACACTAAATAATTCGAATTGTGAAGTATTTATACAAAAAATTGTTTACAAAATATCTCAGAGATTGAGATAATGTTTTAATAAAAAATAGGAAAGAAAACGTAACAGCTGCAAAACAGTTTGCAAGCTGTTACCTTTTTACAAGCAAAAATAGAACTGATTATTCTAATTTGAACAGATTGTTGATGTGTTGTGAGTACTACTGGCATTAGGTGCATCTTATCGTGGAAAGTGGTTGAAGAAATTTCCTTCCTTTAACTTTCAACGCTGATACTCTTTATTCATCTGATTTGAGTTGTTTTACTGTGGTAATTAAAAAGTAACCAATAATAACTTTACTTTCACTCATACTCTTTCACCTACTGATACACTTTAACCTTGTATTTTTTACCTTTGAGGTAACAGTAAAATATGAATTTCCAAGTGATTTTCCTGATTTTATCCATCAAATTCACAACAGATCTGTGAATTCTTGCCACTTTTCTATAGAGGGGATCTTCATAGTCTTCAATTTTCTCTAACTTTCATCTGCCTCTGTATACTTGGAAAAGTTAGGCTTGATAGTGAACATATGCTTGATCTCATTATCTAAAAAGAACAGATTTTCAAAATACTAAAGAAGTATTTTGCCTGTTGGTGATCCTTGTGGCAGAGGCTGTTTGGCTTTCTCTTTTGCATGATTTCTGATTTTTAGATCATAGTCTTTCTGAGGCAACAGTTTGTCATTCAATGCATGAATGTCAGGCAAACTTGCTTCTGATAATGTTTTGTATTTGGCTAAAAATCTTGAGATGGATACATTCATGTCTTTACACCTGCCCTCTAGGTTACTCATTATGTTTCTTTTGTTTAGGACCTTTTTGATTTGAAGAATGGTTTCTATCCTATCAACAATTTTCAATTCTTCCAACTCTTCCCTTTTTTTACTATTTAAAAAAGCTATGAGTTGGATTGCTTGGGCTGGTTTATTGTCAATTTCCCTCTTAGTCCTGTCAATCTCTGCACTACCAACTTGAAGTAACTCTCTCTGTTCATAAATTATCTGAATTGAAGGCCATTGAGAATGAATGCCTTCAATAATTTTGGTCCACAAATGATTTTTTATATAGGCCACTTGATATGTAAGATTTACTTGTGCTTGCAGAATCCTCCCCTGTTCTTGTAGTCGATTGGCCCTTTGCTCATGTCCTTTAGAAGTAATCAAGGCATCATTTTTGGAACTTTCTAGATTTTTAATAATGCCTTTCAAATTAAGAATTTATTTATCTTTAATAGATATGTCCTCCATGGCTTTGATCACGGCTACTTGGTATTGTAGTGTGCTCATCTGTGAGGATGAAGAAGAAGAGGTAGAGATTTCCTGAGAAGTAATTGGCACTGTAGTGGCCATTACTCCCTGTGGCACTAAGTGTTCAGCTAATGTGGATGGAATAGCAGTACTTACAGTAGGAATTACTGTAGGAATGTGAACCTGTTGAGTTTTCTTTAGGACTTCATTTTCTCTTATGGAATCTTCCAATTGGCTTTCCATTTCTTTTATTTGAGCAGTCATCTCATGAATAAGTTGTTTGAGCTCATCAATTTCAGTGTTCTGCTGAAGAATCTTATTTGCTTGAGGATTTTCATTTTGGGGCAACTTTAGCTGCTTTCTTAGGGCAGCTATATCCTCATTTTTCTATTTAATCAAATTTTTTGAAATCTTCATATTTGCAGGATCATCTCCTACTTCAATCACCAAATCTTCTAGTGCTTTGATCCTCAAATTATTAGCATATAGTGAGGCCTTGTCCAACTTCATTTGATTCTAGAGGCTGAGCACTGTTTTCTCAAGCCTAATTGATTTCATAGTCTTACTGACAATTTTGGAATATAGCATTTCAGTATTGCTCCTATGAAATTCAATTTGATCCAATTCATGAATGGCATCTGCATCCACTTCAAAATCTATTTTGGAATAATCTGCCACTGATTTTGGCTCAGCCACTATAGGCTTCAAGAATGACATTACCAATTTATTAGATGAATAATCAAATGCTGAAAGAAGCCTGTCTTTGTTTCCAGGCTTTTCCTTAAGAAATCTAGAATATGCATGATTCTTGATTTCTTCATTCTTCTCTTTAATCTGTCTGAATCTGATCTAAATCTCTGACTCTGTATTGTCAGTTTCCTTAGAAGAAGGACGCAAATCAATAGTAGCATGGTTTTCCTTCATGACTGTATCTTTTTGTTGTGTTCCAATTTTTACATTTTGAAGCTCTTTTAATGTTTCAGTGACTATTCTTGTAGCTTCATCATCTGTTTCATTATTTTTAATATTTACAGCCTTATCCCTTTCTTCTTTTGTTATCTTACTTCTCTTACTATAAGGAATTCTGAATTTTTTGTCCTTAATAGTCTCAGCTATGAAACTATCTCCTTCCCTGTCTCTTTTATGTACATTATCAGTCTCTTGGCTTGTGGTAGCCACCTGTGTCTGTTAAATCTGCTTGCCTTTGCCACTGTCTACCTGTATTAGCTGTACTACCTGTGACTCATCATCAAATAGGGTGTTTGGCTCCCATTCAATTTTATTAGCATATCTTTCAATATGGGGCTTAGGATCATGCAAGTAAGCAGGAAACTTGCATTTTACCCTCATTGTACTCAGAATACCTTGTGGGTCATAATTCCACGTAAAACTACATGGGAACTTGTACTCTTTCAGTTTGACTTTATTTCATTGACAACTTCTCTGTTATTCACAATGAATGGCCCAATTTGATTTTTCAGCTTAAATTGGGTCTTTTTCCTGGAAGCTATGAAGTTGATTTCATCTACATTCAATAGCTGTCTCAGATATTCCAAAGCAAATATTCTTGTAGTAACAAATTTTGGTACCTATATGGGGCCGTGATGAGCCATACACTCGATTTCGTGTGATTTTTATATAAATATTAATTTCTGCATATAGAAGCTCTCTGATAGCTGTAGAATTCTTCTTGTCTCATCATTGATTCTAGGGATCTCCTCTTTTTCCAAAAGATACATAGCAGGAGCTATAAATGAGTCATTGAAATCTGCAAAACTATACTCTCTGTTCCATTTTCTTAGAATAGATGACCAAAATACTACTGACAGAATATTTCCCTCTGCATCCACTTTCTGACATTCAATGGAAAACTTATCTGTTAGATAATATAGGAAGAGGTGGAGTATATAAGAGGAGTATTTGAAGACTCCTTCTTCTGATAACCTGGATAACTAATAATGCATGCTTTCAGCATTGAATCGAGCAAAATTGAACAAAATGGATGGCGATTGACCAGGGCTTAGAGTTGACAGAAAACCTAGGACAGCCACATCAGTGAATTCATCACTGGCGTATCCTAGTATGAAGGAGAGCATTGAGACAATCTGTCTAGTCTCATCTAGGAAATCAAAGGTGTCAAAAGGAGAATTTAACTTAGGAATATCAACTTACTTTGGACAAAACGTTTGGTATATTTTGAATCTGGTATTGAAATCCAAGTCAAGATATAGTTGGGTTAAATCTTCTATTGATAGGGAAGCAGAATTGGGGTCATGATTCATTTGCAGCATGGAATTTATTGAATCTTCAGTGATGTAAAACATGATATCTTTTTCTTTGTTTACAATGCATCTTTGTTCTGGCATATAATAGGCTTGGCATAATCTGATAAAGTCAGGAACTGAATGAGTGAGAGGGACAATATATCTAGGCAGATTGGATTCCCAAACTGGAATATATTTGTCACCCTTTTCCACTGATTTGCCATAGCACCAATTATAGACATCAAGCAGGTTAAATTTTACATTAGGTTCTAGTATTCTATAGTCCAGATCAACTAAAGGGCTATTCTCTGGGGAAATGACTGGAGGCTGGACTGGTCTGACCACTTCTATAGAATCAGCCGTGAGTGTAGGAGTTGGCTTGTCGATTTTAAAGGACTTAAGCTGAGGGATTTTTGCAAAAGACTTCTTTTGAGACTTTGGGCCTCCATTCTTGGGGGTTACCTATTTCTTTGTCATTTTTAATCTGAACGAAGAAAGCTTAAATGGTTTGCTAAGTTCCTTTATGAGAAACAGGGGTTTCTTGGTGAATCTCTACTGGAAAATGGGGTTTCTGAGCAGGTTTTTGGGTAATTCAAGGGTTTTAAAGCTCAGAACATATATTAAGACTAATTTCAACAATGAAACAGACCAGGGCCTGGGAAAACAATGAGAAAGAGAAATTAGGGATTCCAGGGAAATTTTGACAGAGTTTCCCCTGTAAAATTGACACTTTTATGCAGTTTAATTGTACATTTTTGGCAATTATTTTGAAAGTAAAGGGAATTTTGAAGTCTTAGAGGGAAAGCTCAAAGAAAAATACCTGAAAAACCAATGAAATTCAGTTGAAGATGTTCGTAGAGGTGCACAGTCTTCAATTATTCAAAAATGGCTTCTCAGAGGACAATGTAGCACTTTGTAATTGAAATTCAGGGCAATGGGAGTCGAAAAATGGCACTAGTAAGTCGAAAAAGGCTCTGTGTGGTTTCTCGGGGTTTAATGGCACAAACTCAAGGAAAAAAGGTTTATGGATGCTTTCACCAGTTTTAAAAGGAAAATACTGAAAATTTTGAATAATATTTTAAGTTTTAATGTATTGAACCGATGGTGAAACCATAGTTAAATAACATTAAACTCGGGTTAAGCAGGTTGGGTTTAGGGAATATCGCCAGTGGTATTCACGTTGGTGAAGGGTTGTAAGTGGTATAATGCATTTCGAACGCGATACAACGTGGTTGCGACACGTAAGCGCGGGGTGGTTTGGAAAAACCACTCATTTCACTTGGCTTTGCTGAAACATCAAATGTTTATGTTTGGAGCGCGAAAATGAACAATCGTCGTTGGATCGGGCCTTTCAAAGTGAACGGTCTAGATTAAAAGGGAAAGTGTGGGGATAACATTTTATTGGATTGGACGTGAGCCGTCAATCTTGGGAAATGGAAAGGAGATTGGACGGTGGAAATCTTACGCGATGAGAGTAGGATAAATGTACTGGGATATTTCGCGCAAGTGGTTGACTGTAGGATTAAATGGACTTCTAGGGATCGGATGGTCAGAAGTGACTCTAACGGGTTAAGTCATTTACACTATTTTGGATGGAAAATCAAATGATCTGGAGGGTTAATCAAAGAATTAACCGAGCTTAGGGACTAGGATTAGGCTGAATGTATGCGGGGAAAAGTATAAGGTTAAGGTTTTGAACTTAGGTTAAGGGACTTGGGGCAGGAATTGTACAAGGGAAAAGCTTGTTTTTGATTGAAGTTTAGTTTTAACAAAACTTCGGGTAACATTTGTTTAAAACACGCATAATACATGTTTTAAGATGTATTTTCTTCATATTTTATTTATACGGTAAATTAAATCAAGAAGATTTAATTACCATAGGGGCGGGATTATATATAAGAATAGACTTTAGCCAAAGGAGTTATATGGGGGGTTTTATTTGAACATGTGGGAATAAATACTTTGGCTTAAGCTTTAATAAGTCGGTTTTTTTTTTGGATTTATTTATAAAAGGAGTTATATAATAGGAAAAGGTCGATTGTAGGGAATTAATACATAAGTTAGAGTTAATATGACAAGGGGATAGTGTATATTCAAAAACACATTGATATAACTAATAAAGTGAAGATTAAAAAGCAAATTTGCAATATAATAACTTCATCACTTAGACTTAGGATAAAATGTGATTTTGAGGGCTTTATGCTTTGAAATGATGTGGGAGGTTAATCAAATGAGGATTAGAGTATCTTTAAATAAAAATGAAGTTTTACTTAGGATTTTTCAAGGAAAATGAGTGCATGAATGGTAAATGATGTGATTAAGGAATTAATATAGACATTTCACATTTTTAACTAATTAGTCATAGAGCCTTGGGTCCGGTCCCAACAAAAGTCAAGGAAATGCCTTCAGCCTTTCTGACTGATAGTCTAGAATGTTTCATGACTATAGGAAGGGGAAGTTAGTTATTTTGAAGCCCATGATGAATGATATTTACATTGAGACTTTTCACCTTATTCCACCTACCCATCTTACCATGCTAACATTTTTTTCTTCTTTTGTAACGAGGTGCATTTAAGCTAGCAACCTTCACAGCATTTATTTTTTCTGAAAGCAAGTAAAACTATCTAATTCTACACTTATTTCATCCATGAATCCAAATTAAACTGTTGGATTCACTTTATTTCTCTACCTAACTACTGACTTGTCATGATTAAACTGTCTAACAACTCATTATTCTCTATCTAAAACAATGGAAATTGAAAAATGATAAGCTAATATTGAACTGTTTAACTCATCATGGACTAATGCCATTTATTGACACTCTGCCATAATCGAAAAGCAAAAAGTAGTGGCATTTATGCTTGCTCGCTTTCATGTTTTATTCATTTTTTCTTTTGGGGTATTTTATTTTTTCTAAGTCCTTTGATTATTCTTTTAGGACTTTTTACCCTCTTTGTTTTTTTTTTTTTTTATGTGTACATGTGAATACAACTTGCAGGAGGCAAATTATGTACAGATTTACAAGATTACCAATAGTCAAGTCAAAATTATGACCCCTATATTATAGGTTGCTAACATCGGCTCCACTTGGGGATGGCTTTTCCTAGTGAAATGCCAAGAACTCTGAGATCAGTAGCCTTATCCATTGACCTTGGTGAATATGAAAATGTCTTCTGTGTTCTGCAACAATCATATTTATGACATGTTATACTACAAATCTTAGGGCCTTCTCTTCAGGCTTCAACTTTTAGATAATATATCCAATCCAATCTTACACTCTGACTATGAATATTTAAAATGATAAAGTAAATGAGTCGAACTGTTAAGTGACTTGTAGGGAATAGTAATGTTTCAACATTCTTCCATTCACTGGTCCTTCTTGAAGCTCTGTATCATCCAAATTCCTGAGAAAAAAGGAATTATTTCCTCTGTAACCATATATGACATAGGGTCCCTGCTACAGAAAGTAAAACTTCCCATGTTTACCTTTATCCTCTCTTCTTGCATCCCATCTTAAAACTTGATCTCCTATGAAAAAGTCATCTTCCTTAACTCTTTTTTCAAAAATCTTTTTGATCTTGTCTTGTAAAACTTGTGACTTTTGATAAAATTCATCTCTGGTTTGTTGAAGGTGTACATAGTATCATTGATTCTTCTTTGAATGTCATTAGTTTCAACCTGTGATTCCTGGATGATCTTCATGACTGTGACACCCAAGGAAGAAGGAAAAATTGCATCTGTACCATAAACAATTTGATATGGTGAAGTTCCTATAGACTTTTTTGTATAAGCCTGTCATCCCAAAGGGCATATATCAGCTTCTTGTTCCATGTCTTTTTATTATCTTGGAGTATTTTTTTGATGATGTTGACTAGACTTTTATTCGAGGATTTGGCTAGACCATTACCTTGGGGGTAATATTCTATGGAATGACCTAAGGTAATATGGTATTTATGGAAGAAAGCAATCATCTTTTTAGATTTGAAAGCAACAACATTGTCTATGATAATTTTGTGTGGGCATCCAAATCTAGAAAAAATATTGCTTTCAAGGAATGAGATAATAATTGAATCTGTAGCTTTCCTAGTGGGAATTGCTCCAATCCACTTAGTAAAGTAATCAGTAGCAGTTAGAATCCATTTGTGTTGACCTGTTGACCTGAGGATGGAGGATGAATTTCACCTATGAAATCTAAACCCCATAACTGAAATAGTTTTTCTGTGGATATTGGTTTCAGAGGTAATGGTAAAAGTTTCTTTTTACCTTCAAAAATCTGGCACTTATGACAAGAGGTAACAAACTTTTTAACATCTGAAAACAAAGATGGCCAGTAAAAACCAGCTCTGAGTATTTTTTCAGCCATGCTCTTCCAGTACAGATGTCCACCATAGTCACCTGCATGAAACTCTTCAAGGATTTCGTCAGCTTCAGATTTCAATAAAAAATTAAGTAAAATTCCAGTACTTTCTCTCCAATACAATGTATTATTCAAGATACAGAATTTCATTGCTTTTATCTTGATAAATCTTGCCTTGGTTTTGGTAAGTCCAGATAGAGCTTGTAAGTTTGTAAGTACAAAGATTATGTCAGAGTACCATGGTGAGTCTTGATAGGCTTCACTGATCGATGGAGTCGCCATCTCCTCCTGTTCATCTACTTGTGCAATGAAAGTAATGTCTAAGGCATTGAAATTAGATTCAACCATCAGTCTGGCTAAACCTTGTCCCTTGATGAGTTTAGTTGGTTTAATTTCCAGATCATATTCAAGGATTGTGGCTATCCACTTTCCTCTTCTACTGTCTAGTCCATCTTGAGTCAAAATGTCTTTAACTACTGCATTGGGGACATATGCAATTATATGTGAATGAAGTATATACACTCTAAAATATTTTATGGCTTTAACCAGAGCCAAAGCCTGTTTTTCTATTATGTTGTATTTCAATGGTGCATCTCTGGGAGCTTTACTAAAAAATTCAATGGGTTGTTCAAAGCCTTGATCATTCTTCTGCAGAAGTACTGCAGCTATGGTGTGTTCGAAAGCAAAGGAAAAGATTATAAAATCTTTTGTGTAATCTGGAATAATAAGGACTGGTGCTTTAGTTAAGGATTGTTTGATAGAGTCAAAAGATTGTTTTGCCTTTATTGTCGATTTAATTGAGGAGACCTTCTTAAGCATGTTATAAAGATATTTTATAATCTCAGCCAGATTTGATATGAATCTTCTTAGAAAATTGATCTTTCCCAAGAATGCTTGGAGTTCTTTAATGTTCCTAGGTGGTTGGATGTTTAGGATTGCTTCGATTATTGTGGGGTCAATTCTAATGCCTTCTTTTGAAATTATATGACCTAACAATTTTCCTTCTTCTAGTCCAAAAATAGACTTTTTCGGATTAAGAGATATACCATATTTTACAGCAAAATTACCTTCTAACAATTCTTCAAGAAGTTCCAATACTGTTTCTCTATATCTTGCAAGTCTAGGGTTATGAACTGAATATTCAGCATTGATTTGTTTTATAACTAGTTCAGAATCACCCAAAACCATTATTCTTTTTTCTCCCTTTCTTCTTATAATTTGCAAGCCTAAGATTAAAGCTTTGTATTCAGCCATATTATTGGGCCATTTGAAGTTTAATCTAAAATCATGCCCTTCAGAATGACCTGTTTCAACGTTTGTGATCCAAACACCGGCTCCAGTTCCAAATTTATTAACAGATCCATCAATAAATAGATGCCACAAAGCTTCATGACCAATATAATCATCCATGATTTTAAGTCTTTTATCAATGAGTTCAGTTGGATTTTCATTTTGATCAGAGTTACTAAGAATAAAAGAATCAAGATTAGTGGGGGTGGAGTAAATTGGATAATTTGTAGGTCTGTCTACACTACTGATCATGTATTTCATCAAAGTTTCTCTATAAAGCTTCTTAGGCTGCCCAAATATAGATATAGTAGCATAACTCATATCCAGTTGTAGAGATCCCTACAACTTTTCTCCCCATTAGTGAGAAAGAAGCATGCCATACTTTGGCGGGATGTCAGCTACTACAACGTCCATGATCATACTCTTACCAGGATACTGGACTAGGTTAACACACAGATCTTTAATCAAACCAATACATTGTACTTTGGATGAATCAAATGAGAACAGGTTCTTATAAGGTCTGGTTGTGTCTAGATTAAGAGTTTCCATTATAGCTTTAGGCATTAAATTGTGGGAAGCTCCAGTATCTAGCATAGTGTTATGTAATATTTGGTCATGTATAGTAAGACTTAAATAAAATGGGGGTACCGACCCATTTGAATGCTTTCCATCAACATTGAGACCAAAAATTAGTTCAAGCCTGTCTTCATTCATGTTAATTGTATCTTCATTCTCGTTGACATTCAACATATCAGAAATCATTGATCTATATAAATCATTTTTAGCTAGTTCTGTTAAGGGAACAACTATTTTCAATTTGGATATTTCAGACTGCATATTAAATGTTGGCTGAGATCTAATGGTTTGAATCATTTCTTCCTTGGGAACTGTTGTTTGTGAGGATTTTTCTTGAGTTTCTACTGTTTTGACTTTGTTCTGAGCTTTTCTCTTGTCTTTTGTCTGATTTTCTTGGTTTCTGCTATCCTTAGTCATTTTTTCAAGAATAATTTGAGGATTAACAAGAGTTTTATCAGAGTTCGAATTCTCGATAGAAGGTTTGGGATCTGGCATTTTAAAGTCAGTAGGATTCTTTCTCGGCTCAATTACTAGTGTTGAATTTGTGGCTTTGGGAGAATTATCTTTGGAAAAATCTTTGGAAGATTGAGCCACATCATCAGTAATATCTACAATTTTTGGGCCTTGCTACTTTTTAGGACTGGTTGGATTTGAACTCTGTTTGCTATCTCTGGGAAGAATTTGCGAGAGTTTAGATTTAGAAGTATCAGACTTATTTTTGTTTTGTTCTTGTTCGTTTGGAGCATTACTCTTTATGGCAGGATCAATGTTTTTCTTGCTCCTAAGGTTGTATTGACTATGAATCTCATTTATTGCAAAATCATAACCTTGTTTGTAATCATAGGATTCTCCTGATTCTACCTTGAGATGTTGAAGTTCAAAGAGTTCCTGGTCCTCCTAGTTGAGGAAAATGGTATTGTTCTCATCGATCCCCATCATAATGTTTATGTCTTCCTCCTCATCAACACTGTTTTGTGAACTTTCTGCAAAGTTTTCTTGAAATGGGGTTCTTATATTCTGATAAGGGGAAGGCTTCTTACATTTCCCGGGGTTGGTGTTTTTCCTGTAATTAGGATTCCGGATCTGGGCTTGATTGTCCCATTGTGGTTTCTTTTCAATTTGATCCAATCTGTCAACTACTTTTTCTAGGGCTTTATTAATGAAATCAAATTTACTATCCAAGTGAGATGCTTCTTCTTTAATAATATCCCTTCTTTCATTTCTCATTCTGGCCTTCTTTTCCATTATGTTGACTTCTACACCTACAACATCTTTTTGCATTTGTTGTAAAGTATTTTCATCCCTTTCTCTAAGTTGGTAAGCCATGTCTACGTCAAAATAGTCAGGGAATTTTAGTAGTATAGAATATGGGGTAGGTTTAAGGTCTGCAAGAATGGCATTGTATACGCTGTTATATCTTGTGCAAAAATCTTGCACAGTTTCATTAGGGGCTCTCTTGACAGCATCAAATTCAGATAGTATTTGCAAAGGGTTCTTCTTTTTCTCCCATTTATTAAGGAAGGCTCTATGAAATGCAGCTAGGTCTGCTATGCTACCATGTGCTAAAGCTTTAAACCAAGTTTTCACCTCTCCAATTAAGCTCTAAGCAAATAATCTCATTTGAACATCAGACTCATCAATTTCATAAACTTCCCAGAAATCATTCATTCTAGTAACGTGCTACTGTCTAGTAATCTGTGAGAGATTATCAAACAGTGGAATATCTTTTTGATAGTTCTAGGGCATGTCATGGAGATTCTGAGGTAAGACCAAGGGAGCATATCAGGCTACCATGGCTTGAATTTTAGCTTGGTTGGGAGGTATAGTTGTGGTAGAAGGGACAATATTGGTTACTGCAATGGATGTGCTTGAAGAGCTTGGTAATGGGGATGAAACAAAATTATTATGGCTGATGGTAGTTGTAATGGGTTGGGTGAATGATGTATATACTACTTTGGGCTGCAAGGGCAGCTCAGGGATGAATGGATCGGTTGATGAACTAGTGGTGGACTGTGGATATGATGAATATATGATTTCCTGGGGTAGAGGCAACTCAGGGCTTATGGGTTCTTGAGGTAAACTAACAGCAGAATCAGTGAATGATGTGGTAGCATACAGAGTTGAATCTGATGCTAGAAAGACTGTTGTGTATAGTTCAGAGACTGGGGGTTTAAATTTAGACAAAAATTTAGCTAACTTAATAGCTTCTTCAATGTCTTTGATTTTTGTAACACTTACCCTTTTAACTAGACTCTTACTTTCATTTTGATCTGATTTACTAGGAATAGAAATAATTTTATGCTTTTCACTTACGTAAGAAGCAAAAACTGCATCTAAAACAATTTCTTTTAAATTCGATTCAGATTTTTTTCTAAATAAAGATTTCTCAAACTTAATGTCAAAATCAATGTCAGATAAGCTAACCAATTCTTTGGGTAAAGAATCAGCCCTTTTCAGAGTTATTTCAGTTTCAGAACTATCACTTTGTTTTTTCTTCTTTTTTCCTATCTGGTCAGGATTATCTACTATATCTGGAGGATTAGGATCAGGTAGTTTCTAGTGTAGTAGATTTTCTTGGGATCCATATTTTTTATTGGGTAAAATACCCACAACCTTTAAACTCAATCTTAAAGTAGAAAAGATATAATTAAAGATCTTCCTTCAAGACTAAATTTAAAACTGGAGAGTGGTTAGTTCCCCAGTCAAGTCGCCAATATGTTATCACCCTAGTAATTCTCAGGTTGTGGGATGGGGATTTTTGTAGTTAAGAACACTAGGGGTAACCAACAACCTCTTTGGGAATTCAAGATCTAGCCTTCTTGAACTCCAGAGAGGGATCTCTCCATATGATTTAGCTTTGTTTTAGTAATAGATATTAGGCTAGCTATGATTGTGTATTTGCGTTTGATCTTAAAAGATTAGTGAGAATAAAAAATATTTCAAGGTAAACCAGAAGGATCTACCAGAATATTGGGAAATGGAGTCAACTCTCTAGGCAAGAAGAACTAAGAAATAAGGCTCAAAGATGCAAATGTGCTAAGAGAAAGATAGGTGACCTTCTAAGGCTTTGTATTAGCTTGATTTGATGGAGTGGGTGGAATCTGAGCAAAAGGGCACTTAAGAATCCTTAAGCTACAGATAAGAAGATTGAAGAAGGGGATCTAACTAGGACCTAGAGAAATTAAGAATTCTATGGTCCGGTTATCAAGTAGAAAACATGAAAATGCCAACAAGTTTTGAAACAGGGAGCTTATTATCACTAATCCTGTTTAATTTTTCCTTAATTGATCATTACAGACTAGAAACAAAAAATATGAATGAATATAAACTTAAAAGAAATACACTGAAAACAAGGAAAGAATGAGACTTATCTTGTCACCTCAAGAATCCTTAGCTATGATGTCTCTGATCTCTTTCCAGTCTGTTGCTTTTGCTAATTGACTCACCAAATTCAATATGACCAGCAAATAAGACTATAGTTGTCTTGAGAAATTTTTATTCACACTGAATACTTTGAATTATGAAGTATTTATACAAAAAATTGTTTACAAAATATCTCGGAGATTGAGATAATGTTTTAATAAAAAATAGGAAAGAAAACATAATAAAAGGGACAGCTACAAAACAGTTTGCAAGCTGTTACCTTTTTACAAGCAAAAATAGAACTTATTATTCTAATTTGAACTGATTGTTGATGTGTTGTGAGTACTGCTGGCATTAGGTGCATCTTATCGTGGAAAGTGGTTGAAGAAATTTCCTTCCTTTAACTTTCAACGCTGATACTCTTTATTCATCTGATTTGAGCTGTTTTACTGTGGTAATTAAAAAGTAACCAACAGTAACTTTATTTTCACTGATACTCTTTCACCTACGGATACACTTTAACCCTGTATTTTTTACCTTTGAGGTAACAGTAAAATATGAATTTCCAAGTGATTCTCCTGTTTTTTATCCATCAAATTCACAACAGATCTGTGAATTCTTGCAAATTTTCTGTAGAGGGGATCTTCATGGTCATCAATTTTCTGTAACTTTCATCTGCCTCTGTATACTTGGAAAATTTAGGCTTGATAGTGAACATATGCTTGATCTCATTATCTAAAAAGAACAGATTTTCAAAATACTGAAGAAGTATTTTTCCTGTTGGTGATCCTTGTGGCAGAGGTTGTTTGGCTTCCTCTTTTGCATGATTTCTGATTTTTAGATCATAGTCTTTCCGAGGCATCAGTTTTTCATTCAATGCATGTATGTCAGGCAAACCTGCTTCTGATAATGTTTTGTATTTGGCTAAAAATCTTGAGATGGATACATTCATGTTTTTACAACTGTCCTCTAGATTACACATTATGTTTCTTTTATTCAAGACCTTTTTTATTTGAAGAACGGTTTCTGTCCTATCAACAATTTTCAATTCTTCCAACTCTTCCCTGTTTTTACTGTTTAAAAAAGCTATGAGATGGATTTCTTGGGCTGGTTTATTATCAATTTCCCTCTTATTCTTGTCAATCTCTACACTATCAACTTGAATTAACTCTCTCTGTTCATAAATTATCCGAATTGAAGGCCATTGAGAATGAATTCCTTCAATAATTTTGGTCCATAAATGATTTTTTATATAGGCCACTTGATCTGTAAGATTTACTTATGCTTGCAGAATCTTCACCTGTTCTTGTAGTCGATCGGCCCTTTGCTCATGTCCTTTAGAAGTAATCAAGGCATCATTTTTGGAACTTTCTAGATTTTTAATAATGCCTTTCAAATTAAGAATTTATTTATCTTTAATAGATATGTCCTCCATGGCTTTGATCACGGCTACTTGGTATTGTAGTGTGCTCATCTGTGAGGATGAAGAAGAAGAGGTAGAGATTTCCTGAGAAGTAATTGGCACTGTAGTGGCCAGTACTCCCTGTGGCGCTGAGTGTTCAGCTAATGTGGATGGAATAGCAATACTTACAGTAGGAATTACTGTAGGAATGTGAACCTGTTGAATTTTCTTTAGGACTTCATTTTCTCTTATGGAATCTTCCAATTGGCTTTCCATTTCTTTTATTTGAGCAGTCATCTCATGAATAAGTTGTTTGAGTTCATCAATTTTAGTGTTCTGCTGAAGAATCTCCTTTGCTTGAGGATTTTCATTTTGGGGCAACTTTAGCTGTTTTCTTAGGGCAGCTATATCCTCATTTTTCTATCTAATCAAAGTTTTTACAATCTCCATATTTGCAGGATCAGCTCCTGCTTCAATCACCAAATCTTCTAGTTCTTTGATCCTCAAATTATTAGCATATAGTGAGGCCTTTTCCAACTTCATTTGATTCTGGAGGTTGAGCACTATTTTCTGAAGCCTAATTGATTTCATAGTCTTACTGACAATTTTGGAATATAGCATTTCAGTATTGCTCCTATGAAATTCAATTTGATCCAATTCATGAATGGCATCTTCATCCACTTCAAAATATGTTTTGGAATAATCTGCCACTGATTTTGGCTCATCCAATGTAGGCTTCAAGAATGAAATTACCAATTTATTAGATGAATAATCAAATGCTGAAAGAAGCCTGTCTTTATTTCCAGGCTTTTCCTTAAGAAATCTAGAATATGCTTGATTCTTGATTTCTTCATTCTTTTCTTTAATCTGTCTGAATCTGATCTGAATCTCTGACTCTGTATTGTCAGTTTCCTTAGAAGAAGGAGGAAAATCAACAGTAGCATGGTTTTCCTTCATGACTATATATTTTTTTTGTGTTCCAATTTTTACATTTTGAAGCTATTTTAATGTTTCAGTGACTATTCTTGTAGCTTCATCATCTGTTTCATTATTTTCAATATTTACAACCTTATCCCATTCTTCTTCTGTTATCTTAATTCTCTTACTATAAGGAATTCTGAATTTTTTGTCCTCAATAGTCTCAGCTATGAAACTATCTCCTTCCCTGTCTCTTTTATGTACATTATCAGTTTCTTGGCTTGTGGAAGCCACCTGTGTCTGTTCAATCTACTTGCCTTTGCCACTATCTACCTGTATTACCTGTACTACCTGTGAATCATCATCAAATAGGGTTTTTGGCTCTCATTCAATTTTATTAGCATATCTTTCAATATGGGGCTTAGGATCATGCAATTAAACAGGAAACTTGCATTTTACCCTCATTGTACTCAAAATACCTTGTGGGTCATAATTCCATGTAAAACTACATGGGAACTTGTACTCTTTCAGTTTGACATTTATTTCATTGACAGCTTCTCTGTCATTCACAATGAATGGCCCAATTTCATTTTTCAGCTTAAATTGGGTCTTTTTCCTGGAAGCTATGTAGTCGATTTCATCTACGTTCAATAGCTGTCTCAGATATTCCAAAGCAAATATTCTTGTAGTAACAAATCTCTGTAATTTATATGGCGCCAGGGATGAGCCATACACTCTGATTTCTTTGTGGTTTTTATATAAATACCAGTCCCCAATTTTATAGCTCTCTGATAGCTGTAGAATTCTTCTTGTCTCATCATTGATTCTAGGGATCTCCTCTTTTTCCAAAAGATACATAGCAGGAGCTATAAATGAGTCATTGAAATCTGCAAAAATATACTATCTGTTCCATTTTCTTAGAATAGATGACCAAAATACTACTGATAGAATCTTTCCCTCTGCATCCACTTTCTGACATTCAATGGGAAACTTATATGTTTGATAATATAGGAAGAGGTGGAGTAGATAAGAGGAGTATCTGAAGACTCCTTCTTCTGATAACCTGGATAACTGATAATGCATGCTTTCAGCAATGAATCTAGCAAAATTAAACAGAATGGATGGCGATTGACCAGGGCTTAGATTTGACAAAAAACCTAGGATAGCCACATCAGTGAATTCATCACTGGTGTATCGTAGTATGAAGGAGAGCATTGAGACAATCTGTCTAGTCTCATCTGGGAAATTAAAGGTGTCAAAAGGAGGATTTAACTTAGGAATATCAACTTGCTTTGGACAAAAATTTTGGTATATTTTGAATCTGGTATTGATGTCCAAGTCAAGATATAGTTGGGTTAAAACTTCTATTAATAGCGAAGCAGAATTGGGGTCATAATTCATTTGCAGCATGGAATTTATTGACTCTTCAGTGATGTAAAACATGATATTTTTTCTTTATTTATAATGCATCTTTGTTCTGGCATATAATAGGCTTGGCATAATCTGATAAATTCAGGAACTGAATGAGTGAGAGGGACAATATATCTAGGCAGATTGGATTCCCAAACTAGAATATCTTTGTCACCCTTTTCCACGTATTTGCCATAGCACCAATTATAGACATCAAGCAGGTTAAATTATACATTAGGGTCTAGTATTCTATAGTCCAGATCAACTAAAGGGCTATTCTCTGGGGAAATTACTGGAGGCTGGACTGGTCTGACCATTTCTATAGAATCAGTCGTGAGTGCAGGAGTTGGCTTGTCGATTTTGAAGGACTTAAGCTGAGGGATTTTTGCAGAAGACTTCTTTTGAGACTTTGGGCCTCCATTCTTGGGGGTTACCTATTTCTTTTTCATTTTTAATCTGAACGAAGCAAGCTTAAACGGTTTGCTAAGTTCCTTTATGAGAAATAGGGGTTTCTTGGTGAATTTCTACTGGAAAATGGGGTTTCTAAGGAGGGTTTTGGGTAATGCAAAGGTTTTAAAGCTCAAAGCATATATTAAGACTGATTTCAATAGCGAAATAGACTAGGGCCTGAGAAAAACTGCGAGAAAGGGCAAGTAGGGATTCCAGGGAAATTTTGATAGAGTTTCCCTTGTAAAATGGATACTTTTATGCAATTTAATTGTACAATTTTGGAAATTATTTTGAAAGTAATGGGAATTTTAAAGTCTTAGAGGGCAAGCTCGAAGAAAAATACCTGAAAAACCAGTGACATTCGGTTGAAGACGTTCACAGAGGTGCACAGTCTTCAATTCTTCAAAAATGGCTTCTCAGAGGACAATGTTGCACTTTGTAATTGAAATTGAGGGCAATGGGCATCGAAAAATGGCACTGGTAAGTCAAAAAAGGCTCTTCATGGTTTCTCAAGGTTTAATGGCGCAAACTCGAGGAAAAAAGGTTTATGGATGCTTTCACCAGTTTTAAAAGGAAAATAGTGAAAATTTTGAATAATACTTTAAGTTTTAATGTATTGAACCGATGGTGAAACCATAGTTAAATAACATTAAACTCGGGTTAAGCGGGTTGGGGTTAGGGAATACCGCCAGTGGTATTCACGTTTGTGAAGGGCGGTAAGTGGTATAATGCATTTCGAACACGATACAACATGGTTGCTACATGTAAGCACGGGGTGTTTTGGAAAAACCACCCATTTCATGCGGCTTTGCTGAAACATCAAACGTTTATGTTTGGAGCGCGAAAATGGACAATCGCCGTTGGATCGGGCCTTTGGGAGCGAACGGTCTAGATTAAAAGGGAAAGTGCGGGGAGAACTTTTTATCGGATTGGACGTGAGCCATCGATCTTGGGAAATGGAAAGGAGATCAGATGGTGGAAATATTACGCAATGAGAGTAGGATAAATGTATTGGAATCTTTCGCGCAAGTGGTTGACCATAGGATCAAATGGACTTCTGGGGATCGGACGGTCATAAGTGACTCCGACGGGTTAAGTCATTTACACTGTTTTTGATGGAAAATCAAATGATCAGGAGGGTTAATCAAGGAATTAACCGAGGTTAGGGACTAGGATTAGGAAGAATGTATGCGGGGAAAAATATAAGGTTAAGGTTTTGAACTTAGGTTAAGGGACTTGGGGCAGGAATTGTACAAGGGAAAATCTTTTTTTTTTATTGAAGTTTAGTTTTAACAAAACTTCGGGTAACATTTGTTTAAAACACGCATAATACATGTTTTAAGATGTATTTTCTTCATATTTTATTTATATGGTAAATTAAATCAAGAATATTTAATTACCATAGGGGCGGGATTATATATAAGGATAGACTTTAGCCAAAGGGGTTATAAGGGGGTTTTTATTTGAACATGTGGGAATAAATACTTTGGCTTAAGTTTTAATAAGTGAGTTTTTTTGGGGATTTATTTATAAAAGGAGTTATATAATAGGAAAAGGTCAATTGTAGGGAATTAATACATAAGTTAGAGTTAATATGACAAGGGGACAGTGTATATTCAAAAACACATTGATATAACTAAGAAAGTGAAGATTAAAAAGCAAATTTGCAATATAATAACTTCATCACTTAGACTCAGGATAAAATGTGATTTTGACAGCTTAATGCTTTGAAATGATGTGGGAGGTTAATCAAATGAGGATTAGAGTATCTTTAAGTAAAAATGAAGTTTTACTTAGGATTTTTCAGGGGAAATGAGTGCATGAATGGTAAATTATGTGATTAAGGGATCAATATAGACATTTCACATTTTTAACTAATTAGTCATAGAGCCTTGGGTCCGGTTCCAACAAAAGTCAAGGAAATGCCTTGAGCCTTTCTGACTGATAATCTAGAATGTTTCATGACTATGGGAAGGGGAAGTTAGTTATTCTGAAGCCCATGATGAATGATATTTACATTAAGACTTTTCACCTTCTTCTACTTACGCATCTTACCATGCTAACATTTTTTCTTCTTTTGTAACAAGGTGTATTTAAGCTAGCAACCTTCACAGCATTTATTTTTTCTGAAAGAAAGTAAAACTATCTAATTCTACACTTATTTCATCCATGAATCCAGATTAAACTGTTGGATTCACTTTACTTCTCTACCTAACTACTGAATTGTCATGATTAAACTGTCTAACAACTCATTATTCTCTATCTAAAACAATGGAAATTGAAAAATGATAAGTTAAGATTGAACTGTTTAACTCATCATGGACTAATGGCATTTATTGACACTCTGCCATAGTCAAAATGCAAAAAGTAGCGGCATTTATGCTTTCTCACTTACATGTTTTATTCATTTTTTCTTTTGGGGTCTTTTATTTTTTCTAAGTCCTTTGATTATTCTTTTAGGACTTTTTACCCTCTTTTTGATTATTTTATTTTTTGTTTTTTACAAAATATGTGAATACAACTTGCAAGAGGCAAAGTATGTATAGATTTACAAGATTACCAATAGTCAAGTCAAAATTATGACCCCTATATTATAGGTTGCCAACAGGCCTCTTTAGGCTTTCTGTATTAATCCTGAGGTCTTCAATCTGGTACATTCGCCTCTCAAACATTGAATTAGAGCTTAAAATCTTCAATTGCAGGCATTAAACTCTCTGATTATCCACTGATACTCTTTGCTACTTCATTACTGTCTCTGTCTGTGAACTTTGAGCTTTAATGATGCTAGAGAAGTTTTATAGAGTTAAACTCTGTACTTTGATGAAAAATTACGTTCTAACACCTTCCTAGGAATTTTTATGTAATATCAGGCTCTGAAAATGGCCCCCTTTTTGCTTTGTGTCACTATAACAGTGACTGTGAGCCAATGGCAGTATTCACCGCCTGCATCCTGCAAAAACACACAAACTATTAAGAAATCCATGCCTGAGGGATGGATGCTGTGGAGGACTGTGAGAATGGCAGTGCAACATGGATGAAAACGGTGGATGCAAAGGATACTGCGGAAAAATGCAGTGTAATGGTGAAAAATGTGGCTGACAGAGATTTGGTGGAGAAATGCACGTGGATCATTCGATCAGATCTGGAGGCGATGATCGACGATGGAGATTAGCCAAAGAAAATACTTTAGAAGGTTGGGTGAAATAACATAAATTTTAATGTAAAACATTAAAATTATAATGTTTGAATGAAATGATATAATGTTTAATGCAAAACATAAATTTTTTACCTTTGAACGAAATACAAATGGAATGTGCGAAAATGGAATGGAAAACATATGGAATGAGTTTAAATGTGGGACCCAGTTGTGGGCGGAGGGCGATTAGCTTTGGACCGTCAGATCTCATGAGGAGATCGATGGTTGCGATGATCTGATGCAATCCTGAGGTCACGCGATGAACAAATGTGGATGGAGTGCGAGATGCAATGAGGGTCATTGATCAATACAGATCAACGGTCGAGATCTGTTAATGGACTTTTAGGAGCGGGAAATGGGGAAGTTGTTTTGGGACAAAACCACTGGTTTCGCTCTGTGAAAAGGGAGGGAGGCAGTTTTCACTTTTTGAATGTGATATGGGTCCCCGGCTGACACGTGGATCCAGAAAACTGCCCATATCGTGTAAATTTGAAATGTTAAACTTCGGATGCCCAAACTGCGTGATATGACTGTGGGCCATTGGATCTGGGCTCATGAGATCTGACGATGATGGAGGAGTGTGATATTAGGAATTTGCACGGACAATACAATGGGGGCCAACGGACAGCAGTTTAGTTGTGGACCATCCAATCTATGCGATGGACGACTGTGATCTGGAGAGAGAAACATAGGTGGAGGATATGTTTAATGGGCGAGAGAAATCTGAGCTGTTAGATCGTAAGAGATGGACGGATGTGATCTAATTGAACGGGAGCGATGGAAGGGATAAAACTCCGATGGGCGATGGTGCGATCGGCTTCGGACCATCGGATCTATGGGAGATCGACAACTGCGGTTGGATCGGAGGGTGACCAATCGGGGAACAGGGCAGAATAAGATTGAATCCTGGCCATTGGTTCTTGTGGATTCAATGGCCAGGATCCAATCGAGAATCAACCAATCGGGGACACGAAGAGTTGTGATTGGCGCGATGGAGAGCTCTGATGGTGCGATGGTCATCGGATTGAGGGGGGAATCAATGGTGGAGATTGCCATCGGAAGGTGTTACAAAGGAATATTAAAGAGCGCGATGGAATAGGTGCGAGCCATTAGATCTATTAAGATCAATGGCATAGATCGCTCCCGAGACCAACAATACGATTACACTATCGCATCAGAGATTTCGATTTAACACAGAAATGCACTCTGCTTTGATTCTCCGATGCGATAAGCACCCTTTGACTTAGCGCTTGGTCTTAGTGCTGGGCTTTATGGAGGGGAAATGGTTAGGGGCTGGCTGAAGGGGGCTAAGCCTTTCATATGGTAAAATATGGGTTTTTTAGCCAAAAAAATAGGGTTTTAAGGCTGAACAGAGGTTCCGGTAGGAAAATATAGGGGTTTTGAAACCAGATGAAGGGATTTCTCTTGGTTTAAAAGGAGGAATTAGATGGTTTGGAAGACTTAGGAGGGATTTTTTAGGTTAAAGGGGAAACTTTGAAAATGGAAAAAAGGCTAAAATGGGGGAATTTGTAAGGATAAAAGGGGCAAATGAAGGCCTTTCTAGGCATAAATTTTTCACAGGGAGTGAGGCTTTTTTGATGAAAACAACAATGGAGGTTTCTCAAAGGAAATGGACACACAGAGGCTTCAAGGATGAGATATTTTCATAGGAAATGTATCTCTTGAAGGCCCAGAAACAATTTAGCCACATGTTTGCTTGACAAAAATTCCATAGGTGGCTAACAAGACACACAATACTATTCAACTCCACAAAATGTGAAATCAGGAAAGGCATGTATGGTGAAATTGTGGCTACAACAAGTCGAGCTCCAAACAACATATATGTTCTGGATGAAGCAACTAAAGCATGTATAATACCTAAAGAAGATGATACAATAATTGGTAGCAATGATTGTCGACTAAGTAAGAAGTTTGCTACAAAGGTGTAAAGTGATTTCGAGATGTCTTTACTTGGTGAGATGACATACTTCTTAGGGCTTCAAATATCTTAGCAAGAGAAAGGAATATTTATATGTCAAGCCAAGTACATCAAGGAAATTCTCAAGAAATTTAAAATGGAAGATTGCAAACCCATCCTTACTCCAATGGTAATAGGTTGCAAATTGAGCATAGATGACTCATCTAAGGATGTGGATCAAATGTTGTACAGATCTATGATTAGTAGTCTTCCATATGTAACAGCCTCCAGACCAGATGTTATGCAAGAAGTTGGACAAATAGAAAGATTCCAAGAAACACCAAAAGAATCACATATTAAATATTCACCAGCATTGGAATATCTTCGCCAGAAACTTGGGATTCTCCCAAGTCCTCATTAGATTTTCCTTTTTCAAAATATAAAGGGGGAGTGGAAGTAGATTACAGGTCTGCAGGACGGTTGTGTGTTAGCGGGAGTGGAAGTGTGTACAGGTCCGTAGAATGGTTGTGTTTCAGGGGGATTTACCCTTTGCCATTGATGTCAAAGGGGGAGATAATGTTGTAGGAAGAGGTTTCATGATCGCAGGGGGAGTACTTGTGTTGCCATCAATGCCAAAGGGGGAGATTGTTGATCAGTGGTTGTCATTGATGTCAACCCAAGCAGCACCAGGGGCTAACCCAATATTGCAAGGGAACTTTGACCTACCAAATTAATATATTCTGGGTCAATAATGATTTTTATGGTTTCTACTTGTCGAGATGTTTCCGTTGAGGTATGGCACGCCATGTAATTCTTCACGGTTTGAGAGATATTCATGTTTGAAGTTTGTACCCGCAGTTAGTGGGCTAAAACCCCATGGGGTTGGGGCATGGGTCATTGAAAAGTCATAATTAATATTTTTAATCTCCTAAAATCCCTCCCACGTTCACTTGTTGAAGCCGGCTCAACTTAAGCATTTATATAAATTGTGATCTTCATTTCCTCCTTAGGTAAAGGATTCATCCATATGAAACAGGTCATCGTGGAATTTTCGCTCTATATTTTTTTCTATGAAGGTTTAGAAGCTGAAATTTTTATGAGGCGAAACCAAAATCCTGAGGAAGTGACTGTGATAATTTCAGATCAAGATGCGCAATATTTTTGGAGATATGATCTGTGGAATTGAGGGGTTTTTCAGGCTCTTGAAATTCATCTCAAAGAAGTGACCTTGGTAAATTCATCATAAATCTCTCTCTGAGTATCGGATTGGAATTTCATAAAAAGTGGCAGATAGTGCACAGTATATAATTTTCGCTCTAGCAATTTCAGAGCCATATGAAGAAAAAATGACACATGGCACGCCGTACAAGTGTGCTTTGCTGAAACAGTCCATAAGAATCCAAATTGGGTCAGACCTATGGCATTGGAAAGATGACTCGGAGGACTACTACAGGACTGAAAATCAGATATTGAGGATATGAAATAACAGAAATACACCAGATTCAATATCGAGCTCCTGTAAGGCAAGAAAAAGCTAGATCATGTGTTGTCAAGGGTTGCAAAGGACCAGAATTTCTACGGCAGCAAAGAAAAGCAAGGTGCAACAGAGGGTAGCATGACAAGAGCAGCAACCAAGGTGCATAACAGCAGCAAGAAGTTCATCATATGAATTCTTCAAGTGGGTTGTACTGCATACAATCTTTGTAAAGGTATCATTGTACTTAGTCATTGTAAATACATTATTGTACAAATTGTACTAGTGTCTTTCTACCAAGGGTTGAAGAGGCAGTGTTGGGAGGTCTAGGATCATCATTAGGTGGTTGTGTCAAAGTTGGGGTTATGGTCTAGTATATCTTCTTCTTCTGCATCATTCTATATCATTGTAAAGTGGACCATTTTCCCTGGTACGAGAGTCCATTATTCTTTTATTCTCCTATAGGGTGGTAGGGTGGTGCTAGGGTGAGTTGTAGCTCATTGGGTGTTGGGGCATCCGTTCAGTTGACTACTGAAGAATCTCAGGCATTGGGGCGTCTATCCTGTTAGACTCCTATACCAATAGGTGTCATTTTTCATGATTGAATTGTTGAACTATGCAATATGTTCAAACCTTTTTCTTGTTGCAAAGGTGTTCCATATTCTTAAAAATCAAAAAATCAATTTTTTTTTTAAAAATGTAAAGAGGGTATACCCTAAAAAGAAAATCAAAGGGTGAAAAAATAAAATTGGCCAAAAAGTGAAAGAAAATGAACCCCACCAAAAGAAAGGCCAAGGAAAGTGTGCAAGTCTAAATGCCACTACTTTTTGCTCCGATGTAATAAACAAAATTGTGTACATCTTGCCAAACTTTTGCCACAATTTCTGAAGAGTCAAACTGTTTAAACTTGACTTATTCATTTTTCAATTTCATGTTGTAGAATAGAGAATAAATATTTGACCAAACAATTTAATCTTGGCAGATAAGTAGATAGGTAGAGTTAATAAAAGGTGCTCAATAGTTTAATCTGAGCCCTTGGATGTAATAAGTGTAGAATTAGATAGGTTTTTCCATGTAAAAGAAAAATAAGATTGATAAGGGTTTTCCAGTCTAAGTGCACCCTAATAATTAAGAAAAATGGTAGAGTAAAGTAGGTATGGTAGGTAGATGTTGTTGCAGAATTACATGTGATGAATGATGGTCTAAATGTGTTCAATTTTAATTTCATCACAAGTGCAAAGGCAGATACTACATTGGAAAAGTTCACAGCAAAGAAAAGTCAAGCTTACTAACTTCCCCTTCATTTTCCCCTAAAGATTTCACTAATTTCCCCTAAGTGCTAAGGTATTTGAAGATTAGAGGGGCTCAAGGCATTTCCTTGACTTTTGGAGGGACCGGACCCTCGGCCCAGTAATTGAAAAAACCTAAGTACTTGAAATCATCCATTATCACATTCATTCACCTCTCAAAAATATTTTTCTAAGTAAAATCCCATTTTACTTAGGAAAATCCTTCAATATTTCATGAAAAGCCGTCAAAATCACTTTTATTCTAAGTCTAAGTGATGAAAGTATAATAATGCCATTTACTTTTGAATCTTCACTTTCTTGGTTATATTTAAGTATTTTGAGTTTACATTGTTCCCTTGTCATATTAACTCTAATTTATATACTAACTCCCTATGAAAATCACCTTTTCCTATTATATATAAATCATTTTATGGTAATATCCCCAAAACCCTTATATTATGACTTTTTAGCCAAAAGTATTTAATTCCTATTTATTCAAAGCAAAAGCCCACAATCTACCCCCTTTTGGCTAAAATATAACATTAATATTATTCCCGCCCCCCTACGGTAAATAAATCGCATTGGTTTAATTACTGTATAAATAAAAATATATGAAAAATAATTTAAACATATTATATATGTGTTTAAAAATAAAAATAAACAATTCCTGACCATCCACTGTACCAGGGATTAATTAATCCACACGATTGATTAATAACGAACCCTCACCAATCAAACTCCGCCCGATGAGTTTAATTAACAGTTAATTACGTTGGACCCACGTCGTTAATTCCCCATCATCTCCCCGTCCTGTCAACCGTCCGATTCACCCAGCTGAAATCAACGGCTCCTATCAATTCCGCTAGCCATCTCCGATCCGAAAGTTAACGTGCAAAATGACAGTGGTTTTCAAATAGTACCCTGGCCACGCGTCGTTTTTTTTGTGGATTCGCTACCTCTCCACCCAAAACCGCCTTCCCTCAAAAGTGGTGCGGAATAAACCACTTACCACCATTCCCCATGACTCATCTCTCATACAGGATGATGTCATTTATTAAAATAATAAAAAATTCACCCCCCATTTGACTTTGCCAATAAAACAAAAATTCGAGTCTTTTTCATTATTTCATATGTAGAAAACAACATACCCTCCATGCAAAAGTTTCGAATTTCAAATTTTTGAAGTCCGCCAACCTTTATCCTGTCGAAGAAAATTGCAGTCAAGCCTCTCAGAAGATTATTTGCCTTAACCAGTACCTGCTATCTCCAAAAGAAAAAATAGGTATTTACCCTAAATTCGCACTGAACTCTGTAAGAAACTCGGCTTTCCTTTTCCTTTCACTGAAATAGAGTTAAAATTAATTTCTAGTTCATTCCTTAATCCTGAGAACTGTAATTGAATTCCCAATCTACAATTGTACCTGTTTTTCCCATCAAAACCTGTAATTTTGCTCAAATTTTCACCATAAGCCGAATTTCCATCTTTGAATCCACAAGAACCAAGAATGGAAGTTCCTGTGGCTTTAAACTTCACCCCATTAAATGCCCCTCACAGAGACCTGGATTATTTATCATTAGTCAACAAAGATTTCCAAATCAAAGACCTGGTTTTTATTGATAGTCCTCTTCAAATTTTTTGTCGCTGCAGAGACAATTATTTGAATGGCTTGGATACGATTGGGTTATGGGAATCTAATCTTCCCCGGTACCTCTTTCCCTCTGTCCATACTTTCCCTGAAATAATCCATTTTTTCCATGCAAATTATGATCCTAACCAAAGAGCAGTCTTATCCCCAAATCAAGATGTCCTTTTCCCAATTACTACTCAGTCTATCAATGAGATGCTACATTTTCGACCTGATCAAGCCCTCACTCCCCTATCCATGGGAGATTTACTTGAGAAATCCACCAAACTATCCCATGAAGAATTAAGCCACATCTGCCAGACCTTTATGCTACCTGATCATCAGCCTAAAGGCCCTCCCCCTTATGGGTATGCTTTTTTCACTGAGGAGGGTAGACTTGTTTTGGAAATGATATCCTTTATAATGGGCTTTAATACCAGTGAATATGTTGACCATTTAACTCTAGTATTATTGTCTATTTTTACCCCTGGACAACCTCTTGCTGTCAGGTATGACTTTGCATCATACATTGCAGAAAAAATCCATGATCAATTCATGAGATTAGAAAATGAGAAAGTGTTTAAATATTCTTCTGTCATTTACTATCTCATGCTCTATTACCAGTCGGAAAATTTCCCTTTCTATACCAAAAAGCTTGATGCCCAAGGAAATCCTAGGTCTGTTATCTTTTGGTCGGCCATCGCTCATAGTTCTCGAGATTCTCCCTATTCCTATAATGAGTTCATTGATCTCTTTATACACCCTGAAACCACCTTGTTGACAGGAGTTTCTCCTCCAAGACTCAATAATGAAATCAAGAAAACTTTACAGCTCTCAAAACAATACAAAGTTGGTGATTGGTACTTGTACCAAAATCACACAGAAGTTAGAATCTATGGATGTGAATTATGTCCCTTCAAATTGCCAAAATATGTCCCCATGAGAATCTTTGCATTAGAATATTTCAGGAAGATGAACAATTTTGATATAATTCATTTTTGTAATGCAAAAAATAAGGCTCAACTTCGGATCAAAAGTCAATTAGGTCCCTTTATTTGTAACTCTAGGGATGCAAGGGAAGAAGCTGAAAAGATATTAGAAGATCGTCTCAGATTACAAAAGAGTTTCTATTGGGTGCCTTATGACCCATTCAACTTCATTTGTGATAAAAGAATGAAGAATAAATTAGCACCATACATACATCAAAGAATCCCAGAGATTGAAAAATATGTTAATACAGATGAATGGATAGAAGGAACATTGATAGAGCAGGATATTGAGCAGGTCAATGTAGACAATGTTATGAAAGATCTTGAAAAGATGCTTGACCTAGACTCTTTTGCATAGGTACCAAGATCAGAGGTTGGCCCTTCCTCAGTTGGGATTATTCAGTAGGAGTTACAAGAAAACATTGCAGTATCATCTAAGGGAAAATAGAAAGAGGTTGATACACAAGTTAAAGAAACATTCACTATGATAGAACAACCTCAAAATTCCAAGGGACAGGATCAAGTACAGGTTTCTTCCATTCAAACCAATCCAATAGAAATGTCAAATTTGCAGACTCCATTAAATATGGAAAAGGGAAAAAAGAGAGAAGCTAAAGCTGCTACCCCTCTCAGTGGATCTTCACAACAGCCTCAGGCCAAGAGACAGAAATTGAATACTCCTCCAGAAGTAGAATCTATAGATGAAATCCTTGATAGTCAAGGGTCAGAAAAATTGGGTATTCAACACACAGGTACAGTCAGTAGAGCATCCACTACCTCACAAATGAAAGAGCTACAGAAGCAACAGAGTATTGAAATATCTTCTTTCAAAACACCAGTTAAAGATACAGGGGATATAAAGAAGACATTTATCAATATCAAGGCCAGGAATGATCCACTGATAATTCAAGTATATAATCAATATCTGAAAATGGCTCCAAAGAATCAAGAAAGATTGATGTCAGCTTTTGACATCCAACAGGGAAAAATGATAATGAGCCATTTCAAACCCAAGGTGCAACAACCCCAAACAACTATTGATTATATTAGGACAAACTTTAAAGTCCTAGCAAAGGATATCCATCCTTTAGATCAGATTGAGTTACATAAGCAGACTGGTGAAATGACCTATTCTACTTTGACTAATAAGGCAATGGCAGCTCACAGGTTACAGGATTCTTTGGAGAACACCAATACACAGTTACAGCTTGAAAAAGCTTCTTATCAAGCCAAAGACAACAAGATAAAAACATTGGAAGAAATAATAATTGGTTTGGGACACAATCCAAAGGATGTCAAATGTATAGAAGCTCTAATCAAGAAAAAAGATGATGACATTGCAACTTTGAGAAAGCAGTTGAAATTTCCAGCTTCGAGACATCCTCAAACTGAAGAAGTAATAAAGAAGAATTCTGAAGAAGAAATGATGGAGTTGCTCTTGAAAATGAATGAGCAACTGACTGAAATAGAAAAAAAACTGGAACAAGCTTTAAAAGACAAGCAGTCCAATGTTCCAGTATCTACAACAGTGGTTATCACAGGTACAACAAGTCAGCCAACAGATCAACCAGCAGAGCCATCACAGGTAAATACTTCAAATTTGAGTACAGAAGAATTAGTAAAGCAAATGAATGACTTGAAACTGCAAGTAATAGAACTTCAGCGCACAAAGTTACAGCTTATTAGTTTGAAACAGAAATATGACGTTTCAAAAATGACTGTTGCTGACAAAACAAGGGAAGTAAAAAAGTTGGAAAAATTAGTTAAAGCTTTGGAAAGGGATCTCACATTGGAGAAACCTTTAAGAGAAATAAATGATATTATTTGGGATGATATTATTCAGTCAATAAAGGATATCTGGTCCTCAATCCAGATAATATACGAGCAGAATGATTTGGTCAAAGTAGCTCTGGATGAAGTTGAGAATACACGATCAAAATTAGGAAATAGGCCTGAGGAAGCCAATCAGCTTATACAATTCCTAAAAACCCAAACCAGATAGCAACTTGCAGATGTGGGTATTCAGGACAGGACTGCAACAATCTTGGAGATAAAAAGAGTTTTTACTAAAAGAACTCTTATGCAAAATTTAGAACGAAGGTGTTTTGACATGCAAAGTGAAATCATTTCTTTCAGAGAAAGGTTTAATGTTTTATTGAATAAAGGGTTGCCCAGCCCTATGGTTTCATAAGATAAAATAATGGACCTGGAAACTTATGTTAAGAAATTGGACATACATGCTCACAATCAAGCCAGTTCCTCAACCATTTCATCAGAAGCAACATTACCTACAGGAAGGAATCTTCATGACAGATTAGAGAATTTGTTTTATCTTGAACATGAAGTAAGACATTTGTTTCCTAATTAGCCTAATTTCTTCAGATATACCGAGGCTGATGAAACATTAAGGAAGCTTCAACGGACCAAAATAGCAGAAGATAAATGGTGGGAATATTTGTTGGAACTTTTGTAAAATTTATCCTTATATGAAATTTTGCCTATTTACTACAGTATAAAGGATAAAGGGACAAATAAAGGTCAAAGAGTATCAGATCAGTTAAAGTGTATCAGTAAGAAACAAAGAGTATTAGTGAAGTAAGTTAGTTAGAACAAAATTACTGAAGAGGACAATGAAGAGCTAAAATATAGGTCCTGCCTCCAGCACATTCTCAAAAGGAGGAAACAACACAACATTAGTTGCTTTTTTGTCTTATCTATGAGACCATCTGTCTCTATTTTTATTGTACCTTATTTGTGATTCATCTTAGATTATATCTCGTTTTGTTAAGTGATATTTTGTATGATTTTTGTATAAATAAGCCCTCAATCAGATTATTGAGGGTGGATTATTATACTCTGATGTAACATTGAATACTTTGGAATAAAGAGCTTTGGAGAATTTTTTCGTGGCAAAACTGGACAAGGAATTGAGGTAGAAGACTTTTCTCAGGATTCATGCATCAAATAAAGGATCAATAAGTCATTTCTATCTCATGTTTTGAAGTTTAATATTTGTTTACAATATCATCTGTGTTTCATTATCTTGATATTTAACGAAAAATATTAAATCAAAAAGTACTTAGGTGTAATCTGATTTCAGTCATTATTATTCTAAATGTTTTCTTCTAAACTAGTTTAAACAGCGAATTCTTAATTGCTCCTATTTGTCTAGTTCATACATCTTTGGTTATTTAGTAAAGAATATTTAACTTCTCTTTATTGATAATCAATTTATTTCTCTTCTCTTGAATGTGTTGAAAGATTCTTTGTTGCCTTTCATCCGTTTAAATTCCATTCCATTCACTTTAGATTTATAATTGTTTCTAGTTTGATTATCTTGCCCTGATAAACCATCTTTTGTTGAAAAACTTAAGCCAGTGTAGCCAATCCTTTGACTCCATTAGCCCAATGGACTGAAACTACTTGATCTTAATCTTAGCTAAAGAATTCCATCAACCCAAACAAAATCAAAACCACTGGACTTTACAGCTAGCCTAATATCTTCTAAAAACAAAGCTAAATTTTATAGAGAGAGCCCTCTCTGGGTACAGATTGGCTAGATTCTGTACCTGAAGGTTGGTTTGTGGTTACCTCAGACCCCTTTCCTCTTCCAACAACTTCAAGGAAAATCTGAGTGATAACATATCCAGTGGGAGATGGAGAAGAATGCTTTTCTAGATTCTAGGAAGTTGGAGCTTTATTTTCAATTGGAGTTGAATATTAAAGAATTATTAGAAAAGCATTAGGTGGTTTTTGTCCCGGAGTGGGTTTCCACCTTAAAAGAAAGCGTATTGTGCATTTTTGTTCCTCTTGTTTGCTTCTATCATTGTACAAACACTGATAATAATTGAAGATTAAATAATGCTCTAATTGAAAGGAATATTGATTCACCCCCCCTCTTAGTATTTCTAACGGATAGGATGTCTCTCTATTGTAAACCTGATGTGTCTGCTTGTTTTTCGGGTTCGGATTGGGTTGTGCAGGAATATGAGGCAGCTTGGGTGGAGCAGAATGGGTGAGCTGAGGTTGAGGTTAGGGTGGAGGCAGTAAGGCATGCGGGTGATTATGTTGGGGCCTCCAGCCTTGCGATGTGTTGCTCCACTAAGGTGGTTAGGGAACATGCTACTGGAATGGTTGGTTCACAAGATGAGGGCGATATGGAGGGTTGTAAGGCCAAGTAATAGGTGTAGGCCATGATGGAGTGGAAGTGTACCAATATTTCATAGGTGAATTTTGATTAGTATGATAAGATGACTAATGTTCACCTTGCATACCCTGCTGACATGACCGAGGCCCTTGAGTCCTTCTCTGATTTATGAAACAAAATTGCTCTGGTCCTACTTCCCCACCTTGATATACAACACTGAGCTTAGGTAATGTATTACACCAATTTTTGGCCATCTAACTTGTTACTATTAGATGGACCAAAGTACACCATGTAAGACCAATTTTTCCCTAGTAAAATTACTTTCACTATGAAAAATAACTTAGTAATCTATAATTTATTAAGTTGTTTATGGTCTAAATAGGAAACCCTATGAAGAAATATTGAATAAATCCCTATTTGTTTGTTTTTCCTCAAGGGATAATTAATTAAACCACAGTTTAATTAATTTTCCTGGTCATATTTAACCCAAAATAAGAAAATCAATTAGATAAATCATTATTTATCTTATTATTTTCTAGGAATAATTATTTAAAACATTATTTAAATAATATTCCTTGTTAAATTTGACTAAATAATTTATAAATAATTAAATAAATCACCATTTATTTAATTATTACTCAACCAAATTCTTAAATTAATAAATAAATCATTTATTTATTTACTATTTATAAATAAAGGGATTCGACCAAATTCAAATTCTTTTTTCCTCCAACAGAAATAATAAAATATTCCATAAAATTTGGATCTAGACTTGGTTAATAATATTTTAATTATGCACCAATATCTAGACTAACTCAATATGATTTTATAAATACAAGGGTTTTTCCATTCATTCACTACCTTTTGTTGCCTAAATATCACTCTGGATCTATACTTTTGGTCTGACTTTGGTCCTCCATCATTGTCATATTTTTCTACCTTCTTGCTTGTGAGCTCCCTTTGAGTTCCATTTCTTTATGAGTTTTCTACACCATCAAGAGAGAGAGATCTTAGGTTTGAAGCACTGAGGACATACAAGAACCCATCCCATTGAGGGTGACTGGTAACATCTTTCTATGTTCCCTTCCCAAGTGTCATAAATACAAAACTATTTAAAAATATTATTGTCTTGTCTATTGGATGCATGGAGCAACTCTTTCTTTTATTTATTTTTTAATGTCTTTAACTGCATAGATCTGGATTTTGTAGCATTTATCTTGGTCAACTAACTGTGAATCTAAGGAAATTGATATCTATCTTTGATGTTAGGGCAGTTTATTATGCACAGTTAAAGTGAGATTTCTTCATACGCTTGCGATTAGAATTCACAGTAATATAAGGAGGGACACTTATCTACGGCATGATTATATTCACAGACAAATAAAACCTCTATTAAATTTAGTGGACATTCATTCCAAGCGTATTTTCTAGTAGATATAGGGCAGAACATATCCAAGACCCTATCTACTTCATCTTGCTTCCTCTTGATCTGAATTGTGTCCATTTTTAGAGAAAAGGTGTGCAACATTTCACTTTTGAAGTCCTCCAACATATTTCCAATCTCATGCTTGATGGAGGTGGAAGAGGAAGGGGTGTTGGTCATGCTTTGGATAGCTCTACCTTTCTTCCTAGATTCCCTAGAGTGATTCCTAAAGAGAATTTTTATTTCCTCATAAGGTAGATGGTGGATATCTCCTCCTGATAGCATATTAAGGGTTTGTATCACCTCCTCCCTGATCCCTCGGAGAAGTACCCATTTAAGTGATCCGAGATCAAGGGTGCAATTCAATTTCTTGTAGTTTACCTAGAATATGTCTTCATAATCCTCTAGGGATTCACCAGGTCATCCTAAATATTTCTTCCTTAGTTTCTTTGGATCTACAATAGTCCCTCCACTTTTTGTTAAAGGAATCTTGCATTTGTGCCCAGGTAGTTATGTTGTTCCCATGAAAACCCATGAACCAACTCAAGGCTGCATCCTTGAGGGAGGATGGGAACAATTTCAACTTTTGGTCATCTGAGGCATAGTCATAGGTCCTATAGACAATAATGAATTCAAACATGAAGGTGTCAGGATCCTCAAAGGTAATTCCATGGAAATGTGGAAGGGATGAGGGACTGATTTTGTTCATCCTAGTTTCCCCATCTATTTCTCTAATGGGAAATATTCCTTGGGTCCCAGTCTCATCCATGGCTTGAATTGGTGAAGCAGGTTCCTCAGGTGAAGCAACTTCTTCTTCTTCTCGAATAGGTTCTTCAAAGTTTTCAAGAGACTCACCTATGGTGTGTTCAACCTCACAATCACCAAAGAAGAGTGAAGGGTGACTGTGTGAGGATGTGGGGGTTTTTGGTAAAAAAATTCCTTGGTTATCCCTACTCCTAAGAGGCAAGAAAGTCAAACTGTTTTTGTATTTTTCAATATTTTGGAACTAAATGTAAAAGAAAAGCATAAAATAATGTGTTGTGCATCTTAATTCTTGGATTAAACCTCTCAATATTAATTATCAATCCGGGAATCGTAAACGCGAGTTGTACTACGCATTGGCTCAGCTTAATGGTCAGAGTATATGAGTTTCCTTATTAATGATGAACTAGGTGCTGAAATGAAACACACATTTGATGGCAAACAAAAAATCTTGAAAAGGAAACCTACTTAACCAATTTCGTTCAGTGCAAACTCCATAATGCAATTAAACTATGAGGAAATTCGAGGAAATCCTCAATCTCGCACTTAATTTCTACTTTTAAAATCTCCTATGATATCTTGAAAACCGTAATCTAATTATTCCTCTCTAACACTCGAAACTAATCTTGAGATAGGCAAAAATATCACACATTATAAATTCACACGTTAAACTAACTACCCTTGATAGCATATTCAAGACTTAAATTAACAAAAGGAAGTTCATCCTAATAATAAATTCAAACCTTAAACTAACGAGAACTATTCTTTATAAAAAATTCAAGATTCTAAAATAACAAAAGAAACGATCCTGACTATTGTTAAAAGACAACTACTTTACTTCATGTAAAGTAACACTTAAAAAGATCCTATTGAAAATAGTATTGCAAATAACCTATGGGAAGCCTTTTATTTAAATATTTTAATATGAGTGAAACAAATTATTCAAAAACAAACCACTCTTCGAAAGCATGCAACTCATAATGAAAACTAAATCAAACTCATGCCATTCGATAATGAAAACTCAATCACTACTACCTGCATAATTAAATCCGCACTCAAAATTATATTCAAATGATTATACTATGAAAGCAATAATGATTCTAATTAAAAATAAATCTAATAATTAAACGAAGTCCTGGGATGTATAAACAAATCATAAAAAAATCAAATGATGATTAAATTCTACAAACATTCAAAAACATTATATTATGCAAGCTTGGAATTATTATTCTAAAATGACCGTATTAACATACTGAAATCCAAAGCATACAAAATATGCTTTTATTCCATACTCAAATTAGAAGTATTGAAATATCTTATAATTATGTAAGGAGTAATACTTATTCAATCCATTAATTGGCATGATGCTGCAATGAATGAGATGCTTTGGAGTTGAACCACACCTTCACACAGAACCTAAAATGTTAAAATCGCACACAACTAATTTTCCTACATTATGGAACAAGATTAACTCCAGATGTGGTGGGCCCTCCCACACCTGGAGTAAGCCTGCTACTGCTTAAAACATCAAATACTAAATTCAAAATTACTCATAGCACAATGCTACTGATTACAAATTGAAGGTGAATGTATATATTTAAAACATCCTTTGGAAATCGATTTATAAAATTCATAGGTCAAAGGATTCTAGTTTTCACACAACAGTTCCTATCTCCATTACATTGCTCGAGAAAACTTCGATGCCAAACCCATATTTTAGGAATTTGACTTTACATTTGAGAAATCTTTCTCACATATGAGAAATTTCGCCTTGTGTTCCTATCGATCCCATCCTATCTGATTGACAGACTCACACCCTCTAATGGGTCGACTACTCCTTGATTTAATGGGCCAACTCCCTTTGATCTAATGGGCCGTCAACTGCCTCTCTAATTGATCGAATCCTCCCTGTCACTATATCTATATATCCCATTGACTCTAGTCGATTCTTATATATACATTCAAATTACCAAACTGGCCTTTTAATTTAGCCAATTAAAATATAGAAGATTACTTTGTCGGAATAGGAATCAGTTTTACAACAGAATGTGAATTTAGGAGATCGCTCCCCTTTTTGTGAGATTTTTTTGTTGCTGGAAGATGAAATCTTAGTATATCTATGCATGGAATACGAATAGTGCGTGATATTGGTCATTGACTCTCCATCAAATTAATCGAAATGATAGAAAATTTGTCGGGAGAAAGACAATCTGTTAAGTTCTGTGCCCACATTGTCATGCTCCACGAAGCCTCCTGCATCACACGTCGGGCTAGTCGCTTTAAATGGTATTTTGTCAATCCCCATTTTTTTTAATTAGACCCACGTGATTATTACTTCCCTTCTCATTGATAGTATCAATATTATTATGTGCTTGTGCCTTCAACCAAATTTTATATTTCATAATTGCGTTCAACGCGATCTCGTCCTTACGCTAATTCACAGCATCATTCATTGCTGGCTTATTCTAATTATCATCCATTTTATCAATTTTGTTGAGCACAGTCATTAGATCACTATCATACATCAACGTTCTTATGTTAATGTTTCACTTTGCATCGCGGGTCCACTTTGGTGGGACATTAACATGGACTATTGTTAGCCTTGGCCTTTGCTGTGAAGTTTCTCCAATATTTTGTGTACCATTTGTTACAGACTTGGAAATTTCATTAAAAATGATATAAATCAAACAATTTCTACCCATGAAACTACTAGAATAATTACCATGATGTACTGTTTGCAAATGCCAATCACTAAACATTTGGTCGACCCCTCTACATGATTAAAAACACTCATTTAATGCAGTTCCCTTTACAAGGAATGTTTCTTTTGCCTCAAATGAAGCTATAAACATCCCAAGACTGTAATAACTAATATTTTACTCCAACTTCCCAAATTGCTCTCAATTTATACTCCAGACCATACAACGGGATGGACCTTTTGGTGTATCAACATGTTGCACTTTTCCTTTGATACAATTCATCATATTCATAACTGTATTCACTATACTGTAATGTGAATAGGATAGATAGATGCCAGACACAAGTTTCCACTAGGAGAAACCCTATCTAGAATCATACAATGGAATTTTGACAATGTTAGGTGGATCTCCCATCCAATTACATACAGCTCTAGGCCATCTGGTACAAATACAATCTACAAGTGGAGCATGTTGTGAAGCCTCATCTGGAAAAGCAAATCCACCATTCAAATATCCATGTCTCCCATTCTTATTTGGAGAAACTTTAGAGCAAGTAGCCATCTCTACAAGGAAATGTTGAGCACATATAATAGAGAACCCTTGGTTACATAGGAGAGTGTTCAACTCATCATTATCGTGCGTTGTTGGCTCCATATATATATAAAAATAAGTTGCTTTCCTTCAAAAACCAATGGCGTTGGAAAATGCCTTATTAATACCTTTAAAATAGATCTCTAAAACACCATGATTCCCAACGTAAGAAAGTGTCAGTTCATCCTTGTTGTGTGCAATATTTGGAGGACCAACTCACTGCTTTGATAGATGGAAAGATGAGATCCGTTAAATGATCAGGCCTAGGTTCCCATTTCGTTTTCTATTCTTGTCTAGAGATTTAAAATATGTATCGGAAGACCAACTTCAATGATAAGGAACCTTGGAGGCGAGAGGCTCAATCTCCAATATTGTAGAAATTTATATAGTCAACCATGCTTATTTACTGTACCTGCATCCTTATATCCTTAGCACAAAAAATATTCTTGGAGCCCAGAAGATATAATTTTCCATTAACAAGATGAAGGTTAGACGCATGACTTAACAGTACAAATGCGAACTCGCCTGCCATCTTGAAAACCTATCATTAATGATATTATTACTCATTTTAATTAGTAACAAGAATTGATAATTAATAACTATTGTATGTAAATGCCTCTACTCATCAACTTAATAATATAAAACAGATTAAAATGCTAGGTACAATCATCTACTTATGCGATAAATATCATGAAAATTTGGGCAAAAGTGCGGCTCAACATCCCCCCATGCTTAACTTCTTGCACGTCCTTGTGCAAGAAAAACCTTTAAGGTGATGAAATGAGGTAGGAAAAAAAATGTCAGCAAATATTTTAGCAAATAAGGATGGAGATGTCTGATAATGAAATGCCTTCATTAGCCTGCAACATAACTATTGCAATGCCAACCAAAACCACGTTACAGTTCTAATGAAAGTATCAATTGCAGGACTGTAACAGGATCAGGTACAACAAGTAGACATTATAGAAAAAGAGTATGGCACATGCCTGTTACCTTGTCCCAAATGAATTCCCTATTTTGTTTTTGCCCAAAGTCTTCTGATGAAAATCAAATTTTACTGAACAAGTGTAGTTTCAAAAATAATAACACAAGATTCCTGCACCTACTAAAACAATCTCGTACCTAGGTCATGTATCACATATTTAGAGGCAATTACAATCAATACACATTGATGGAAACCAACACCTTGTGAGTAGTCATCATTGAGTAATTCATCACTCCCAATACCATAGAAAATTAATGTGAGTTATGATACCAATCAACAACCTCTTTATTGAACACTCTAAATTGTGTTGTTATCCGGATTCAAAAATAAATTTCTTGTTAATCTAGTACAAAGGATTACCTTCACTAAGGGTACCACATCATTCAAATATTCTTGATTTTTGAAAGGTAAAACTCAAAGCATCATCTTCAAATCGTATTAAAACCATTCTTTAAGAAAAAGGATGAGTTTTAGGGAAAGAGAAGGATAACCAAGCAAATCATATTATGTAGTTAACTTTAATACCACAGATATGGCCCTGATACCTGCAGGTGTCCATAACCTCGACAGGGATGTCTTTTAACCTAGCGAAATGTCAGTATCCCACTTACTAGATATAGATTCACAGTTTGTTTATTTGAATTTTCAGATGAAGGCCACTGTCCTGGCTTGGTAACCAGCTGATGGCAGTGCCACCCACAAGAAATATCATGGATGAACAGGTCGGCTCGTGATGAGACCTCCTGTCTTCCATCTTTTTGGCTGAAAGCCATTACTCCGGCTTGGTGACTAGGAGCAGCAATGTCATGCATGCTAGGTCGGCTCATCACAAGACCTCCTATCCTTCGCTAAATCTTTTTAAGATTTGATTATGATTAACCTTAAAGTTTACTTAATAAGTGGGGAGACAGATCTACTCCTTAAGAGTACAGGATAGCGGGAAATGTTTTTTAATGACTAATAATTGTTGGCTAATTCCTCTACCCTAAAGACTTGTTAAAGATATCCCAAATAATGACCAAAATATTCTTTGAGTTAAGAATGCTAGTGTTCTCCTGAATAGCTCATTATGATATTTGTAAGAGTGGTCCACCATAGGGGTTTTCCAATAGTACCTTCTAATGGAAACTGAAAGTATATATCTGAGATGACAACTTATTAGAGGGATTAATCATGGTTACTTTTTGAAAAATCATGAGGCATTAGAGCGAATTGTACTCAACAATATTTTGTTCAGAATGTGTCTGTTAACTACTCATGTGGATCAAAAGTAGTTTTAATAGGCATTATTTAAAATGAAAAACCCTAATAGCATTGTAACTGCTTTATTAATTTATTCTCCTACCCTACTTTACCTTGAAAGATTCTCGTTTAAGTATAGGAGTACTTCCAATAAAGCTATGTGCGTAACAAAATGTGATTATACTCACGCCTAGTTTTAAAGAATAGACTTCAAGACATATGAAAGCATGAGAAACTAGTTGCTTTAATTGATATGGTACCAAGAGTTTCCGAATGCTGAGGAAACAAGATGTGTTGAGGACTGCTCAAAACCAAGATTCAATGGAATCCACATATTTAGTATTCTCCAATGGATGCAAATCTTTCACAGTTTGATAGTCACTCTCCTGGAAGCACAAGGAATCTTGTGAAAGAGAAAAGATAAATCCCTCAAGTTCAAGCTCAAATATCTTCTTTTCAAATTGACAAGAATGATTAAAAGAGATTCTAGGGTTTTGAGTTTCAACAATATTTTTAGAACAAGTTCTAATAAAAGATTGCTCCTCTGGTGGTCTTTGAATTACACCTTCCCGAGGTGAATGCTCTGCAGCAATGGGGGAAGTTTCCATATTCATTCCCTTTTCCAACATGGAGGGTGTGACATTTTTTTCAATAGGGGAATCAACGGAAAGAATAGGTGGTTCAAAATGTTGTGCAACCTGATGGTTTAGATTAGGGTTTAGGATGTGGTTTGGGCTAGGGTTTTGGTTAATGCGTGGACTAAGGTTTGGATTTGGATTGGGATTAGGCTTTGGACTAGGGTTAGGTCTAGGTTTTAAATTAGAATTAGGGTTAGGTCTAGGGTGTGGATTAGGGTTTGGTTTAGGACTAGGGTATGGATTAAGGTATGGACTAGGGTTAGGGTATGGATTAAGGTATGGACTAGGGTTAGGGTATGGAATAAGGTAAGGATTAGGGTTATGGTATGGATGAGGATTAAGGTAAGGTTGCATATGCAGTTGGGACCATGGAGGAAAATAACTTAATGGTGTGTTGGAAAGAAATTGTGGTTATTGATGGTGCTCATATGATTGAATTTGCATGGGAGATTTCCCTAGAGAGAAAGATCCAAATGATTCTTGAGGCCATGGAGATATCTCACTCAAGGATGAGGGCCAAGGAGAGGGCCATTGCAGCCATGAATTAGGATATTCAATTGGAGGAGGATTAAAAATTTTCCATGGAGTTGCAGGATTATAAACATGTTGAGGAACCTGCTCAGGAAAATAATAATTATTCCAAGTATCAAATGGCATTGGATTTTGAGTTATACCTGGTGGTTGATTCAATTCCTTACTTGATTCCCTGAGTACCTTTCGTAATCGTGGCAGTGATGGGCAATGTTTGGTTGCATGACCATCCTCGCAAATTTAGCAAACTTTTAGACTGCTAAGTGGACACTTTCTAAGGCAGTGTCTCTTTCGACAGTTGGTGCAAAGGATAAGCAGTGGTTCTTCATCCTTCTCTTGCTCCTGAAAATCATCCAATTTCAAAATCAAAGATTTAATAATGCTGAATTTATGTTCAAGAAAAGTATTAAATTCTTCACTTGTGAATTCTTCATCGGATGACTTGTTTGTCTCTGTAGCAGCATAAAAACTACTCAATGAATGATTCCTCAAAATACCATCTTCTTGCCTTCAACGAGCAAATTGGTACATTCTATTATCACATAGATTAGTATGCAAGGGTTCTTACAGTACCCCAAAAATGATATAACGTTGAAGATTGGATTCTGAAGATAAATGAATTTTAAAATCTATTAGCTGAAATAAAGCTCACCACACTTGCATGAAAGGAAAATGCTGAATCAAATTACTATTTAATCTATTAAAAGCAAAACATTTTGGAAATTAAATGTCTAAATTCTACTTCTACTTCTACACATAAGCAAGATAAGGAAATAAAAGTTCAATAGATAAGAAAGATGGCCAGAATTTGGAGCAACCCCACAAAAGTGGATGTGTGGCTCTTCACTCACGTCTTACCATACACTCTTTGCCCTCTGACATCCTGCAATACCCTTGAAACTCTGTAAGAAAATTTTTACCTGAGCCAAAATACAACTCCCCGGCAACGATGCCAAAATGTTGTGCGGCTTTATTGTCGAATTAAACCTCTCAATATTAATTATCAATCCAGGAGTCGTAAAATTGATTTGTACTGCATATTGGCTCAGCTTAATGGTTAGAGTATATGATTTTCCTTATTAATGATGAACTAGGTGCTGAAATGAAACACACATTTGCTGGAAAACAAACAATCTTGAGAAGGAAACATACTTAACCAATTCCGTTCAGTGCAAACTCCATAATGCAATTAAACTATGAGGAAATTCGAGACAATCCTCAATCATTCTACTTTTAAAATATCCTAAGATACCTTGAAAATCGTAATCTAATTATTCCTCTCTAACACTTGAAACTAATCTTGAGATAGGCAAAAATATCACACATTATAAATTCACACCTTAAACTAACTACCCTTGATAACAAATTCAAGACTTAAATTAACAAAATAAATTTCATCCTAATAATAAATTCAAACCTTAAACTAACGAGAACTATTCTTTATAAAAAATTCAAGATTCTAAAATAACAAAAGAAACAATCCTGACTATTCTTAAAAGACAACTACTTTACTTCATGTAAAATAACACTTAAAATGATTTTATTGAAAATAGTATTGCACATAACCTATGGGAAGCCTTTTATTTAAAGATTTTAATCTGAGTGAAACAAATTATTCAAAAACAAACCACTCTTCAAAAGCATCTCATAATGAAAACTAAATCAAACTCGTGTCATTCGATAATGAAAACTCAATCACTGCTACCTGCATAATTAAATTCGCACTCAAACTTATAAATAAATGATTATAATATGAAAGAAATAATGGCTCTAATTAAAAATAAATCCAACAATAAAATGAAGTCCTGGGATATATAAACAAATCATAAACAAATCAAATGATGATTAAATCCTGCAAACATTCAAACAAATCAAATCAAAATATGCAAACATTCAAAAACATTATATTATGCAAGCTTGGAATTATTATTCTAAAATGACCGTATTAACATACTGAAATCCAAAGCATCTAAAATCTTCTTTTATTCCATACTCAAATTATAAGTATTGAAATATGTTCTAATTATGTAAGGTGTAATACTTATTCAATCCATTAATTGGCATGATGCTGCAATGAATGAGTTTCTTTGGAGTTGAACCACACCTTCACACAGAACCTGAAATGTTAAAATTGCACACAACTAATTTTCCTACGTTATGGATCAATCTTAACTCAAGATGTGGTGGGCCCTCCCACGCCTAGAGTAAGCCTACTACTACTTAAAGCATCAAATACTGAATTCGAAATTACTCATAGCACAATGCTACTGCTTACAATTTGAAGGCGAATTTATATATTTAAAACATCCTTTGGAAATCGATTTATAAAAGTCACAGGCCAACAGATTCTGGTTTTCACACAACAGTCCCTATCTCCATTACATTTCTCCTGCAAACTTAGATGCCAGATCCATATTTCGGGAATTTGACTTTACGTTTGATAAATCCTGCTCACATATGAGAAATTTCACCTTGTATTCCTATCGATCCCATCCTATCTGATTGACAGACTCACACCCTCTAATGGGTCGACTACTCCTTGATTTAATGGACTGACTCCCTTTGATCTAATGGGCCGCTGACTGCCTCTCTAATCGATCAACTCCTCCCTGTCACTCTATCTATATCTAATCAACTCCAGTCGATTCTTATATATACATTCAAATTACCAAATTGGCCTTTTAATTTAGCCAATTAAAATATAGAAGATTATTGTTCCGGAATAGGAATCAATTTTACAACAGAATGTGAATTTAGGAGATCGCTCCCCTTTTTGTGAGATTTTGCTGTTGCTGGAAGATGAAATCTTAGCATATCTATGCATGGCATCTAAATAGTGCATGATATTGGTCATTGACTCTCCATCAAAATAATTGAAATGATAGCAAATTTGTCAGGAGAAACACAATCTGTTAAGAATTGCGCCCACATCGTCATGCTCCATGAAGCCTCCTGCATCATGCATCGAGCTAGTCGCTTCAAATGGTATTCTGTCAATCCCCATTTTTTTAATTGAACCCACATGATTATTACTGCCCTTCTCATTGATAGGCTCAATATTATTATGTGCTTGTGCCTTCAACCCAATTTGATATCTCATAACTGCGTTCAACCCGATCTCATCCTTACGCTCATTCATAACATCAGTCCTTGCTGGCTTATTCTCATTATCATCCATATTATCAATTTTGTTGAGCGCATTCATTACATCACTATCAGACGTCAACATTCGTCTGTTAATGTTTCACTTTGCGTTGGGTGTCCACTTTGGTGGCACATTAACATGGACTATCATTAGCCTCAGCCTTTGCTGTGAATTTTCTCCAATAGTTTGTGTACCATTTGTTACAGACTTGGAAATTCCATTAAAAATGATATAAGTCAAACATATTTCTACCCATGAGACTGCTAGAATAATTACCATGATGTACTGTTCGCAAATGCCAATCACTAAACATTTAGTCGACCCCTCTACATGATTAAAAACACTCATTTAATGCAGTTCGCTTTACAAGGAACATTTATTTTGCCTCAAATGAAGCTATAAACATCCCAAGACTGTAATAACTAATATTTTACTCTAACTTCCCAAACTGCTCTCAATTTATACTCCAGACCATACAACGGGATGGACCTTTTGGTGTATCAGAACGTTGCACTTTTCCTTTGATATAATTCATCATATTCATAACTATATTCACTATACTATAATGTGAATAGGATAGACAGATGCCAGACACAAGTTTCCACTAGGAGAAACCCTATCTAGAACCATACAATGGAATTCCAACAATGTTAGGTGGATCTCCCATCCAATTACATACAACTCTAGGCCATCTGGTATGAATACAATCTAGAAGTGGAGCATGTTGTGAAGCCTCATCTGGCAAGGAAAATTCACCACTCAAATATTCATGTCTCCCCTTCTTATTCGAAGAAACTTTAGGGTAAGTAGCCATCTCTGCAAGGAAATGTTGAGCACAGATAATAGAGAACCCTTAGTTATATAGGAGAGTGTTCAACTCATCATTCTCGCGCATTGTTGGCTCCATATATATATATATATATATATATAGATATAAGTTGCTTGCCTTCAAAAAGAAATGGCGCTGGAAAATGCCTTATTAATACCTTTAAAACAGATCTCTAAAACACCATGATTCCCAACGTAAGAAAGTGTCAGTTCATGCGTGTTGCATGCAATCTTTGGAGGACCAACTCACTGCTTTGATAGATGGAAAGATGAGATCCGTTAAATGATTAGGCCTAGATTCCCATTTAGTTTTCTAGTCTTGTCTAGAGATTCACAATATGTACCGAAAGACCAACTTAAATGATAATGAACCTTGGAGGTGAGAGGCTCAATCTCCAATATTGCAGAAATTTATATAGTCAACCATGCTTATTTACTGTACCTACATCCTTATATCCTTAGTGTGAAAAATATTCTTGCAGCCCAGAAGATATAATTTTCCATCAACAAGATGAAGGTTGGATGCATGACTTAACAGTACAAATGCGAACTCACTTGCCATCATGAAAACCTATCATTAATGATATTATTACACAAAGACACTTATTCAATTTAATTAATAACAAGAATTGATAATTAATAAGTATTGTATCTAAATGCCTCTACTCATCAACTTAATAATATAAAACAAATTAAAACACTAGGTAAAATCATCTAATTATGCGATAAATATCGTGAAAATTTGGGCAAAAGTGTGGCTCAATGGAATGCTAAAACATAACCAAAGCATCTTCTTAGACACCTCCCTGACAACATCGTCAAAGAGTGGTGAGCCCTGGTATTGCACAAAGAGTGCTACAACTCACAGATGCTACTCTACTTTACTTTATCAACCCAAGGTTTGTATAAAATTTGAGGTGATAGTGCTATATACACATCAAATGCATTCCACTCATTCCATCCTCTTCTTAGTCCTACAAAGGGTTGCTAATGCTAGGGCTACTTCTAGGAGATGAAGTCTGTCACACTTCTGAATGAAACTTAAGACTACAAATAAGTCAAGACAATTATTCTATCATGAAGAAAGAAAGTAGTCTGAAGAATAATGACACACCTAGATAATTGCAAGAAAGGAAGTCCACAATTAGGCTAAATCAAGAAATAAAGTTAAACTAAGTGGCATTCATAAAGAAAATTGTTGAATTACTTGCATAAAGGGAAAATGATCTAAGCACACATTGTTGGTCCAAATGGCTAATTAACCTCTAACTACTTCATGCTTGACTAGTATGCTTTAACAATGCATATATTCATGAGCTAACTATCCTTGCAAATACTTAGTTTTTCAGCAAAAAAAGGAGATGCTAAGGTGGCTTAAGAAGGTCTTGGACTCATGCATCCAGAGCTTAAGGTGTCTTGGAGGTTGTGTCAGGTCTAGTTGAGGTGAAATATGGTTTATGGGCTGAAGAAGTGGCTGACTAGAACTATTATAGGATCTACTATAGGGTTTCTTGCAGTGCTACAAGATGTCCTAAAACAATACAGGAAACAGGCCGAGGGTAGTTTGAGGCCATAAATGATGAGGAAAGGGATAGGAAAGGTGGGATTAAAGTGAAATCAGGTGGATGGAAAGTGGCAAAACACTTGGCCAAGCTCAATACTTCTTTCAAATCTCGTCTTGCAGCTCTAGGGTATCTTTTGGTGTTGTGGTGAAGATCTCAAAAACCGGGCTGAAGGCGATTTTGTTGAAAGTAGGTTGGTGGATGGTGGAAAATGAAGCTAGGGATGGTGATGGAGTCCTCCTCTGCTTCTCTACTCAAACCTACAATAAAACTACATGTTCATGCAATTATCATTGACAAATCTATGATGAAAATGGTGGAAAAGATGAGTTGAATTTAATAAGAAAACCTACCTATGCATTTGAATCAAAAACATAACTCAAAATTCAAAACATGTTCTTGATAAATACAAGAACCTATCTATAATTTCCAAGAAATCATAAACTGAAAGCAATTTTGGGTCTGTGGTGAAGATTTACCCTCGTTAGGCTTTAATGAAAGAGGTGAGAGAGGGAGGCTTTGACACACAACTTTAGAGTTTTATACACTATTGTACCATGATCTATAATAGCCTAACTACAACAACATGAAATGGAAGTAGACTAAACAAAACAAAAGGAAATGTAAGAAAACTAAGTTCTACACATGAAATTTCCCCCTTAATGGTTACCCGCTACATACCGTTTCCCCTGGAGAATACCCCACTTCAACTGGACAGAAGCATTAAACCTTGAGGTCGAAAGTTGCTGCTTACTCCCAATGCTGCTTTAACTTCTTACCTGCTTATGCTCCCTTTTTATAAACTGCTGGTGAAGAAACCCACCTCATTCAACCATTATTAGCTTATCGGCCCGCAATCTCACTGCTTACTTAGACTGATTCACTGAACTGAACCATCCAAACCATCGAACCAATCCATCGAACCTGCTTTGCTTTGTTTGGTTCCAAATTGAGCATAAGATATTAAGTCATAGACCTTCCATTTTTGCTTATTTGTACGCCTTAGGAAAATAGATAGACACCCTATGGACTTACTCTATCACAACGAGGAACAGTAGAGAAAATCTATCCTTTAAGCCCTACACCCTCGGTTGGGCTCAGTTCACTCCCTCCTGTTTTCTTGTCTTAGCAACTGGACCGAGGGTAGCTCATTTGAAAAGAAGTACCATCCATCCGGACCATGGTGAAAGGCTAAGGCCCTAGGTGAAAGGCCCTCGGTGGACTTGATGTTGAAGGCAGAAGTTTGGGTTTTTTGGGGCTGGTGGTCTAGGCTTCTGGCTGAGAGATGGCTTGCCTCTAAAACCCAATATGGCTTGTTGGCAGTAATAGAAGCTTCTTTGGATCGGCTGGCTCACCTTCGGCCTTGATGAAAGTAGTAGACATAGTGGATGGAGTGCGTCGAGAATCTGGATCATCCAAGGAGGTGAATGGGGATCCCTCAAAGATGATTATACGAACCATCTCCTATAGCACTAACCATACAGAGTCACTTTCTTAACTCAAGTGCTTCCGGACTTACAGATATCCAACCTAACCTAATAGTCTTTGGGGAATGCCAATAAGATTTAGTATCTCGATCGATAGGGAGAGGTCATTTAGGCACTCGCCGTAAGGGAGAGGATCTTTAGCTTAAAGATCAATGGGGTGAGGGTGAGCCAACCAAACTCTTGACTAAAAGAAGAGGTATGAACATTAGATACGTAATAAGAAGATTGGAAAAAGTACGATCTATGAGTTAACATCATTTCAACCAACCTCAGTTCTAGGTCTAGCCCTCCCGAATCGGGAGAGGGATCTCTCAATATGCGCAGATGGATTTGTCTTTGCAGTTTAGGGTAATGATATTAGGCTAGTTATGAAGACCAAGGGTTTGTTTGGTTTTTTGGATGGTTGAACATAGTTGTTGTCTAAGGTGGAAAGATCTATATGAAAATAGGTTCAAAAGTGAGAAGTTGCAAGAAAAAATAATAAGCTTTGATCAAGAAGAAAGATGATGGCAGGTTTTCAGTCCATTGGGCTATGGAGTCATAAGAGGATTTAATTGAAACAATCAGGTCCAAGAGTGGTCTATGGGGCAAGTCATCTATGCCTAAGGATCTCTTTAGAGTTTGATTTATGGAATGGAGTGATACAATAAGAAAGGAAAATGACAGATGCAGAACAAAGAGCAGCCCAGGATCTGGTAAGTACTTTGAAACTAGCCAGCCTTTGACCAGGAACTTAAGAAAAACATAGAAGCAAACTAGGATCTGGTAAGTACTTTGAAACTATCCAGCCTTTGATACACTTCTGATAGAAAACATATAAAAAACAAAAGGGAAACTCAAAGATAACACAGAATGGTCTAAGATCTGATAAGTACTTTGAAACTAGTCAGCTTTTAACACATCCTAAGGGAAACAATCAAATAGTTGAGCAAATAAGAAAGGGACTCAGGGCTAACCTTAATTTCCTCATTTCATCTTCACACAACATATATTGAAAGTAACATTTAAAAATAACATTCAGCTAAGACAACAAGACGAGGGAACGCCAACATCCCTGTACTTAAACTGAATTAAATCATTTTCAAATAACACAGTTGAGAGAAAACATTTAAATAAAGGTTTTTCAGCCAGAGAAGGTTACTGATATACAGTAGGTCCTAACCCTGTTTAAACTGTTCTTTATAGTGGAAAATGAAACAATATTGAAAACAGAAACAAAATGCAAGTTACAGTGAGAATAACATCACCATCAGCATAGACCAGGATCCCATAAATCAGCTTGTATTGATGCTTCAAACCAGTTACAATCTTCAGATCCAGTGCTTTAATCCATATCTCTTCACAACCTAACCTATCTGTTACAAGCAGAGCTCCAAGAGCCAGTGAAATCCTATCTACAATCCAGAGTTTTCAGCTCAGTGGCAATTACAATGCTTCAGCAATTACGTTAACAACCAACCCCTCACTCATCTTCTACTGAAGTATTTATAGAAAGATGAGGAGGTGAGATCTGATGAAAAGATCTCAAATACAATTAATGCAGAATTAATGTCTTCTTGGCCCTCGGGGGCTCGATGAAGAAACCATACAGGTGTTCCACTGCATTTAATTGGTTTACACTTATGAAGTAAGCTCGGAGGGAGCTTTTGTTGACCTTTGAGGCTCTGTGTGATGTTAGGGTTATTCTGCAGACATTATTTCATTAAATTCCTGCCAGAAGTAACTCTCCGGCTGTTTCGAGGTAGAAATCTGATCTTGTTCAATAAATTCAGCCTCTTATTGAGCTTTTTGAGGCAATAGGTGGCACTGCGGTGGTTGAGGAATCAATTGGCCTCGGATATGGCGGTGGAGGCAATATGTCCGATAAAAACTTTAGGTTTTTCTTTACTCTATGTTTCAGATCTGGGGATTAGGCGTTTGATAACTATCTTAGCCTTAATCCCCACAAATTTGTCCATTAATCGACTGTACTGGTCCATTTTTTGTCGTCAATCTCTAATACTCTTTTTCTGTATTGATTTTGACGATTTTCTCTGTCGTGCAGGGCTGCGTAGGTAGGGAAAGGCATCAATGCCTGTGGCAACATTGAAGAGACGTGAAAACTAATTCTGTAAGTGATTTCCTTGGAGAAATCGAAACGTAGAGGATCGTCACCCTCCTGGTCTGAAATTTCCATTAAAAACACGAACAAATGACCTTAACCTTGCAAAATACAAAAAACACGTAAAAAATCCAATTTATAGGTCAATCTGCTTTGGGGAATGTGCGGAGGAACGCGGGCCGTTGGACGGCATCATCCAACGGCCGAGATCAAATTTGAGCGGTCGTGGAAAAGAGTTTGTGGAGAAATTAAATTCGGACCGTCGATCTACAGAGATCGACGGTAGAGATCGGGCAACGGAGAGTCAGCGGGAAGGAGGTTGACCAGGCGATGGAATCACGAAAATGAATGTGAGCCGTTGATCTACAAATATCAACGGCGGAGAATGAATCTTGGCCGCGCGGTGAATGAGTTAACGGGCGCGTATGTCCGTTAAAGGTCGAGCAGGTGAAGTGATCGGCAACCGTCGGATGGGAGGGCCCAGATCGGATGGTGGAGGTGGATTCTGCCGCGTGGTCTTGGTACGAATATTAGCACGCGAAATGATCTGATAGCGCGGTGGTTTTGAAACAGTGTCGGGGACACGTGTCGACCGGCGTAGGGAATCGCTGGCCAACGGGAGAAAACCACCTTGGCTTGGAAGGCGGTGCGGAATGGAAACCAGCGGTTTTCTGTAAAATGGCGCGGGGGAAGGGGGGTCCACCAGGTGAGGCATGCTCCGCTCCGTCGAATCTGGGGAGCAGATCGACGGCCCAGGTTCATCGCGGCAATCAAACACGTGATTTTAAATATTCCCCGTTAAAACTGTATAAAATGGGTTTTTTTCGGGTTTTCAAAGGAAAAATGGATGAAGAAAGGTTGTGTTTTCGGTTTAGCGCTTAAGGACTGAGCAGTTGGTCCTGGCGCTCGGGTATATGGAGGAAAACGGCCGGGGGCTTTAGCTTGAGAGGGCTAAAACGCCAAATGCACATAAAATATGCCTTTTATATGATTTTTAATGATTTTCAAAGGAAAAAGGTCCGATGGGTTAAAAAAATGGGTTTTTAACATTAGGAAGTGAAAGTATGAAGGTTTAAAGGGAAAAATAATGGATTGTAGGGATTTCATGGGAGAAAAGGAAACAGAGAAATGAGGTAATGTTGGAAGAAAGGGAGGGGGAGAAAGGGGAATGCATCAGTATTTGACTTGGATTTTTGAAGGATATCAGAGGTTTGAAAGTGGAAACAGCTGTGAAGATTTAACCAGTAGTTTATGGATTCACCAAAAAGACTTCAAGCACCAACAATTTCAGGACTGAATTTGTTTCTTGAAGGCTGCAAAAAATATTTAGCCACCGGCTGATATGATAGAAAAATATAGGTGGCTAACAGCGGCTCCACTTGGGGATGGTGCCTTTTTTGAAGGCATCAAGAATTCAGACTTGATTTCTCTGGGATGCTGACCATATGCCTCATCCTTCGAATTGCTCTTGCTTTGCTCTGAAAAATAATATCAGTCATGAAAGAGACATGAACTTCATCAATACAACTTCTACCTACCCAACCCTACTGATCTAAAATTTTTTCTTCATCAGAGTGCACTTGGATTGGCAAACTCTATTCACAACATTTTATTCTTTTGGAAGCAGGAAATCTAATCTATTTCTACTCGTTATTTCTCCCTGAACTCAGATTAAAAAGTTGAGCTCAGATATTTCTCTACCTAATCTACTGTCTGTTGGGATTAAACAGTCCAACAAACTTTCATTCTCTAAATTCTACAACAGAAATTTTAAAAACAGTCAAGTCAAGATTGAGCTGTTTGACTTGCTGTGATCTATGGCATAAGAAAAAGCTGCACATAGATTATTATTTGCAGAAAATTAAAATAAAAAATGGAAGGCTTAAGATCTGAAAGTTTCTCATCATGGCCTTCTCTTATTTTCACAGCTCTGTTTTTGCTTTTGTTTGAGCTGTCTCTTCCTTGATATCGATTCAGATTTTGGGCAAATTAGAACCAGTTTTTCTCTTTTATGACTCAGAAAATAAAACAGTTTTGAGTCATCTCTCTTTGGAAACTTTGGTTCAGATTTTGAGTTTGTTTGAACCTTCATTTCTATCCTAATCTATCTACTGATGAGCCAAGATTGAACAGTTTGGCAAATCAAATTCACTATCCTATCAGCAGAAAAATTTAAAAGCTAATTAGTCAATATTAGGCTGTTTGACTAACTAGAAGTGTGTTTTTGAGGAGTGGCATTTTGAGCTTGCACACTTTCAGCATTTGTTTCTCTTTTTGGCATGTGGCTTTGCCTTTCTTGTTTTCATTCCTGCCCTCTTTTCATTTTTTCTCTGTTTTTGTATTTTCTTGATTTTTCATAACTTTGAATGCAATGGTGGATGAAATATTTACAATGGAAAAGGTAAAAGGCTCCAAAACATAAAAAATGGATCAAGAGAAGTAATGCTTAAGCACCCTGCCATTGACAGGACCCCCAAACAATTCTGTTCCATCCAGCTCTTGTAAGAAGAATGCATTGTTTCCAGCAACTGAATGAATAGAGTAAGGGCCAAGCCATAGATTGTCAAATTTACCATGCTTTCCCTTATCTTCTCTCTTTGAATCCCACTTTAACACTTTGTCCCCAATCTTGAAATTGCTAGCCTTTGTTCTTCTGTCAAAAAGCTTCTTAATGCTGTCTTGTTTCTGCAATGTTTTGTTGTACACTTCCTCTCTGATTTGCTGAAGATGAATGGTCTGATTTATTCTTCTGATCATGTCATTATCTTTAGTCTGCAATTCTTGGATAAACTTCATAACTGGTACACCAAGGCTATTAGGAAAGATTGCATTTGTACCATACACAAGCTGAAAAGGTGACATACCAATAGATTTCTTCAAAGTTAATCTGTCAGCCCAAAGTGCATGGACTAGCTTTGTGTGCCAAGACTTTTTATTGTCCTCCAACGGTTTCTTGATTATGTTCACTAAGCTTTTATTAGAAGATTCTGCAAGTCCATTACCTTGAGGGTAATAGGCTGTGGAATGCCCTAGTGTTATCTGGTATTTATGACAGAAGTCAACCATTTTCTTTGATCCAAACGTTGCTGCATTATCTGTGATGATCTTGGTAGGACAGCCAAATCTGGAAAGGATATTGGTTTCTATGAACTTTATAATAACTGAATCATTGGCTTGCCTACAAGGAATGGCTTCTATCCACTTAGTGAAATAGTCTGTGGCAGTAAGAATCCACCTATGCTGGGCAGAAGATGGTGGATGGATTTCTCCTATGAAGTCAAGTCCCCATTGTTGAAAAGGGGCTTCAACAGTGATTGGATGCAGAGGAAGGGGTAGCAGTTTTCTCTTGCCTTCAAACAATTGGCATTTATGGCAAGTAGTGGTCATCTTGTGTACATCAGGAAAAAGAGTAGGCCAATAGAAACCAGCCCTCAGAATTTTGTTGGTTGTTGCCTTCCAGTATAAATGACCTCCACACTCTCCTTCATGGAATTCCTGCTTAATCTTTTCTGCATCAAACTCAGGCAAACATTTAAGCAATACACCACTTGCATTTTTCCAATAAAGACATTTATCAATAATGCAATAGTTTACAACTTTTAACTTTAGGAATATTGCCTTTGTCTTGGATAAACCGGGAGGTGTATTCAGATTAAGCAAAACATAAACAATATCAGTATACCAAGGAGAATTCACAAAATGGTCTTCAACAACGAGAGTTGAGAATTCTTCTTGGTTATCCAAAGCATTAATCATGTTAATATCAAGAACTTCACAATTTGATTCAGCCATTAATCTAGCTAGACCTTGGCCTTTGATGAGTTTAGTGGGTTTTATCTCTAAATCATATTCAAGGATAACAACAATCCACTTACCTCTCTTACCATCTGGGTCCTGTGTTATAATGTCTTTAACAACTGAGTTTGGGACAAAGGAAATGATGTGTGAGTGAAGGATGTACACTCTGAAGTCTTTCAAAGCTTTAACCAAAGCAAAAGCTTGCTTTTCCATAATGTTATACTTCAAAGGGGCATCCCTCAATGCCTTGCTAAAGAATGCAATAGGTTGCTCTTGTCCTTGTGGATTTTTCTGTAAAAGGACAGCAGCAATAGTATGTTCTGATGCAAATGAGAAGATATAAAAATCTTTTGAAAAATCAGGGCTTATGAGAACCGGTGTTTTGGTTAATGCTTGTTTCACCAGCTCAAAGGATGTCTTTGCTTCCAAGGTCCATTTTATCCCTTGCTCCTTTTTCAACATGTTTGTGATATTTCTAAGGAGCTCAGCTAGGTTAGGGATGAACCTTCTCAAAAAGTTTATCTTTCCAATGAAAGACTGCAACTCTTTGATATTTCGAGGATGAGAGATTTGCAATATAGCCTCAATCCTCTTTGGATCTATCTTTATACCTTCTTCTGAAATAATGTGTCCAAGAAGCTTACCTTCTTGGAGACCGAATAAAGTCTTCTTAGGGTTCAAAGATATTCCAAACCTTTTGCACTTCTCGAAAACTTTCCTCAAATGTTCTAAGTGTTCTTCATCTGTTTTTGAAAACACAGTTACATCATCAAGATAGATAATGATGAAGAAGCCCAATTCTTCCGAGAATGCTATGTCCATGGCTCTCTAAAAGGTTGCTCCAGCATTCATTAGACCAAAAGGCATTTTCACATACATGAAAGTGCCCCATGGTGTAGTAAAAGCTGTCTTTAATTGATCATCAGGGTGGACTAAAACTTGATTATACCCTGAATAGCCATCTAGCAAAGAAATTCTTTTAGACCCCACCACCCTTTGTAAAATATGATCCATCTTGGGCAAAGGGTAGTTGTCTTTTAATGAAGCTTTGTTTAAATTTCTAAAGTCTATACAAAGCCTGATTTCTCCAGTCTTTTTCCTAACAGACACCAGATTAGATACCCATTCAGAATATCTAATAGGGACAATAATACCAACATCATACATCTTCATGATTTCCTTCTTAACCAAAGGCAACTGTACAGGGTTTATTCTGCGCAGTTTCTGTTTGAATGGTTTTTGGTTTTCTTTAAGAGGGATTTTGTGTTGTATTATTTCAGTGTCATAGGACTTAAGATCTTCGTAACTCCATGCAAAAACATCAGAAAATTCTTTGAACAGCTCTCTGTATTTGAGTTTAATGTGAGCTGGCAAAGTTTTGGACAGTTTGATCATTTTCGGTTTTTCCTCACTGCCTATGTTGCACTCTTCCACTTCAGTCTCTACAGGTTCCAGTTTAGGTTTTTTGGCCACATCATTAAAATCAAACAACTCTTCCTAAAGGTGTTAGACCACTTGGAAAACTTTCATCTTTAGAATGCAGAGTTTCTAATTCCTCTGTTTCTGATTCTGCACTCAATTCTGTTTTGTTTCTAAGTTTGCTAGTCTGAAGGTTAATATTGACAAGCTCAGGAGAAGGTTCTTCTTCACCAAGAAAATTTTCTTCACTGCAGTCTGTATCATAATCTGAATCTGAACTATGCAGTTCAAATTCATTTCTGAATTGCATGAAGTCTTCTATTTGTTTATCTCCGTCAAACACCTGCCAATATTTTTTATTATCAGGCACAGCTGGTCTAAATTTTATTTGAGGTGAACAATCATCGGTCTGATATGGCGTTAAACATGTCCTAGCTGCAAAGGCCAAATTGTGGGCTATAAGATTTCTTTTTCTCGGGACAAAACTCAGTGTGGATTCTTCAAATGTTTTCAAAAGATCCATGACATCATTCCGATAGGCCCTAAGTCTGGGATGATTCGCATTATACTCCCCATTGACTTGCCTAATTATTAACTCAGAATCCCCATACACATTTATTCTCTTGGCTCCCAACTTTTTCAGCAAATGCAGGCCTAAAAGCAGGGATTCGTACTCCGCTATGTTGTTGGAACACTGAAAGTTTAATTTACATGAAATACATTATGTATGATTGTTTTCAATGTTAGTAATCCAGACACCTGCACCAGCGTTTGTTTTAGTGCATGACCCATCAAAATACATAGTCTAGAGAGGATCATCTTTAGTTTCATCAGTTTGGTGAATGTCCTTTGTATGATTTGATTCCTCAAGTTTTTCATCGGGTTGAGGATTGCTCTCTTGACTGTCAAGGTTTAACAGCAATGGATTTATGACTTGTAATTCAAGACCGGTGTTTTGTTTGCCAATGTTTTCAAATGTAGCAAACTGTTTTGACACTTCAGTGTTGTGTTCTTCTTCCTCCGCTTCAGCGATTGATCCCGTTAAAGTGATTTGTTCAGGGAGTGTTTCATCATTAAACATGATAAAAGAATCAAGGCCTGTACTCAAAGAATACAGAGGGGAGTTTTGAGGTCTGTCTTGACTTGTAACTGTGTATTGCATATGAGACTCCCTGTAAAGTCTTCTAGTCTGATTGAAAACAGGGATAGTCGCATAGGTCATGTCCATCTGCATAGTCCCCTGTAACTTAGCCCCCCAAGATCTTGATAAAAGAATTCCATACTTTGGGGGTACATCAGCCACAACAACATCCATAACTAAGCATTTGGCTGGAATCTGGGCTAAGTTAACACAAAGGTCTTTGATCAATCCTAAACACTTGACTCTGCTTGAGTCAAAAGAGTAAAGATATTTATAGGGTCTGGTGATTTCAAGACCCAGGTTTTCCATTACAGCTTTTGGCATTAAATTATAGGAAGCGCCTGAGTCATGCATAGCATTGTGTAGAATTTTGTCATGAATGTTCAAACTTACATAAAAGGGAGGGACAGGCCCCTCTTGAAATTTACCTTCAATCTTTGGACCAAAAATAAGCTCTGGTTGATCGTCATTAAGATTGGGTGTGTCTGCATTCTCTTCTATGTTTAAGGCCTTCAAAATTTGATTCCTATATACATGTTGGGCAGCTAACTCGGTTAAGGGAACAGATATTTTGATTTTTGAGATTTTTTGTTCCAGGATTAAAGGAATTTGAGTCTTTAAGGTGCTGGTTTCAGCCTTGTTTAATGCCACTTTATCAGCAACGACAGCTTGCTGATTTGTTTTATCTACAGTTGACACAATTGTTTTAACAGGAGTACTAGCCGAGGTGTTAGTACTGCTGATGTTTGCACTCTGTTTTTCAAGATGTTGAGTGTCTTTTTGTTTATCTTTACCAGAATTATCAGCCATTGTTTTGTCTTTTTGTTTGACTGTTTTGGGATTGGTCGCAGTGTTGTTTTGAGAAGATTTGTCAGAGGTTTTGTTGTTGGGGGTTTGTGGACTAGATTTACTTCTAAGTTCATATTCTTTCGAAGGTTCTGCGATGGCATTTTCCATGTTTTGATAATAATCTTCATTATCATCTCTTTTGTCGTCGTATGGTGTATAAAGACCTTGTTTCTTATCATAATGATCTTCAAAGTCATCGTCATCTACCCCAAATAGGTTCATATCATTATCCTCTGTTATTTCCTCCGTTTCCTCAACCTCACTTAAATAGTTTTGATGAAAGGGAGGAGTGATCTGCTGATCATCTTCCCTTGGTCTGTTTAGAGGTTGGTTCCTTCTCGGATTCTGATTCTGGTTTTGGTTTCTGTTTTGGGGAGCAGCTTGATTTTGACTTTCTTGTTCTCTCTCAAGAATGCTCATTTTCTTCATCATTTCTTCCATCATTCTTTCCATCTTTGAGCTTGAGGCAGTAGGTGTGGATTCCTCTCTAAAATATACTCTCTTTTCAGCTTTCATCCTTGCTCTCTTCTCCCATAAGGTTAACTTGCCGTAAAGAGCACCTCTTTGCATATCTTCAAGGGTTGTAAATCTCTTCTCTCGAGTGAATAGGTCAAAAAGCCAAGATCAAACCCTTCAGGAAACTTGTTTAAAGTTGAGCTTGGGGAGGTTTTAGTTCGGGGAAAGAAGCATTATACACATCGGTTAAATCCGGTACAATAAGCTTGTACACTTTCCCTAGGGTTTCTATGAAGATTGTTGTAGCCGGCATGACTTGGAGAGGGTCTTTCTTTACTTCCCATTTTTTTAGGAATGTTTGATGAAGGTTTGGAGGTCGTTAACACTACTAGCTAAACCTTTAAACCATTTTCTTACTTCTCCCCTAAGCTTTGAGAAAATAATCTAAGTTTGACAGAATCATCATCAATTTCATTTTCATTAAAATAGTCATTCATCTTATCCACATGTTGTGATGCAACAGAGAGTATTATTAGCATCATATAATGGAATTTTGGACCGATAATCCTATGGAAGATTGACTAGTGTACAGAGAGTGCTATGTATATACCATGTCGATGCATGATATGTGGTGGGGGTGGATCTTACGACGACAAAAGGAAAACAGGGCCGAGGTGTGGTGGTTTGAACAAAGGATGTAGGATGAGTAGAAGTGGATGGACTCGGAGTAGATCAGCCGGGAGCCGACCTTGGATGAGAGACACCTAGGTTGTGAAGGAAATGAAACGGAGGTGTTGTTTCTCTACTATCAAAATGTTTACTTGTCTTTGGGGATGAAAGCGATGATTCGTAGTCTAATCGATTATATCATCAAATGGACTCAGTCCTAAACAGTTTACTAGGTCAACCTTGTGATTGTTGTAGAGCCGAAAGATTTTCAGGGACTGAATTAGCTCTCAAGGGTGATCTGAAAACAGTTGATAATTTAATCCTGGGAGACTTCCAAAGGATACTTTCTGGGTTATCAACTATCTTGAGTGGATTAGGGTCTGGATGGGCTCTAGTGTGAATCTTTTTAGAAGCCACTATGCTGTGTTTTGAGACCCAACTAATAAGAAAAGTTTAACCAAGTATGACAATATTTGAGAGGTTAACTAATCTGTTTACACAAATCTTAATCCTACAGTCCTCTAACTGAGTTTGAAAGATATTATAATGATAAGGGTTCTTCCCAGTGGAGTGTTGAGGTCTGCTAAGGATTGTGGAGTCGCCAAGTGGAATTTTTTAGCTCCTAAGGAGGTAAAAGGTTTTGTGGTCCACTACCATGTTTATTATGAAGCCAAACTTGAAATATTTTGGGTTTTTCTGAGTTTATTTTGGTTTTATAGGTTAAGAGAGTGTTCTAAGTCTGATTTTGCACTTAGCTAAGGTGTTCAAACAAACAGAGTTGCTCTTATGGCTTGGTAACTGGTTCCTTCAAGGTCTGATAAGGATTAAAAGGAATCCTAAGGGTTACTTAGTTTGTCACTGATTCAATCAAGTCCTATCATGATTGCCATTATGTTAGGCAGTGCTTGAAGAAAGTTACTTATGTTATACTGGACCTAAAGGTTTTAAGAAAGGTTTTGAAACCTCTAATTCTCAGTAGGGTCCCACCGTGATCGCCATTATGTTGGTATCCCGTGTTTTGACAGTTTGGCCAATCAAAAGACAAGGCAACATCAGAACCAATCTTTAGAGTTCCAGGATCTAGTCCTCCTGTTCTCAGAGAGGGATCTCTCAAATATTTTTTTGCAAAGGTTTATCTTGTGTGCTTTGATTATGGATTTTAGACTAGTTATTAAGTGCAGATGTTTGTTTGGTTGGATTGAGTTGATACAACAAAACATGAAAGGTCTAGGAAAGATAGACAGAAAGAGGAAATATCTGGTTCATTGGGCAATGGAGTCAAAATAAGGTCATGACAAACTCTTCAAGGGATATGGGATATCAAAGGGAAAATCTAACTTGGCCACAGGATCCTTTGTTTTGGAATGAGATGGACATTAATGTTTTGGAAAGAGAAGCTTAATTCTCAAAAAAGGGAACTTGAAAACATAACTTAAAAATAAAGAGATATTTGATAGACAGGGCTAACCATAAATTCCACAAACATTCTTTAAGCAAATAATGACTTCAAGACAACTTTTAAAATGAAATCTAAGATTCGGGGAACTCCCTATTTCCTCAAAGATTTTATTTTAAAGGACTTAGAAAACATAAAAGATTCACTGATAGCTGCATTCATAGAAGAGGGAACACCTAAATAACATCTATGCTTGCAATTATAAAGACCTTCAAAACAACTGTTCAAGCAGGGGCAAAGGGTAAGATCAAAATCGACCTCTTTGATTAACTTAAGACAATGGTACTTCAAAGGGAGACTTCAATAACAGCTTTCAAGTGATGGCAGACAAGCAGGGAGAACCATAAATCATGCTGAAACCAAATATTTGAGCTATCAAGGAAATAAACAAGCATGAAGACTAAAGAGAAGGTTTAAAGCCTCTAAAATACTTCAGCAAAAGAAAACATAAAACAGTGAAGGGTGAACAGGTCTAAGGTGCTTCCAGGAGTCATTTCTTAGCCTAAAAATTTCAGCCTACTGTAGTAAGAAATTATGAAACATAATGAAAACAGGAGAAAACATTAAACAGTTAGAATACTTCACCAACAACCAAGCTCATGAATCCAATGATAGAGCCTTCTCAGGAACAGTGATGCAACAGCATCATCAAGACATCCAAGACTTCAATTTGTTTTTCAACTTCAACAGACTTGTATATTTATTTCCGAGAGTTTCAATGTTACAACTTGTGATCAAACAACAACCAACAACCAACCAACACTTCACTCATCTCTGCTGTGGTATATATAGAAAGATGAGGAGGTGAGATCTGAAAAAGATCTCAATTACAATTAATACAGGATTTAAATGGCCCATTGGCCCTTGGGATGCTCAATGAAGAACCAGAAGAGGTGTTCACCGTATTAATTGATTCACACTTATGATTTAAGCTGGGTAGGAGTATTTGTTGACCTTTGAGGCACAGGTAGTTTTAAGTAACTCTGCAGATATTCTTTGCATTAAAGGCCCTGGGAGAAAGTGACTTCTTTGGCTATGTCGAGGCAAAAATCTGATCCTGATCAATAAATTCAGCTCCTGATTGAATCCTTTGAGGCACAGGTGGCGCTGTGGTGGTTGAGGAATAAATTTGCCTCAGACATGGCGGTGGAGTTATTCCGTCTGATAAACACTTTTAGGTTTTCCTTTAATCTGTGTTTTAGATCCGGGGATTTAGGCGTTTGATAACTGTCTTAGCCTTAATCCCCACAAATCTGTCCACTAATCTGCTGTTCTGGTTCATTTTTGGTCTTCAACATCTGATACTCTTTCTCTGCATTGATCTTCATGGTTTTTCTGTCGTGCAGTAGGCCGCGTAGGCCTGTAAGGCATCGATGCCTAATAATCATCAATGAAACGTGATATTTACCCCTGCAGATGATCTTCCTCAGAGGAAATGAACAAGGTAGGGTCGTCACCCTCTGTCGCCGAATCTTCTTTGGACAAGGCGGAGAATAGATTCAAATCTGCAAAAACACGAAAAAACGTTATATAATCCTACGTATTTGGTTTACTGCATCGGAGAGCGTGCGGGAGAATGGAGCGATCAGAGCCATTGATCGCATTGTGATCAACAGTCGGGGGCGTTTGGACAAGTCAGCGGCGGAGATATGTTGACTGGGACGTGGAATCAAGGAAATGAACGTGAGCCGTCGATCTGCAGAGATCGACGGCGGAGATCGAATTTTGGCCGCGCGAAGACTGTGTTAACGTACGTGCACACTGGTTAAAGGTCGAGCAGGTCAGAAGATCAACAGCCGTCGGATGGGAGGGCCTAGATCGGACGGTGGAGGTGGATTCCGCTGCGTGGCTATGGTACGAAGATTAACGCGCGAAATGATTTGGTGGCGTGGCGGTTTTGGAACAGTGTGGGGACTCGCGTCGGCCAGCGTATGGAATCGCTGGCCGAAGGGAGAAAACCACCAACCGGCAGAGGGTGGTGTGGAATGATACCAGCGGTTTTCTGGAAAATGGCGCGGGGGAAGGGGGGTCCACCATGTGAGGCGTGCTCCGCTTCGTCGGATCTAAGGAGCAGATCGACGGCCCAGGTTCACCATGGCAATTAAACACGTGACTTCAAATATTTCCCGTCAAACTTTATAAAATGGGTTTTTCGGGTTTTTCAAAGGAAAAACGGATGAAGAAAGGTTGTGTTTTCGGTTTAGCGCTTAAGGACTGAGCAGTTGGTCCTGGCGCTCGGGTATATGGAGGAAAACGGTGGGGGGCTTTAGCCCGAGGGGGCTAAAACGCCAAATACACATAAAATATGCCTTTTATATGATTTTTAATGATTTTCAAAGGAAAAAGGTCCGATGGGTTAAAAAATGGGTTTTTAACTTTAGGAAGTGAAAGTATGAAGGTTTAAAGGGAAAAATAATGGATTGTAGGGATTTCATGGGAGAAAAGGAAACGGAGAAATGAGGAAATGTTGGAAGAAAGGGAGGGGGAGAAAGGGGAATGCATCAGCATTTGACTTGGATTTTTGCAGGATATCAGAGGTTTGAAAGAGGAAACAGCTGTGAAGATTTAACCAGTAGTTTATGGATTCACCAAAAAGACTTCAAGCACCAACAATTTCAGGAATGAATTTGTTTCTTGAAGGCTGCAAAAAATATTTAGCCACCAACTGATATGATAGAAAAATATAGGTACAACACAACCACCATCCCAGTGATAATATGAGCCTAGTCGGTTGGAAATATTCCTTATAGCTACCTTGTCCCAGAGCTCCTATGGTAGACTCGAAAACTTTTCCTAGACAAGATTCCTATTTAAGTTATCGATGAAAGGGTTGAAGTCCACACTCCTCCTTTGAAGCACTATAAACCCACACTCTTTGACCCATGACACCTCTAGAATACTCTCAGAGTCCTCGGTAGACAAGAACTGAAAACAAATCCATCCCTTGGAGAGGAGGCTGATTTTTGGTCGGTATTTAAGCTTAGGGAACCATTAGTATTCCACCCAGGTTTTCAGCTGCTTACCCAAAATTCTCAGATGCAATAAATTTCCCACAAGAGCCTTCGACTTAAGACATTCCAAGATTTCCCAAGAAGATTCTACCCCCAATTGGAGTGAGGGCACTCCAGAAAAATCTTTTAATGTATGGTATTGTTTCTGACCATGCTTGTTCTTGTTCTAACATAGTAAATGGAAGTCTATTCCAGTCTGATGAAGAAAATCATCAGAATTCTCAGGGAGGACTGTTTTACCAGGTTGTTGCAAAATAAAGGAAATCTCTAGTCATTGTGTAGCATTCAATTTTGCATCTCTCTCAATGTGTTCAGCAAGTTAAACTAGCACGTCAGTGCATATGGAGGAAGTATTAAGTATGTCCTCCATCTGTCGCTTGTCCGATCGTACCCAAAATCCTCCCAATAGTTGTGCCAATTATCCTCTAGTCGGTCAAGAAGTTAAGGCACCAAATATGATCCAAGAGGATCCTCAAAATGCTCAAAATTGTACATTCTCGGATTCTCATGAAACCAACACCAAGTTGAAGAGCTCATTGCGTTGATTCTGGTGGTATATTTGGTTTGAAAAATGGCCTCTGTATGACAGAGAAAATGCACTCTGAAGTTTTTCTCCAATAGGAAAAATAGGGGCCAGAGAAGGTCAAGTGGCGGTCTCAGAACAGGGCACGTGGCAGTCTCACAAAATGACACATGGAAGTAAAACTACTCATCAAATAGGTCAAACTACCAGGTTAGGGGTCGAACCCACGACCACTCAACCAACAATCCAAAACTTTACCAATAGCACACGACATTGTCTTTAATAAATAAATGATAGAAATTTATATTTAAGGTTTTGTTATGTGGCTATGGTAGAAAGGGTTGGTGGATCCCACAATATTTGACAGGCCCGCCAAACCCTGCTCATGTTAAGCGCCACCTCCAAATGAAGTAACAAAGCCTCCATTCTAAACTCGGTGAGGAGTTGACATACATGCTATGTTAAGGCTATGGTTATTTCATATATGGTGTGTGGATATAGATTAATATATCTGCCGGTTTATTATTGGACTTTGGTTAAAACACCAAGGAAGGCACGAGACTTATACATGATACAGTCTAAGGTCAAAACATTTGGCTATAACAAATGTGGCACAAGTTGAATTATATGTCATCGTCGGTGTAAGGTTTAAAATTATATGCTAAATTTTTTATGTGGCGGGTTTATATTTATTGTTAAATCCTTTGGATATGCCACGGATATCACCGCCAGACCATTGCAAACTATATGTTAAAGTTTTAAAACTATATTTGTAATAGAGTTGCGCCCGTATACCATGTTAACACATGTTTTTCTAACATAAATGCTAAAGTTTTCCAGTAAAATCCTGGGAGGCCCACAAGTTTGACCCCGAGACCTCCTATGGATATCATAAAAGGATCTGGCAATGCGCCAAGGCTAGGGGGAGTTGTAAAGGGCCGAGTCTGTAATTATTTTGAACAATGCCTCTAAATGCCTTTTGAGGCATAACTTGGCCAATATTGGGCCTTTTTGTGATCTGTAAGTTGCGTTGGGAAGCTGAGGCTGAGAGATATCATTTGATAGTAGTCATTGATGCATGTGTCCACATACCAGAATTGTGAATTTGATGTAAAGTGACTTTGTAAGAATTTTTAATGCAACAGACGCCCATTGGAAGAAAACCAAGAGATGTAGTCTAGAAGGGACGAACTCCGTCAGTAAGTTGTATGTGTTTTCTTATCATTCTCTACTGTTCATGCTTAGTTTAACATTTCAAGTTTATGTTTAAGGCACTTAAAAATCAGTTTTCCTCATTATTTCACTTAAAAGCAACCTTAGTTAATATTTGAAGAAACTGTGCAAATAGTCAATTTTGTTGTTTTTGGATCATATATTGGTATCAGAGCGAGGTTGATAATGTATAGAAGGATATATTCCAATATGAATGTTTACTAGATCTAGGTTGCAACGTGGAGAAGGGAAACTTGAGAAGATAAATCCAGAGATTTGAAAGAGGAAAGTCTCTCAAAATTTGAAGATGGGGGAGTTGAAGGAAGGAGAGAATCCTGAAACAAAGGTTGTTGATGAGGACTAATTTCAGAAAATGTTCATTTATATGCAACAGATTATTGCAAAAATTTATGAATATAAGAACACTAGATATGCAACTTCATCTTCTAAAGGAACGAAAGAGAAAAAGGGCAAGGAAAAAGCTGATGGTAATGAACCTCCTCCTCCATCTTCGTCTTCTTATTCTTATTTATTCTCTTGTCAATCACGTTCAAATTCAGACTCACAGAAGAAACAAAAGAAATCTCCATTGTTAAAGCTTGATGTTAAGTTTGAGTTTCCAATATATGATGGTGAAATGAATCCTAAAAAGTTAGATAATTGGATAATGAAACTTGAGGTGTATTGTAGAATTCAAAATGCTGTTGATGAATCTACAAAAAATCAGTTAGATACACTTAGAATGGGGGGAACAATTTGATTTGGTGGGAAAGTAAAACTCAATCAAATTTGAAGAAAAAAGGTAAAATTATCTCTTCATGGTCTAAGTTTGTTAAATATCTTAGAAAGAATTTCTATCCTTTAGCATATATGCAACAGGTTGTAATGGATTGGAAACATTTAAGGCAAGGTAAATGATAGAGTGTGCAAGAGTTTACACAATAATTCAGGAAAAATGAATTAGCACTTAATATTCCATTAAACACATGGGAAACTTTGTTAAAATATATTGGAAGTTTGCATTCTGATTTGCGACATACATTGCTTACGTTTAATACAACTGGCTTTGATGAAGTGTGTGTACAAGCCATTCGTATTGAATCAGGTAGCATACCGTTTCAGTCAAAATTTTCAAAGAAACCATTCAACCATTCAGAGAAAAAATATTCCAAAGAAGGCAAAGGCAAGAACAAGTTGAAAGGGAAGAAATAAACAACAACTAAGAATGAAGGAGAAAGGCCTATTTGTACTCATTTTTCAGAGGGTTGGAAATGAGGAATCCAAATGTTGGAAGCTTAATCCTAAAATTAAGCCAAAGGAGTTCCTTAGGAAGTGTCATCACTCAGTAATTTTTGAGGTTGTAGAGTAAATTACATAGGTAACCACAAAACCACTTTGGAAATTGGGAATATACCCTTCTAGTTCCAAAGAGGGATCTCTTTTATGATTTAGATTTATTTGATTTAAGAGATTAGGCTAGCTATTTAGTTCATTTTTTGATTTTTTTGAAATTTTTTGGTTGATTAATGTCAGAATTTACCATTGGGCTATGGAGTCAATTACTTAAATATGGATTTGTTTCAGTCTTTAAAGATAGATTTCATAGGGCAAGGTAGCCAACTCAATTGGATCCTATAGGTTAAATGAGATGGAAAAGAAGAAGATTTATATAATTCATTAAGTAAAGAGAAATTAAGAATTCATTACTTAACTTCAGTTGAAAACATCGAAATTATTCAAAAGACAGAAATAGAGTGCATTCAAACAAATTCTAAGTCTTTAATTTCTTTTGAATAAAACAAAACATAAAAATAGTTATGAATACTTTAGAATCACATAAACATAAGAGAGAGTCACTCCACCAACAATTTGACACAAGAATCGTATGAAATATCTTTCTTTATGACTGAAATTGTTGAAATTCAACAAGAAAATTTTAGCACCCACACCTAGCGCATTAAGCACCTACACTAGGGTGGGGCACACAGGGCTATTTTTGGTGCATGTCTATTTTAGTTATCCTTGAATTAATATGGGAAATAAAATGTAATCTAGTCTCAAAATAACTTGTAATAGTTAACTGAGTGTGATAAAACTAGTTAGCTCATGAATTTCGAGTTAGAGGTAGTTGGTGAGGCATGCAGAGTAATTCTAGTTGTAACAGAGTTCGAAGTGTAGTGGTGCATTAGTTAATGCATGTATTAAATCAATTTAACTTAGTTAAGCGAGTTAAAGTTAGTTGTGCTAGTCGTAGCTGAAGATACACTAGTGAGAGATCAAGTGAATTAAATATTATTTAATTCACATGCAATGATCTCACATGCAAATAGTGTTTTACTATTATTAGCTGCATGCATGTCAAATCCAGTGGAGGCCCAGTTGAGATCTAGGTGAAAGGGAAGTTGACTATCAGTTGTAGGATTATTGGGTTGCACCCATGCAACCAAACACCCATTGGAGTGCCCATTATACTTGCGCGGTAAAGGAAGGCCAAAATTCCTATCTTTTAGGGATTGCGCAAGCAAGGCAGACTGCCTGGAGGCAGTAAATTGGCTAAGTATTGGTCAGTTTTATGTATGACGGTGTGAGACAATTAGCTGAGTACTGGAGGGACCTTGTGAGAAGAGTTTGTATGTAATTGTTTCATGATCCATGCTAAATATACAATAGAAGATAGTGGGGTTTTGAGCAGCAATCTTTCCCCGGAAAATTATTTGTGTTGTGTTTGATTTGATTCTTCTTTGCCTCATGTGATTGGCGATTGTGTTTTTAATTCTGCAAAACATTTGTAGAAGATATTAAGTATTTAAATTTAGTACATTGTTATATCGGAGTGAATCCAATATATACATGCTTTTTGTATAATTTCTAGATGGTATCAGAGCACAGGAAATTGCAAAAGTGAAGCTGGAGCTGAGTTTGTGACTGGATAGAATTCGAATCTTCAGAAAGAATTTCTTGATGCTACAACTAATTCAGGATCGAAATGGCTTTAAATTTCTTGAGGTTGGAGTATGCACTTGAGGGAAGCTCAAACTATATTTCTTGGAATGACAGGATGGAGGAAATATTCTAAGACAATGGCTTGAATGAGTTCATTGACAATGATGTTCCTAAACCCACTATGACAGATGCTGCAAATCTTGATGCATGGCAAAAGAAAGTGGCAAAGGTGAGGAGGATCCTATTGGAGGGAGTACGAGACCACATTGTCTCAAGCCTCCATAGGAGAGCCACACCATATGCATTGTGGAAGGCTTTGATGGATCTATTCCAAAGCATCAACGACCATAGGAAATTGGCACTCAAAGACAAACTCAGGAAGATCAAGATGGAGAAGGGTGACTCCATGCCAAAATATTTTACAAAGTTTGTCCAATGTCAGGATGAACTGGGGAGCGTTGGCATAATTGTTGCTGATGATGATTTGGTGAGCTTGGATCTCCTATGACTTCGCAAGAGTTGGAATAGTTATCAAGACTCTGTCAATGGAAGGGAAAAGCTGCCAGATTGGGAATGACTGTGGTCGGATATGGTGCAGGAGGAGTTCAGACAGAACATCAGTGATGGATCTTCATATAAGAATGAATATGAAGAAGATTGTGCTTTGGACGCCAAGGCGAAGAAGGGGAAGGGGAAGAAATTATATTCCAAATAAGAGTCCAAGAATGGAAAGAAGCAGGACATGTCCAAGGTGAAGTGTTTTCACTGTTACGAGCATGGTCATTATGCTATTAACTGTCCATAAAATAAGAAGAACAAGAAGGCTGGATCTGCAGCCGGTGAGGCTCTGGCCTCGCAATTTGATCTTGAATTCTCATTGATCACATGCATAGTATCAAGTGCAATGGGATCTGTGTGGTATTTGGATAGTGGCGCTTCCTTTCACATGAAAGGAGACAAGGAAATTTTCAGTGACTTGGAGGAGAAGGATCTCCAGATGCATATTGAATTGGGTGATGATGGGCGGTACAGTGCTACCGGGATTGGTACCATTACCTTCCAGAGGAATTCAGGTAAACCATTTCAATTAAAATATGTAATGTGTTAGCTCAGGTATGTGAGTGATCAAATGACTCTTTCAGTTGTTTTCCATGAGGTCATAGTTCAAAATTTTTACTTTTTCGAACCAGTTCTCAAAAATATTTTCGGTCACTAAAGAGGTCTAAATCATGTTTGCTTCTCCTTCATTCCATTCGTCGCCACCATTGTCAAGGTCATCATCATCAGTAGTCTCAAGGTCACCATATTCATCAATATCATTCAATAGGTCTAGGGTTATGTCATTTCATTCCATTTAGGTCAGGTCTAGGTTCAACCCTACTTTTGGAAAAATCATCAAATTTTGACTAAAAAAGTCAGTGGCCCTCCACCTCATCCATAAAACCCTAGTAAAAGAGCAAACATGTTTTTTAATTTCAAATAAAGCCATCTCTCTTGTTTCATATGGCTCAAATTTTGAGAAAAAGTTTTAAAGCTAGTTTTACTGTCTCACTGTTTCATGGAATTTAGTTTCATTGTCTTACTGTCTCTTTTAGAGGATTAAGAAATCATTATCCACTACCAGAGCTCCAAGGAGGTGAATTTGACCTATTGTTCTAGCCAAATGAAAAGGGATTCATTCTTAGTTTTTAAAGACATCTCATCTTGTTTGGAAGGGTCATAAACAATATGAAATTTCAAAGGTCTTCAAAAGTAGTCTCACTGCTTTAGGAAAAAGAGAAAATTTGTCTCAAGGTGACATTTCAAAATGCCTAAGTAGGCTAGCTCAAATGCCAGGGAATGCAAAAGAGGTTAAATTTTTCTCTCTCATCTTACTCCAAGAGCTAAAGAGTCACCTTTCATGGAAAAAACTTCAAATAAATTTTACTCTGCCTTCTTACCTTATCTAAGAGAGCAGTATGTTGCTTTCCAAGTTGTTCAAAGTGTCAAAGGGTCATTTACAAATGTTTAAATGTAAAGAGTTGTTCACAAATTTGAAAAAGAGAAGTTCATTTCATCCCACGTGAAGGAGTAAAAGTCACTGTCAAATGTGCAAAAAAGGATTTAAAAATGTTTTTGTAAATATTAAAGGGAATGAAACCTCACCCTTTTTTAGTGTTGTTTGTTTATATATGTAAGAGCCACATTGATTATCCCTTCTCACTCTTGAAAAGTCCTCTCACAAACTCTCAAACAGAAAAACCACAATCCTACATTACTGTGGTGAGCGAGAAACATGTGTTACGTTTCTGTTGCAAAGCAGAAATCTATTGTTACCTTTCTGTAGAGTGGGAGAAATTTCGTGTTACATTTCTGTTGCAAGGAAAAAATATATTGTTACGTTTTTGGGCAGAGTAAAAAACACTGTTACGCTCTTGGGAAATTGTAATTAGCAGTGTCACGCTCCTGGAAGAGCGTATATTGGTCTTGTTACACTTCTGGGCAGTGGAGATATGTTTTTTACGCTCCTGGAAAAGCTTGAAGGAAGTTGTTACGTTTCTGTGGTGAAAATTTCCATTGGTTACGCTTCTGCAAGGTGAAAGTTTCTGGTGTTTTCAAGCTTCAAACTCTCCAAAAACCTTCAAAGCTTGTCATCTCATTCTTGGTGTGGATTTTAATAAAAGTGACCAATACCATGGAAAGTGAAAAAAAGAGCTTCAAAGGAGGGCACCATCTCAGAAAAAAGTATGCTCTGTTCATGATGTTCATAATGAAGTAATTTACATGCAAAGGAAGGTTCTCTAGGCTAGACATGTATCACATCAGGCTTTTGATGCACTTTATCAGAGTTAAAACACTTGATTTGCCTCATTATTTATACAGGAGCCTGGTTAAGAAGCCTGAGAAGGTCCAGAGTAGAAGATAAGATCATCATACTATTCTCTTTCATTATGGCCTTATCAAGATCATTGTGCTGCATCACTTGTCTTCCATAAACATGACATGGGAAGACTTCTTGGAAAGGTTATCAGCAACGCTTTCTTTCTTACCTATTACATCATCACCACAACCAATGGAGATTGGCTCTTCCAGTATGCCTATTTAGCTTTTAGATGTACCTAAGGTTGTGGGATTTTCTCACATATATGAGAGAGGAAGAAGTCAAGTTTTTTTTCCTAAGTATACCAGGAGGTTTCTTACATTTGACACCCATGATGAGCAATGCAAGATTGAGGCGCAACCTCTTTTACATCAGCTTGATGAGTCAACGCTAATGGAGCCTGAGGTATCAAAACATGAGGAGGTCAAATTAGTTGAAGACATCATTAAAGAGAAGGATAAAGAGATTTTATAATCGAAAGAAGCCTTCTCCATTGCCAAATCCTATATTACTTTCCTTGAACGAGAAAATCTTCAATTGCAAGTGAATCAACTCCTCCAAAGTACATACAAATCAGACATGGAAGCAAGCAGAGCTAAAGGCAAGAAAATTGTTATTGTTGACCCAGTGTAGGAGATAGATGCTGAAGTACATGTAAAAATACCAAGAACAAGAGCCCTATAAAAGGCATTGGAGCAAGACAAACAACAAATTCATCAACCTGAAGTATTAACATTTGATGAGCTCATTGCCATGGAGATTAATGAGGATAGAGAACTTTGGCTATCAAGAGTTAATGAATTCCTGGAGAAGTTATTGAAAATGGTTGAAATGGATAACAATCTGCAAAGGCACATGACAAGTCATTATCGGACCAGGGATGCCATTTCTAAGGTAAAGCTGAAACAAGTCAAAAAGAGGCTTAAAGAGGCACAAATGAAGCTTAAGGAGAAGAAAAACTTGGATTTATTGGTTGAAGATTCATTAGCTATATAACCTATCTCTTTCATATGTCAAAGGAACAATTTTGAAGGCTTTGGAGCAATTTTGGTATTTTTCATGTTTTTTTGCAGAACTATGGAAATTTCTCATTGCAGAAGGGTAACAGACACTTACGAATTTTTGACTTAGAGGCAACAAAATGGTGATTTATTTACATGGATGGATGTATTTTGATTAGTAAATTATAGATCAGTAACCCTTCTGGCATGAAAAGCTACAATTTGGGAGAAAAAGATGAAAAAACCAACTATTTTACATGTTTCTGCCTCCTTTTTGGACCCTCTATTATGCTTTTGAGTGACCCTGGGAGAATAGATTTTTGAAGGCATTCCCGTGGTCCATTTTGGAAAATTCAAGGTGTTATGGAAACTAGAGTTGACCGTTCTTTCAAAAGTGAATTTGGACTTCTCAAACTGCCTCAAAACAACCTCCAAAGTCTCGTTACACTTCTACAGTTTGTTTTTTAAATAATTCAGTCAAAGTTATTAGAGATCAACATTGGATTCCTTCAGTAAAATTGTCAAGCTCAAAAATGGTCACAAATTCGAGGCTATGAGTTGTCATTAAAGTTATTAGGTTGGTTTTTTCTTCCTTTTGTCATGGAATGTGTAATTAATGTAAGGGAAAAAAACTCCTAGTTTGTAGCTAAATTTCAGGGAATGGTTTCTAACTTCCCTAGAAACTAGGAAATGAATCATCTCTTGCATTTATGACCCATTTGGGATGGGATTTAGACCTGGTGAGGTGTCATGACCTATATTTTCTATAAGTAGACTCTATTTTGTCATTGTAGAGCTTGGATAATTGTTATTTGTAGTGGAGCTATTGTACAAGATTTTGCTAATTAAATCAAGGACAATGTTACAGACATAGTGTTGAGACTCTAGTGGTATGCCTTTGAGCATTTTTTTTTCTCTGTAAACTCATGATGTTGAATTTTATGTTACTCATCTTCTAGATATATTCTTCTTTATGCTAAGTCTTATCAATTTATTGACAGAATACATGCTTTCCGTGCTCTATTTTTCATAAAATTGTGTTGCTCTTCTGATGAATGAATTCATTATAATGCTCATCTTGATTCATTCTCATTTCACTCTATACACAATGGATAATTAATAATTCTTCTTATCTTACCTACTAGGCCTCACCCTTATCTCTGCAAATAAACCTTTGAAGTCAGATCAATACCCTAGACCTAGTCTCCTAACTGTCATTCCTATCCAGCAAAATCTAAACAGACAAAAAAATTAATCAATTGAGCATCATAAATAGCCTAAAAAATTATATATATTCATCCATTTGACTGTAAAGTGACATAGAGAGAGCCCTCTCTAGTCTGGGTAGGGCTATCTACCTAGACTAAAAGTTGGTATGTGGTTACCTTTCTCTAATCCTACTGTCAGCCTTGGGAAGTTGGGGAGAGTGATAAAATTCTTGGCGTCATTGCCAGGGAGAAATTTTCAAACATTCCATGGGAATATTTCTTTAATAATTTGAAATTTAGACTTGTAGGTGACAAGCTATACTCTTCAAAATAGGCTGAATTCTAAATCCCAAGCCAAAGTCTAAAATTCCTATCTTAAGTTGGCTCCTAAAAGACATACTAGGTCAAATCTAGACCCAAATCCATCACCAATTGTATATGATCCTGAGAGTGTTTTTAGAAAACATAAGACCGAGTCTCGAAAGGTTGGAAGAGTTGTTCCTCCAGTTGTCAACTCAAATTCTCCACCTGCGAGATTTGTTCCAGAAGATTTGATATATAGTCTAGAATTTGAAAAATATTTGTTTAGAACCAAGTCTGAAACATTCCTTTCAAAAGCCACCTTTGATCCTTTTGATTTCGAGTCCTTTGCACCATTTTATGAATCTTCTGAGTCAAAAATCAATATTCAAGTTTGGCATAATTTTCATAAACTCAAGGGTTTGGTAATTTTCATAAACTCAAGGGTTTGGTAGAAAAATTTCAAGAAACTTCAGAGAAGGCCTATTTTTAATATCAACAGAAAACCTTTGCTCCACCTTTCATTTCACCTTATTATACAACTACATCATCAATCCCTCCTTTCATTCCATCATTACCTCTGCAAGCTTTCACTCCATCAGCAACCCCGCCACCTCCTCCATTAGTCATGGCCAGATTTTATCTGCTAATCCTACCACTTCAACTTACTCCACTACCTCAAAATTATGGTTAGAGGCTTCCTCTTTTCGATGGAACATTAGAGGTTACAACCTATCAACATGTTTTCAAAGTGACTGACTTCATATATCTTGAAGATATCGATAATGACGATGCCAAGATGTGCATCATTGCACAAAGTTTCTCTAGAGAGGTAAATAAATGGTTTCACTCACTTACAACTGGTTTAATTGGTACCTCACAATAGATTATTTATTTGTTTTTGGTGAAATGGGAAGAAAATAAAAATCCATTGCAAATCCTAGCTGAGTATAATGCCTTAAAAAGGAACCCCAATGAGTCTGTCCAAGACTTTACAACTAGATTCAATAAAATATATGATTCAATTCTAGAGAATATTAAGCCTCCTTCAGGCCTTGATTTACTTCATTATCCTGATGGTTTCGACCCCGAAATGGCCTATCAGTTGAGGGAAAGAAACCCATCAATTCTTGAAGAAATGCAGAGAGACGCAGTGAGCGTGGAAGCAAATTTGATCATCAATAAATCTAAAGTTAAGATGGAAAAAAGAGTCACTATCAAAGAAGAAACATCCACTTCATCGGAAAGAAAATTAGATACCTTAGTCAAGACCATGGAGAAAATGATGGATAAGATTTCCATTGCTGATCGACAAGCTGAACCTTCCATAAGAAATCCCAATTTCAGGGGACAAAATCAGCAGCCCCAATACAAAATCAAGCAAAGGGAACATAGGGGTCAGGATCCACAAAATAAACAAAAAATTCGCACCCCATTTCAGCAGAATTATACTAAAGGCCTTGCTGAAGATGACGAGGAAGAAATTTCTGGTGAGAATCATTTATTTGAGGAAAATCAACAGCGTATTTTCCTCACTGAAGAAGATCAATTTTTTGCAGAAATTTGTCCACCGGATGATCAAAATTTTTTCTTGTCTAATGATGACATATTATCAATGCTCATGGAAGATTATTAGAGAGGATATTAGAATGATATTTCTTAAGTGCAGAGATAGTATGGTTTGAGGAATAGGAATGTTCCTATAACCTCTAATCAGAAAAAACATAACTCTCAAGTAGATGCTCATTCCAAAGAAGCTGCTGCTCCGAATCAAAGTAAAGACAAGGGACCTACTGTTCCTAATCATGTTAAAGGAAACAAAACTTCTTCCAACGATCAAAGGAAATATAAAGAAGTCCAAGAAGAATAAAAAAAGAAAGAGTCTTCACACAAAGATCAACCCGAGAAAAGAGATGCATCATTGAAAGAGGTAGAGAAACATTTCGCTCTTTTTTCTCTTGGAAATGAAATTATGAAGTTGAAAGTCTCCATTCCTCTAACTGAAATAATTAAGAATGATCAGTATAAATTTCAAGTTTCTAAGTTACCTCGAGTTGATAAAATGTTAGACATGGTTAATGAGATTGGTGATCATCCTTAGCTTCTTTTCGATCCTGTTCTTGATGGCGATTTAGAAGATAGTGAAGTCCCTCCATTTTACCTAAGCCTCAAAATCCATGACCTTATCCTTCATAAAGCCATACTTGATTCTGGAGCCTCTCACAAACTCATGCCCAAGGGAATTATGGACAGGTTAGGACTGGACATCACAAGACCATATCATGATCTTTACTCATTTGATTTAGGGAGGATGAAATGTATTGGCCTCATCAAGGACCTAGTGGTGTCATTAGAACAAATCCTAGCTAAGAATGTCCTTATGGATGTTGTTGTGGCTGATATTTCACTCAGATATGGAATGCTACTTTCTCAATCATGGGGAGTGAATCTTAGAGGCACCGTACAACTTGATTTTTCTTATGATACCAATCCTATCTTTGGACAACTCAGGAAACTATACCGAGAAAGCAAGATGAAGTATATGATCAACAACTGAGAAAAGAAAAATAACCATCCTATACATGTTGGGTCATACAAATTTAGAGTCTTTTATCTTGTTCAATGATGAATGTTTAGCATATTTCGAAGATTTGATTGAAGAAATTGTGGACAATTCTGAAATTTCAAATTCTGTTTTAGAATTGGCAAATGCATAAATTTGTAAAAAAGTGCCAAATGGTTTGGAGTTGAGTGCATTACCTTAAAAAATTAATGAAACAATGAAACAGTAAGAAGTTTTTGGTACATCAAAGGTTTCTCATACAACAAGTAAAGTGCAACCATCTGATTTACACTTTCTAGATGAGGAAAATAGTTTGTGGACTATGGACTTCGACAGAGCTTTGGGAAAAGAAGGGGCTGGAATTGGAGTGTGGATTCACATCTCTGTAAATCAGTCATTAAACATCCCTCCCAATGTTTGAATGTCCTCCTATAAGTTGGCCTTTGAATTTTCAAAGAATGAAGCTGAGTATGAGGCTTTGATATCCGGTCTAAAAATTCTCAGAAGTTGGGTGCAAAGAAGATTTCTATATATGGTGACTCCAAGTTAGTGATAAATCAAGTCAAAGGGGAATAACATGCCAAGCATCCAAGGATGCGAGCTTACAAAAACACAGTGCTAGACATTCTCAAGACATTTTTTGAGTGCACTTTATCTTTGATTCCTAGAAGAAGCAATGTTATTGCTGATTTTCTAGCCACTTCAGCTAGCATGTTCAAAATTCCATTATATCCTACTAAGAAGTATGAGATAAATGTAAAACACTGCCTTGTTGTCCCAGATAATGTTCAGTATTGGCAAGTGTTTCAAGATGACAAACTGATTAGCAACTTCTTGCAAACATAAGAAGAGTTTGTAAATTCTCAAATGGACAACCAGTGATATGAAGATGATCAAGAAATCCATGCCACAGAGATGCAAGTGCTTCAGATGAAAGATAACTCCATTCCAAGAGGTTTAGTCTCTTTGGAAGAACGTTTTGACCATGATGATGTTGCAAGAAAGCCTACTATGTCACCAACAGAAGTGGGAGTTGAAATTCTAAATCTTGGCACTTCAGAAAAGCCAAAGATGGTGAAGATTTCAAAATATTTGAGTCCAAAAATGAAACCTATGTATGTAGTACTTATGTCTCAATATTCAGATGTATTTGTTTGGGAATATTAAGATTTGAAGGTCTATGATAAAAGTATTATTCAACACACTATTCTTTGAAGCCAGATCAAAAACCATTTCGCCATAAGCTTAGAAGGATGAATCCCAAATTTCTCCCTTCAATTCAGAAGGAAGTAAATAGATTATTCACTACTGGAATAATAGTTCCTATACGTTTTTGAGATTGGATATCCAATCTAGTACCCGTGAGAAAGAAGACAGGAGAAATTAGATTGTGCATTGATTTTAGAAATTTGAACAAAGTATCATATAAAGTGAACTATCCAATACCAAAAATGGATCACATTCTGCAAAGGGTAGTTGGATCATCTAGAATTTATTTTTTAGATGGATATTTAGGATAAAATTATGTCCTTTTTCACCCAGATGATCAAGCAAAGACAACTTTCACTACACCTTGGGGTACTTTCATGTACGCCAAAATTCCCTTCGGATTGAAGAATGCACGGGGGCTACTTTTCATCGAGCAATGGAAATTGCTTTCGCCAATGAAAAGAACATCATTTTGGTTATTTATATTGATGATATCATTGTGTTTTAAAAAATAAGTGAGCAAAACTTGCAACATTTGAAAACAGTCTTTGAGAGATGCAAAATGTTTGGCATATCGCTTAACTCAAAGAAGAGTCTTTTCGCTATGGAGGGAGGTAAATTGCTGGGCCATATCATATCAAAAGATGGAATTAGGATTGATCCTTCAAGAATTGAAGAAATTCAAACTTTGGATTATCCTAGGAGAAAAAAGGAAATTCATTCATTTAATGGAAAAATCAATTTTTTGAGGAGGTTTGTTCCCAATCTTGTTGAACACTTAAGGCAAATTACTGACATGCTGAGAAATATAGTGAAGTAAAGTGGTCTGAAGAGGAGAAAAAATAATTCAATCAAGTCAAGTTGGCTTTGTATCATGCTCCTATCCTTATTAGTCTATATTATACAATTGATTTTATCATTTTTTCATTTGCCTAGGAACATACTCTTGTTTTTGTCCTCATGCAAAAGAAAAATCAGAATACAGAACAACCCATCGCCTTTTTTAGTAGAACCATAAGAGACTCAACCTTGAAGTATAAAATTATTGAGAAACAGACCCTGGCATTAGTCAAAGAATTGAAAGAATTCTGAGTCTACATTTTACATTCTCATATCATTGCATATGTTACAAAATGCTGTCAAAGATGTGCTTACACAGAATGATCCAGGAGGGCAGTGAGGTAAATGGATTGCTGCTATGTTAGAGTATGATTTGGAGATTAAGCCCACAAAGATGATCAAAGGACAGGGCCTAGAGAAACTCATGGCAGATTCAAATCTTCATGCCTTGGATATCAATTTCATCGCTGCATTATTTGAAGAACAAGACGCTGAAACATTACCTGAGGTAGCTGAAAGTTTCTCTTTACACATTGGTATGTTGATAGTACATGTCTTGCACATTTAAATCCTCCTCCTGAATTGCCAAGTAGTAGAGCTAGATATTTAAAGTTAAAAGCTCTTAAGTACTGTATTCTTAATGGTGTCTTATATTGGAAAGATCTGGGTGGAGTTTTGTTGAATTGTTTGGTTGAAGGAGAAGTTGAAAAATTCACGAAAAATTTTCATAAAGGTGACTGTGGTGGTCATCTTTATTGGAAGATTACAACTAATAAGATCTTGAGGGCAGGATTCTATTAGCCAAGATTATTTTCTGATGTTTATAAAACAATCATGAGCTGTCATGAATGTCAAATATTTTAGGGAAAGAGAAATATCTTGCCTTTACCTCTAAAAAAATTGAAGTTCACGCACCATTCCAACAGTGGGGACTTGAATTCATTGGAGAGATTCATCCTCCATCGTCAGCTCAACACAAATGGATTATCACTGCCACATATTATTTCACCAAATGGATTGAAGCCATCCCCACGAGACAAGCTACCGACACTGTTATCAGTCAGTTTCTTGAGAACAATATTCTGTCTCGCTTTGGCTATCTACAAAAGATTATCATTGACAATGCAGTGGCCTTCAAGTCTAAGAAGATGATTGAATTTTGTGACAAGTATCACATTAGACTTGGTCTTTCAAAAACATACTATCCTCAAGGCAACGAGCTTACTGAATCATCAAATAATTCTTTAGTGAACATAATTAAAAATATGTTGGAAGAAAACAAGAGGAATTGGCACAGGAAACTCACCAATGCTCTATGGGTGGATAGAGTTAGCACCAAGAGATCAATCAACATGTCACCTTTCCAGCTCGTTTATGGTGTTTACACTATGTTACCTTCTTCTCTAGTTGTACATGTGATGAAAATTATGCAAGAAATTGACAATGAGCCTAATGAAATTCAACGAAGAATCAACCAAATGATCCACATACAAGAGTCAAGAGATGAAGTTTCCAGTCATACTTCAAAGCTTCATGAGAAAATTAAAAATATTTTTGATAAGAAAACCAAAGTGGATGATTTCAAGCTTGAGGATGTTGTTCTTCGTTGGGATTCCCGGAATGAAGACAAGGGTAAGCATGGGAAGTTAGACAATCTATGGGAAGGACCTTACAAGATCGTGACATTCAGAGGAAACAAATCATTTTTACTAGAGGATATTGAAGGAAAAGAAGTGCTGGGAGAACCAATCAATGGTAGGTTCCTCAAACACTTTATAACTTGATCATTAAAGAAGAAGTTCATTGTCATTGTACATACCATTTTAAATTTGATGTCCCAAAAAATAAGGAAATTTTTGTAGAAGTTTGAAGCCCGAGGAGAATTCCATGAGACTTCTACAAACAATTCATGTTTTCTTTCAAAAAGTTAAAAAGTTAAAGTCTTTTGTCAAGTCAGTTGTTTTTAGTCAAAAATTCTAGTTTGTTTTAGTTTTTCAAAGTCCAGTTTGACTCTATCACCCAAAGGTAAGGCTACCTGATCTACGATGTTCTTGACACCTCCTGAAGGAGCTGCCATCCCCAGCTGGAGCCAATGTTAGCTCAGGTATGTCAATGATCAAATGACTCTTTCAGTTGTTTTCCATGAGGTCATAGGTCAAAAATTTTACTTTTCTGAACCAGTTTCCAGAAATAATTTCGGTCATTGAAGAGGTATGAATCATGTTTGCTGCTCCTTCATTCTATTCATCGCCACCATTGTTAAGGTCATCATTATCATTATTCTCAAGGTCACCATCTTCATCGATATCATTCAATAGGTCTAGGGTTATGTCATTTCATTCCATTTAGGTCAAGTCTAGGTTCAACCCTACTTTTGGAAAAATCATCAAATTTTCACTAAAAAAAGGAAGTGGCCCTCCACTTAATCCATAAAACCCTAGTAAAGGAGAAAACATGATTTTTAATTTCAAATAAAGCCATCTCTCTTGTTTCGTATGGCTCAAATTTAGTGAAAAGGTTTTAAAGCTAGTTTTACTGTCTCATTGTTTCATGGAATTTAGTTTCACTGTCTTATTGTCTCTTTTAGAGGATCAAGAAATCATTATCCACTACTAGAGCTCCAAGGAGGTCAATTTGACCTATTGTTCCAGTCAAATGCAAAGGGAGTCATTCTTAGTTTTTAAAGACATCTCATCTTGTTTGAAAGGGTAATAATCAATATGAAAGTTCAAAGGTGTTCAATAGTAGTCTCAATACTTCAGGAAAAATAGAAAATTCGTCTCAAGGTGACATTCAAAATTCCTAAGGAGGTCAGCTCAAATGTCAGCGAATGAAAAAGAGGTTAAATTCTGCTCTCTCATCTTACTCCAAGAGCCAAAGAGTCACCTTTCATGACAAAAACTTAAAATAAATTATACTTTGCCTTCTTACATTATTTGAGAGAGCAATATGTTACTTTCAAAGTTGTTCAAAGTGTCAAAGGGTCATTTAAAAATGTTTAAATATAAAGATTTTTTCACAAATTTGAAAAAGAGAAGTTCATTTCATCCCACGTGAAGGAGTAAAAGTCATTGTCAAATGTGAAAAAAGGGTTTAAAAATGTTTTTGTAAATATTAAAGGGAAAGAAACCTCACCCCTTTTTAGTGCTATTTGTTTATATATGTAAGAGCCATGTTGATTATCCCTTCTCACTCTTGAAAAGTTCTCTCACAAACTCTCAAACAGAAAAACCACAATCCTACATTACTGTGGTGAGCAAGAAATGAGTGTCACATTTGTATTGCAAAGCATAAATCTATTGTTACACTTTTGTAGAGTGGGAGAAAATCTGTGTTACGTTTCTGTTGCAAGGCAAAAGTCTATTGTTACGTTTATGGGTAGAGTAAAAAACACTGTTACACTCTTGAGCAATTGTAATTAGCAACGTTACGCTCCTGGCATAGCATATATTGGTCTTGTTACACTTCTAGGTAGTGGAGATAAGTTTGTTATGCTCTTGGCAAAGCTTGAAGGCAATTGTTACATTTCTGTGTGAGAGAAAATTCTGTGTTACGTTTATGTGGTGAAAGTTTCCAGTTGTTACGCTTCTGCAAGGTGAAAGTTTTCAGCATTTTCAAGCTTCAAACCATCCAAAAACCTTCAAAGCTTGTCATTTCATCCTTGGTGCAACCTTTAATAAAAGTGACCAACACCATGGAAAGTGACAAGAAGAGCTTAAAAGAAGGGCGCCATCTTAGAATTGAGCCATTCACCATCTGTGACATCAATGCTTCGCCATTGGCAAGAAGATTCTTTCAAAGAACTCAATGTTTAACATTTTGTGAGAGGCTAGTGGAAGGAGGGTATCATCTTCAGTTATCCAGTATTTTTTCAACCAGCTACAACATGGGAAAGGTCAGACTTGTAGGTATGGAGATCACTTTATCAGATGACCTAATTTCTTCAGCTATAGGTATTCCTTCTTAGGGAGAGCAGTGGTTCAATGGTATGGATCTTGACATTGAGAACTACAAACAATTTCTAAAACGTCATGCTAGAGATGATCCAAAATTCCTTTTTCCTTTTAGAAACCTTAGAAACAAGTATGCTCCGTTAATGATGTTCATAATGAAGTACTTTACGTGCGAAGGAAGGTTCTCTAGGTAATACAGGTATTACATCAGGGTTTTCAAGCACTTTATCAGATTCAAAACACTTGATTTGCCTCTTTATTTATACATGAGCTTGGTTAATATGGATGACAAGGTCAAGAGTAGAAGATAAGATCATCATACTATTATCTTTCATCATGGCCTTATCAAGGTCATTGTGCCACATCACTTGTATTCCATAAACATGACATGGGAAGACTTCTTGGAAAGTTTATTAACAACAATTTCTGTCTTACCTATTACATCATCACCACAACCAATGGAGATTGGCTCTTCCAATATGCCTATTCAGATTTCAGATGTCCCTAGGGTTTTGGGAGTTTCTCACACATGAGAGAGGCAGAAGGAAAGTTTTTGTGCCCAAGTATACCAAGAGGTTTATTACATTTGACACCCATGATGAGCAATGGATGAGCAATGTTAGATAGAGGAAAAACCTTTTTTGCATCAACTTGATGAGTCAACACTAATTGAGCCTGAGGTATCACAACATGAGGAGGTCAAATCAGTTGAAGACATCATTAAAGAGAAGGATAAAGAGATTGCAGAATTGAAAGAAGTCTTCTCCATTGCCAAATCCCAGATTACTTTCCTTGAACAGGAAATCTTCAATTGCAAGTGAATCAACTCCTCCAAAGTACATACAAATCAAACATGGAATCAAGTAGAGGTAAAGGCAAGAAAATTGTTATTGTTGATCCAATGCAGGAGATAAAGGCTGAAGTACATGTAAAAGTACCAAGAACAAGAGGCCTATAAAAGGCATTGGAGCAAGAAAAACAACAAATTCATCAACCTGAATTATTAACATTTGATGAGCTCATTGCCATGGATATTAATATGGATAGAGAAACTTGGCTATCAAGAGTTAATGAACACCTGGAGAAGTTATTGAAAAGGGCTGAAAAGGATAAAAATCTGCAAAGGCACATGAGAAGTTATTATCGAACCAGGGATACCCTTTCTTAGGTAAAGCCAAAACAAGTCAAAAAGAGGCTTAAAGAGGCACAAATGAAGCTCAAGGAGAAGAAAAACTTGGATTTATTGGCTGAAGGTTCATTAGCTATATATCCTATCTCTTTCAGATGTCAAAGGACCAATTTTGAAGGCTTTGGAGCAATTTCGGTATTTTTCATGATTTTTGGCAGAATTCTGGAACTTTCTCATTGCATAAGGGTAACAAACACTTAGGAATTTTTGATTTAGAGGTAGGAAAATGGTGATTTATTTACGTGGATGGATGTATTTTGATTATTACATCATAGATAAGTAACCCTCCTGGCATGAAAAGCTGCAATTTGGGAGAAAAAGCTGAAAAACCACTTATTTTTCATGTTTCTGCCTCCTTTTTGGACCCTCTGTTACGCTTTTGAGTGACCTTGGGAGAATATATTTTTGAAGGCCTTCCTGTTGTCCATTTCAGAAAATTCAAGATGTTCCGGAACCTAGACACACAGGGCAGCTGACCGTTCTTTCAAAAGTGAATTTGGACTTCTCAAAGTGCCTCAAAACTTCCTCCAAAGTTCTGTTACACTTTTGCAGTTTGTTTTTTAAATTATTCAGTCAGAATTGTTAGAGATCAACATTGGATTCTTTCATTACAACTGTCAAGCTAAGAAATCTTCAAAAATTGGAGGCTATGAGTTGTTATTAGAGTTATTAGGTTGGTTTTTGCTTCCTTTGTTGATGGAATGTATAATTAATGTAAGGGACAAACACTCCTCGTTTGTAGCTAAATTTCACGGAATGGTTTCTAACTTCCACAGAAACTAGGAAATGACTCATATCTTTAATTTATGACTCATTTGGGATGGGATTTAGACCTGGTGAGGTGTCATGAACTATATTTGCTATAAGTAGACTCTCTTTTGTCATTGTATATGTTGGATAGTTTTTATTTGCAGTGGAGCTATTGTACAAGCTTTTGCTAATGAAATCAAGGATAATGTTGCAAACATAGTGATGAGACTCTAGTGGTATGCATTTGGGCATTTTTTTTTCTTTGTAAAATCATGATGTTGAATGTTATGTTACTCATATTCCACATATATGCTTCTTTATGCTAATTCTTATCAGTTTATTGACAGAATACATGCTTTCCATGCTCTGTTTTTCATAATATTTTCGTGAAATTGTCTTGCTCTTTTGATGAATGAATTCATTATAATTCTCATTTTTATTCCTTCTCATTTCACTCTATACAAAATGGTTAATTAATCATCCTTATTAGCTTACCTACCTGGCCTCACACTTACCTCTACAACTAAACCTTTGAAGTCAGATCAATACCCTAGACCTAGTCTCCTAACTGTCATTCCTATCCAGCAAAACCCAAACAAACAAAAAACTTAATCAATTGAGAAACATAAATAGCCTAAAACATTATATCCAGTCATCCCTTTGACTTTAAAGTGACATAGAGAGAGCCCTCTCTGGTCTGGGTAGGGTTAGCTACCTAGACTAAAAGTTGGTATGTGGTTACCTTTCTCAAATCCTACTGTCAGCCTTGGGAAGTTGGGGAGAGTGATAACATAATGCATGTACCAGGTTTGAAGAAAAATTTAGTCTCAGTTGCAATGTTGGAGGATAGACTATGATGTTGTTTTAGTGAAGGAAAAGCTTTCCTGTGACATAAAACAACAGGACAAGCCAAGAGGATAGGGATTCAAGTTAAGAATCTCTACAAGATGGAGGTAGATGCTTGCGCAAAAATGATGGGCAAGGCAGAAAATGTGGTGAACCAGGATGAGAGAAAATTATGGCACAGCAGATTGGGCCATCTTCACCATGGATCCTTGAAAGTCATGCAACATATTTCTACTGGTCTTCCCAGGGGCACACTTGCACAGTTAGACACATGCAAGGGATGTACTATGGGAAAATATGTAAAGGAAACCTTTCATGAGAAGGAAAACCGAGCTTCGGGGATCCTTGAGAGAGTTCACACAGATGTGTGTGGACCATTCTCTATTGCTTCGACAACAAAACATAAGTACTATGTAATATTTTTTCATGAATTTTCTCATAAGTGCTGGATCTTCTTCATGCAGAAGAAGGACTAGAAATTCTCAAAGTTTCTTGAGTTTAAAGCATTGGTGGAGAAAGAGTCAGAGAAGCAAGTGAAGGCTCTTAGGAGCGATAATGGTGGAGAATACATCTCTAATGAAATAAGAACTTTTGCAGCAAAGAAGGAATTTGAAGAGAACTGATAGCGCCTCATAACCCACACCAGAATGGGGTCACTGAAAGAAAGAACATAAAAATCGTGGGTGCAACAAGAGCGATGTTGCATGATCAAGGCCTACCGATGCATCTATGGGCGGAAGCATGCAACACTACGGTATTTTTGCAGAACCATTTTCCTCATAGGATACTTGGCATGAGTACACCTGAAGAGGCTTTCATTGGTAAGAAACCTGATGTTTCACACTTTAAGATTGTTGGCTCATCTGTTTATGTGCATGTGACCAAAGACGCTAGGAAGAAGCTGGAACCAAAAACTGAGATCGAGATTTTTATGGGGTACAATGAAACACCCCATAATTATCGAGTGTATTTTCTTAACAAAAAAATGACTGTTGTGCGACGAGATATAAAATTTGATGAGGAGAAATCCATGCGGTTGTCCCTTGAGAGGGAGTTGGACTTGCATGCAAAGGAGGAATTTTTGGTTCCCAAGGATGAGCCTCAAGATGTGGATCAGCCACATGCGAAGGATCATGGAGTGGAGGAAAACACTCATGCAGAGCCATCCATCAGAAATGGCAGAAGGCACACCACAGAACCTGATAGATTGAGACTTGATGCTTTAGAGAATGTAGGGGTCCCTAATTCACATCGGAGACAGAGAGTCTCTTTACTGATTTACTAGATATAACATGGCTCTTATGAGCAAATTTATTTTTACTGAACCATCTTCCTTTTAGGAAGAAGTGCAACAACCAACTTGGGTTGATACAATGGTGGAGGAGTATCACTCCATTATCAAAAACAGTGCATGGGAGATTTTCCCAAGACTAGTCGAAAAATTAGTGGTTGAATCGAGATGGATCTACAAGGTAAAGCAAGTTGTTGATGGGAGTGTGGAGAAATGCAAGGCCATATTTTTGGCCCGGGGATTCTCACAGATCAAGGGGATTGATTATGATGAGACTTTTGCACCTTTTGTAAGGTACTTTTCCATAAGATCCATCCTAGCACTCTCAGCGCAGATGGGCTGGCACATTCATCAGATGGATGTGAAAACTGTGTTTCTCAATGGGATCATTGAGGAAGAGGTGTAAATAGAGCAGCTTGAAGGTTTCGAGATCTTCAACAGTGAGTTGCATGTCTGTCGACTCAAAAGAGCACTGTATAGGCTGAAGCAAGCACCTCGTGCTTGGTACACAAATAGACAACTATTTCACCGGACTAGGCTTCACCAAAAGTGAAGCAGATGCAAACCTATACTAGATTGTGGTTGAGCGTAAGCTATTGATTATTTTTATTTATGTTGATGATCTAATTTTGATTGGTGATGCGCAGCTAATACACTCATTCAAGGAGGATCTTGCAAGGGAGGTCGAAATGAAGGACATTGGACTCCTTCATTATTTCCTTGGATTGGAAATATGGCAGTGGGATGGTTAAATTTTTGTGTCTCAAGGAAAGGATGCAAAGGAGATACTGGGTAAGTTTCACATGGAGAGATGCAAACCCATGGATACTTCTCTTCTAGGAAACTGGAGGAAAGAGGATGCTACTTCTGGAGAGGTAGTGGATGCTATTGTCTACAGGTAGTTAGTTGGTTCATTGATGTATCTAGTGAACACCAGACCAGAAATTTTCTACGCAGTTAACCAACTAAGTCAAGCTATGGTTAAGCCTACCAAGCTCTTTTGGAAGGTGGGGAAACATGTCTTGAGATACCTGAGGGGCACGTCAGAGTATAGTATATGGTATAGACGAATAGAGGGAGTGAAGCTCCAATGCTTCACGGATGCAAATTGGGTGGGTATCCCATCAGACAAAAAGAGCACATTAGAAGGGATATTCAACATAGGATCGACACTAGTTTCCTGGTATAGCAGGAAAAAACAATCTGTGGCACTTAGTTCAACGGAAGCATAATACATGGCAACAAGTCAAGTTGCATGTGAGGTTATCTGGTTGAGAAATATCTTGGTTGGTTTGTTTGGTTCTCTGATGGATCCGACCGTGATACATTGTGATAATCAGAGTTGAATTAAACTCTCGATTAATCCCATGTTTCATGATAGGTACAAGAACATAGATATCTGGTACCATCATCTCAGAGATTGTGTGCAGAGAGGAATAATGTTGCTTCAGTACATTCCCACGGAAGATTAGCATGTAGATATTTTGATGAAGGTGCTCACTAGGAGAAAATTCAAATACCATAGAGGATGGATCAGGGTGAAGGATAATCCCTTTCTTGTTGAGAGGGAGTGTTGAAATTCAACAAGAAAATTTCAGCACCCACGCCTAGTGCATTAAGCACCTACACTAGGGTGGGGCCCATAGGGTTATTTTTGGTGCATGTATATTTTATTTATCCCTTAATTAAGATGGAAAATAAAATGTAATCTAGTCTCAAAATAACTTGTAATAGTTAACTGAGTGTGATAAAATAAGTTAGCTCATGAATTTCGAGTTAGAGGTAGTTGGTGAGGCATGCAGAGTAATTCTAGTTGTAATAGAGTTCGAAGTGAAGTGGTGCATTAGTTAATGCATGTTGTAAATCAATTTAACTCAGTTAAGTGAGTTAAAGCCAGTTGTGCTATTTTTAACTGAATATACACTAGTGAGAGATCAAGTGAATTAAATATTATTTAATTCACATGCAGTGATCTCACATGCAACTGATGTTTTACTATTATTAGCTGCATGCATGTCAGATCCAGTGGAGACCTAGTTGAGGTCTAGGTGAAAGGGAAGTTCACTATAAGTTGTAGGATTATTGGGTTGCACCCATGCAACCAAACACCCATTGGAGTGCCCATGATACTTGCGCAGTCAAGGAAGGCCAAAATTCATATCTTTTAGGGATTGCGCAAGCAAGGCAGGCTTTCTAGAGGCAGTAAATTGGCTAAGTATTGGTCAGTTTTATGTATGACAGTGTGAGACAATTAGCAGAGTACTAGAGGGCTCTTGTGAGAAGAGTTTGTATGTAATTGTTTCATGATCCATGCTGAATATACAATAGAATATAGTGGGGTTTTGAGCATCAAGCTTTCCCCGAGAAATTATCTTTGTTGTGTTTCATTTGATTCTTATTTGCTTCATGTCATTGGCGATTGTGTTTTTAATTCCGCAAAAGATTTGTAGAAGCGATTCAGTATTTAACTTTAGTACATTGTTAGATTGGATTGAATCCAAGATATACATGCTTTTTGTATAATTTCTATAGAAAAATCCACTGGAACTTGGTGGAACAACTTTACAATAGTCTTCCTTGATGCATAAAACCAACCCTTTACTACGTCGAATTAAGAAGTATTTATAAGATTATTACAAAATATATTGATCTAACAAATCAGGATGAAATTTAGGAATATCTAGCAACCAAATACATCTACTATTACAAAAATACAGGAAAGATGGAATTGTTCAGACTGCTGGCACTAATTTTGAGGAAATTGTTTTTGATCTGGCGCACATAATCTGTTGTGTTGTTTTTCTTGTTTTTGAAGACAGAATCCATATTTTACTCAAGTAACTCACATAATTTATCCCACCTATCTTCACTTGGGATGACCAGATTAGTTAAATTTCTGTAAATATCATCTACTTCTGTATACTTTGCAAAGGTGGGATTAGTGATAAAAATATGTTTGATCTCATGTTTGATGGTCAAATCAAAATCCAATGTCTCTAGAAAGAATTTTCCTATAAACTTCCCCTTATCCCTGCAAATTTTGAACTATCTCTGGAAATGGCCATCAATGTTTTACTATAATCAGGTAGAGTGATCAATTTTTTGTTTAATACAAAAAGTACAGGAAGTCCTTTTCGATTGAGTAGATCGAATTTGGTATGAAATATATAGACACCAGTCTCCAAGATTTGACATGCGTCCTCTAACATCAACATGCTATTTTTCTTAGTTAATACCTTCTTTATTTCCAATATAGTCTCAGTACTATCTTCAATCTCTAATTCTTCTAATTCCTTCATGTTTTTGGAGTTCAAAAATTTGATGAGAGCTATTGCTTCACTTGGTTTTTCTCCCAGCATTTCTATGATTTCTCCAATGGGTTCTTTAGATTTCTATATCAATTCATTATGTTCAAAAATGATTTGGATTGATGGAAATATCTCATTCATGGAGTTGTTTATGTCTATCCATATGTTTTCCTTAGCTTGTGCAAAGGTATGAGCCATGGCAGCTTCACTGTCCAACTATTTTATCTTTTGAGTAAGTCTATGAGACTTCCTTGTTTCAACCACATAGGAAATCTCAATCCTTAATTTGTGTTCTTGTAGGGCCTTTACATGTTCCTTTAACTTTTCTATTTCATTCCCCTGTAGACATGTCTTCCATAGCTTTTATCAGCTTACCAGAAGCATATGAAGTTTGTGCAGGAGGTGTTGTTGATGTAGAAACCTCAACTGTTGTTTATGTAGCCATTCTAGTCTTTCCTACCACTGTAAAGGGTACTTCATCAAGTGGGACTATAACTAGCTGTTCAGTTAGTTCTTTTTCCTTGATCATCTTGTCCATTTCTACTTCCATGTCCCTGATTTGTGCATTTTGTTCCATAATTAATATTGGGATATATTCTTTATGTTTTTCTCACTCCCCTATCTCTTTAGATTGTGGATCCTTAGTTGCTAACAATTTTAATTGTTTCCTAAGTGCTGCTATGTAAGCATTATTCTACTTCATTATTTCTTCTGTTGTTTTAATATTACTTGGGTCATTTCCAATTTTTATGACCAACTCTTCTAATGATTTTATCTTGACGTCTTTTGCTAAGGAATATATATTTTCAAGCTTTAATTGGGACTGCATATTAGTGAGGGATACCTGTAATTTAGAAGTTTCCATTGCAATGTTGGTTAATGTCAAGCATATCATTTCGCCAGTCTTCCTGTGCATATCCATCTGATGAATAGGATGGATATCACTGGAATCAAAATCAAAAGTGTTTTTTTTGTAATAAAGTGCTGAATTGGGGTAAGGAACCTATGCCTACAAGAATTCCATCTGCATTCTTCCCTTCTCGGTATCAAAAACTGACAAGAGCCTGTGTTGGGATGTAGTATTTTATTTCCAAAATAGAGCGTAAGTACTGACTTTGAGAAGCTCATTCCTTTGTTTTATCTCCTTATACTTGTCAAAAATGCTTGGCTGTGTTTGTCCTTGAACCAATTATGATGTTTGAGCAGTATATGAATGTTCTTGTGAAACTGATGATGTTGGAGACCATGTAAAAATGTTATCTGATTTTGATGAAGTATGCTGGTAGCTTGCTCTTCCTCTCCTTGTAATAATTACGTTTTAGGATTTGTCTTGGGTTTCTTCCTGTTAATTTTGATCTCTTTGGCCCTAATTTTAGTGACTGTATGGGAGTATTCTTCTCTAGGCCTTTTATCTATTTCTCTTGTGGTGTGGGAGTCTGTGGTGTAGCTGCAGATAAAATGTGTTCTTCTGCCTCTTGTAAAGTGTTTTTTTCCCACTCTGCTTGGTTCATATACTTTTCAATCTCAGGTCTATGAGTGTAGACATATGGAGTGGTTTTCTACTCCACTCTTAGTTTCGAAATAATACCAAATGGGTCATATGACCAGATGAAACTTAATGGAAACTTCACTTGTTTTAAAGTAGCATATGCTTTTCCACCAACTATTCTACTGTTGCAGATAAAAGGTACTAGTTGAGCCTTGATATTGAATTGTATTTTTTTGTTGTCAGATACAAAGTGGACTCCATCTGAGTTAATTATTTGCCTAATATAATCCAATGCAAAAAACATCATTGGAACATACTTTGGCAGCTTGTAGGGTGGCAACTCACACCCGTATATTCTTACTTCAGTATAATTCTGGTACAAGTACCAGTCACTAGTTTTGACCTGTTCACTGAGGTGTAGAACCTTTTGAATTTCTGCATCGATCCCAGGTTCTACAACTCTATTTAGCAAGCATACAATTGGATGAACATATTGATCAATGAAATCTCTGAAATTGTATTCATCTAATTTCTTCCTCACTAGAGAGGTCCAATAAATTACTGACTGTGAATTTCCAGGTTCATTTAACTTATGCAATGCAAATGGAAATTTGTCTTCTTGATAAAATAAAAAAATATAGACAAAAATAGAGGAAGACTTGAACATCCCTTCCATTTGAAGCTTAATCATTTTTTCATGAATATTGTTAGCAAGGAACTGAATGAAATTAAAAATTACGTAGGGATTTTCTTCAATAGAAAAAATGGATTGAAAACCTAGAATAGGTTCATCTACCCACTCATCTTAATGGTATCCTAGTAGAAAATAAAGTAATGAGATGATCTTCTTGGATTTTTCTGGAAAAATAGAGGAGGGATATGGTGGATTCTTTTTTGGCAGCTGGGCATCTTCAGGAAGGAAGATTTCAAAAATTCTGGATCTATGAGAGAAGGTTAGCTTCTGGTAGATTTCTACTAGGGCTTATACATAGAAATGGGGTGTAGAGTCATTATAAGGGATTTACAAAATTTGATCAATTTTCTAAGGAGTGATGGTAAACAAGATGTCACCATTATGGGCCACAATGGCTCTCTGGCTTGACAAATATCTGGTTTTGCACCTTAGGAAAAATTCCAGGAAATAATAGGTCCGGGGAAACATATAAAAGGGTAAATTGGATTCCCGGAGTCTAATTTCATCGCTTTGGTAAAAGAAATTATCTTTGAGCCAATTGTGTAGTTTGAATAAGTAGATATCACACTTCAGCTATGAAATTTTTTAATCTTAGTCTGCCAGAGGAAGATGGTCGAGCTTGAGTGGTGAAGGATTTATGGGATTTTTAAAATTATTTTTGTTTTTACCCTTTGGTGCCATAATTCGAAATTTAGTAACAAAAATAAGGTTCTAAAATTGAGTTTCTGTAGTTTACCCAGGAAAAGGTTGGTCGTTGAGGTTTTTGGCATTGATGTTGTGTGCACGATGATGACTTGTATATTTGAATAACACATGGATCATTCAGTTCATAAGGTGGGGGAAAAATATTGTAAACGATGTCACATGGGACTGTACACAGAAAGAGGGGAACATGGGGATAAAAGAGGATTTTATAGTTCAATGGAGGTTTTCCATTGGGATGAGCGGAGCTGTTGGGAGGATTAACAGAAATGAGGGGGAAGGATTTAATGCATGGAGGAGGGTGATAAGATCATTGTATGGAGCAGGAAATAAGGTGTAACAGTAAATAAGTGGGAGAGGCTAAGTGGTTTTCGGAGGGGGGTGAACATGGTTTATGGTTTCATGCGGGGGAGGGGTGGGTGCGAAGTGATGAGCGCCCACCATGTATTGCGGGGCTCGGGGGAGTCAATAACACTTTTCGGACCCCCCCTCTGTCAATAAAAGTAGAATGATTAGGGGGGACGAAATTCAATTTTCACCATTGATACGGGCGGGGGTTGCGTTTTCCATCCGATCATGCTAATTACTTACCGCTTGCCGACAAGACATATTTGTAGTGTAGTGACTTTATAGAAAAGGGTCCAATACTTAGATTAAAACCTTATTTAAAAATTAAATCAAATTATGGCATTTACACCAATAATCTTCATATACAAACCTACCTTCTTAAGAAATCAAGGGTGCGTTTAAATGTGCAAACCTTTCTTATTTTTGTTTTTTTGTTTTGAAAGAGATATTATCCTAATATGCACTCTCATCTTCTAATTTGACTAATTAATCTAGCTTAGACATTAGGATTAATTCTTTCACCTACCTATCTAATTTTAACCAAGTTTAAACAGTTTGGTTAAATTATTCTCTAATGTAAAAACATAAATTTAAATGTGTTTGATGATGATTAGACTGTATGATTCAAACAAGGATCTTTGATTGTGGCATTTGAACAAGATAAACAAAAAAAAACCTATTGTATTTTTTAATGTAAAAACTATTTTTATTTCTAGTGGCATTTGAACTTGCTCACTTTTACACTTGTTTTTCTTTTTATGGGGCTCTTCTCATTTTTTTTTAAATTCTTTTATTCCATTTTTCTTTTATATACCCTCTTTTCATTTTTTTATTTTTATTTTTAGGAAATCATTTGTAGAATGAAATATTATTTACAATTTGAAATGAATTGAAAAAAAGTGTTCAATCACCATTTGATCCTATGAATCATAGGACCCTAACAATGGCTCCAACTGGGGATGACACTCTCCCTCTGAGGTGTCAAGAATGTTGCAGATCAGTAGCCTTGAATCATCTTCTTCAATATTAATTTGCATCTAATTTGCTTTATTGTTGTTGTAGTTATGGTTGCAAATTCATCAGACGCTTAGGGCCTTCACTTCGGGCTTAAACTTCTGATATGAGCCACCCACTAATGAAAATACAGAAAATTATTATTACAATGGTTTGAGTGAGAAATGCTTCTATACTTGAGAAAAATAATGTTTGAGCATTCTGCCATTCACAGGTCCACCAGGAACTTCTTCTCAAGTCAGGTCCTTTAGGAAAAATGCATTGTTTCCCCTGTAAGCATCAATTGTATAAGGTTCCTTCCATTAATGATCAAATTTTCCATGCTTAATGTTATCTTCATTTCTTGAATCCCATTTTAACACATTGTCTCCTATTTGAAAATCATCAGCTTTAGTTCTTATATCATAGCTCTTCTTGATGTTTTCGTGGATAATTTGAGTTTTATTGTAAACTTCATCTCTTGATTGTTGAAGTTGTATTGTCTAATTTATTCTCCTTTGAAGGTCATTATGCTCTACATGTAATTCCTACAGAATTTCCAAAACAGGGACACCTAAGGAGGTATGAAAGACGTCATCCATCCCATAAACCAGTTGGTATGGGGACATTCCAATTGATTTTTTGGTTGTGAGTCTATCGACCCATAATGCATTTATTAAATTTTTATGCCATGATTTATTGTTATCCTGCAACAAATTCTTGATGATATTAACCAAAATTTTATTGGAAGACTCTGCTAATCCACCCCCTATGGGTAATAAGAAATAGAGTGTCCCAATGTGATTTGATATTTTCTGCAAAATTCCACCATCTTCTTTGATTTGAATGCTACTACATTATCAATAATTATTTTCCTGGGGCATCCAAATCTTGAAAGTTTTAGTTTCTAAGAATTTAATAATCACTGCATCAAAGTATTTCCTTGTAGGTATAGCTTCAATCCATTTGGTAAAATAATCAGTGACTATAAGGATCCAATTGTGTTCAATTGAGGAAGTAGGATGGATTTCTCAAATGAAATCCAAACCCCGTTGGTGAAAAGGGGTCTCAGGTGATATGGGTTTCAAGGGTAGGGAAAAAATTTTCTTTTTCCTTCAAAGATCTAACATTGGTGACATGAGGTAGCTTTATTATGGACATCTGGAAATAAGGTTGGCCAGTAAAAACCAGCTCTTAAAATATTGCTGGCAATAGACTTCTAGTACAGGTGTCCTCCATAATCTCCTTCATGAAATTCCTACATTACTCTATATGCTTCATCCTTCAGTAAAAAATTTAGTAAAATCCCTCCAACATCCTTCCAATACAAATTATTATTTAGAATACAAAATTTTATAGCTTTGAGTTTAAGAAATCTAACTTTAGTCTTGGTTAAACTAGGAGGAGCTTGTAAATGATGTAAGACAAAAAAGGGTCTGCATACCAGGGAGAGGTTGCAAAGGCCTCCGCTACTTGTGGAGTCACCTTGCTCTCCTTGTTCATCAAGTGCAGCTACACAATTTATATCCAAAGAATGAAAATTTGATTCAACCATTAATTTAGCTAATCCTTGACCCTTAATAAGTTTGGTAGGCTTGATTTTAATGTCATATTCTAAGATGATAGCAATCCATTTACCTTTTTTTCCATCAGGAACATTTTGGGTCAGTATATCTTTCAACACAATGTTTGGAACAAAAGCAAGTATATGTGAATGAAGAATATAAACTCTAAAATATTTAATTTCTTTGACTAAAGCAAAGGCTTGATTTTCCACGATGTTGTATTTCAATGCAGCATCTCTTAAGGATTTTCTAAATAAGGAAATAGGTTGTTCATGTCCCTCATTATTCTTATGCAAGAGAACTGCTGCAATAGTATGTTCGGATGCAAATGGAAAAATAAAAAAATATTTTGTGAAATCAGGACTAATCAGCACAGGAGCTTGAGTTAAGGCTTCTTTTACCTAGTCAAAAGAATTTTTTTCTTCTATATTCCATCTTGCCCCATTTTATTTCCTCAACATGTTTGTTATATTCCTTAGAAGTTCTGCCAAATTGGGAAAAATCTTCTTAGAAAATTGATTTTTCCATTGAAAGATTGGAGCTATTTTACACTTCTAGGAGAACTTATCTTCAAAATAGCTTCAATTATACTAGGACCAATCTTGATTCCATCTTTTGAAATGATGTGACCTAGCAGTTTTCCTTCTTCCAAACCAAATAATGTTTTCTATGGGTTTAAGGAAATACCAAATTTTCTGCATTTTTCAAAGACTCTTCTTAGGTGAATCAAGTGTTCCTCATATGTCTTTTAAAATACAGTGATGCCATCGAGATAAATGACAATAAATCTTCCTATCTCATATGTAAAGGCAATCTCCATTTCTCTTTGGAATGTAGCACCGAAATTCATTAAGCGAAAAGGCATCTTAACATATATGAAAGTGCCCCAAGGCGTAGTAAATGTTGTTTTTTCTTGGTCTTCAAGATGCACTAGAACTTGATTATAACCAGAAAACCCATCTAATAAAGAAATTATGCCACATCCAACCACATTTTGAAAGATGTGATCCATTTTGGGCAAAGGGTAGTTGTATTTCAGAGAAAACTTATCTAGGTTTCTAAAATAAACACACAGTATCATTTCTCCGGTATTTTTCCTAGTTGGAACCAAGTTTGATACCCATTTAGAAGACCTCAATGGTACAATAATCTTGGCATCATACATATTTTTGAATAAATTTTCAACTAGGGAAATCAACATTGGTTGATTCTCCTAAGCTTATGTTTGAAAGGATTCTGGTCTTCTTTTATAGGAATCTTATGGTGTATAATGCTAGTTTCATAAGATTTTAAATCCTCATAACTCCAGGCAAATACATCTATCAATTATTTGAACAAGTCTATGTATTTCTGCTTTTGAGCATGGGGTAAAGATTTGGATAGTTTAACCATTTTTGGTTCTTGTTCAGTTCCTATATTAAAATCTTCAACTTCAACTCCAGTAGGTTAATTTTAGGTTTTTTAGCCACATCATTAACATCAAATAACTCTTCTAATGGAACTAACCCTATTGGAAAAATATTACGTTTCAATTGTAAAATTTCTAATTCTTCTTGATCTTGATCTATTTCATTCAACTCTATGCTATTCACACTCTTATCTAAATTATTTTCTATATCACAATCCATATATATATTGGCACACTCAAATTAATCTTTTGACTGTAAAAAAATTTCAATCTGTTCATCATTCCCAAAGAATTTCCAGTACCCTATGTTATATAGGACATCTGGTATGTTTTTTATTTCAACTATGTATTTTTGGCTTGGACGATATGGAATTTTTCAAGTATTAGCTGAAACAACCAAACCATCAACTATGATATTTTGATTTCTTGGAATTACAGATAAGTCATACTCAACAAAATATTCAATAAAATCTAGAATGACATTCACGTAAGCCCTTAATCTTGGATGTTTTGTTGAGTGTTCCCATTTGATTTGTTTGATTATGAGTTCCGAATCTCCATGAACTGAAATTATTTTGGCACCCAACCTTTTCAAAAGTTGCAATCCAAGGATCAAGGCTTCATACTGAGCTATGATGTTGGTACATTGAAAAAATAGTTTATATGAATTCCATTATGATTGATGGGTTTGTGAATTTGAAATCCACACATCTGCTCCCGGTCCTTCTTTTCTTACAACCCCATCAAAATCCATGTTCCATAAAGGCTCATTTTCTTCAACATCTTTTACAATGTTTGTTTTAATTTCTTCAATTTCACACAAATGAGTTTCTAAATTTGGAATTTTTTCTTCCATACCTCCATCATTGTACAAATGAAAGAATATAAGTATGAATGGACTGAATACAAGGGAGAATTGTGAGTTTTTTCTTGACTTCTTACCATGTATTTCATCAATGTTTTTGTATATAGTCTCCTTTGCTGACCAAACACTAGAATGGTAGCATAGGTCATATTCTTTGAAGGGTTCCTTGTAGTTTATCTCTCCATAAGCGAGATAGAAACATGTCATATTTAGGAGGTATATCAGCAACAATGATATCAATACTATTAATTTGAATGGTGTTGTACCTTGAGAAACAATTCCTTGTTGTGTAAAGGAATCCGTGCTCAAGACATAATCTGATGATGTCACAAAATTATTATATCTTTCTCTGTCTTATAAACCCTTAAAAATTAATAGTATAACCCTCAAATATTAAATCCATGCATATTCTGCAATGCTATATTCCACTTATGCTGAAGTGAACAAACGAAAGAAAAAGAGAGAAAAGGATTTCAATCAGATATGTTGTTTAAAACAGAATCTACCATTACAAAACCCTGAAGAAATAAGTAATGATAACGTTAAAATAGAGGAGCGCACATTAAGGTTAGTTTAACTCTTAAATACACATGTATAAAGAGACCCGCAACTCAAATTACTCTATTTTATTCACAGACATGAAAACATAGTGTAAACTAGATAACTCTTTCAGCATAAACAGAATGATAGAAACTTGCATACTTCTTTCATTGATTTAGTATTCTTCAGTACAAAATTTGGCTTCAAGGTTTCAAAACTCGGAACCTTCATATTTCTTAAAATTGTCTTTAAATACAGTATCACAAAACAGTTTCCAGTAATGAAACTGATTCTAACTGCCCTAACTAATTCTAACTTCTTAAACTACCGACTGTTACGGAGGCACATGCCTCAAAAAAGGTTCTGTTACATTTACATGATTTTTAGAAATAACATAATGAGAATTTGAAAACTTCTAATCTATGAGAACAGCTACTCCTGAAGCGGTTGCTGAATCAACGGCTACTTTTGGTTGAGCTGTTGGGACCCCTTTTGTTGAGTCCATTGAAAATGTCTTGCACTTCTTCCATAGCTCATTTTGAGTTTTCGAGGAATTTTTAAAACTTTGATATTCTATCCTGAACGCCACAACTTGACTGTGTGTAGGTTTTCCTGTAAAGAGAGTCTTCACCATCCATAGCAAATTGAAATGCCTATGCAAGAAGTTAAACACAGTTTCTCCTTTTAAGATCTGTGTCTTTTCGTGCCTATTATATGCCTTACTTTTTGCTAATGTTAACTGATCTTCATAAAACTTCCATGACATGATATTTCCTTTCTCAGTCCAGCATGAAGGTAAACCTGTTCTGGTCAATTTGTCAAATGATATATCAAACTTCTTTACTGTCTCCTTAATTCCCAGTAACCTTTTCTCTGCAACCTTCCAAAGATCATTCTTAACTATCATCTTATTAACTTCCTCAGCATAAAAATATCTGTCTTGTATTCCAATATCTTCTAATTCTTCGTCTCCTTTGGAATTGATAAAATTTATAAACTTCCTAGCCCAATTTTCTCTTTTAATGGCCGTCTGCTTTTCAGATAATATTTCCTCTTCATGATCTGAGATGAGGCTTTTCTCTTTAGCAACTATATTCAGGGAATTCCAATTTGACTTCATTTCTGAAATAATCTCACCCCAAATGATATCTTTAGCTTTTATAACGGAAATATTACCTTTTAACTTCTCTTTAAGATCCTTAATCTCAACCTCAGCCTTTTGAAATCTCTGCTTATTCACATTCACTTCATTTTCTAGTGTCTGTATGACCTTGGTGGCCATTTCTAACTCTGATTGAGCTCGCTTAAGATCTCCTTCTACCATCTTCATCTCTGTGCTGAGCTGCGCAATCTGTGCTGACGATCTGCATCACCTGTAGGAAAAAAAAAAGTACAAGTATGATTTTCAATATGGTTTTGTAATGAAATAGCAGTCTACTTCACTTTAGTCAATTCTTCATCTTTTTGCAACAATTGCTGACGCAGTTCTTCTTTCTCTTTTTCGACTTCTGCTACTTCTGCGGCCATTGAATGTTCTGCAGCAGGTAACTTCAATTTTCTTCTTAGGGTGGATATCTCTATTTCTGCACTCTTCATGAGCTTCTACACTGCAGCCTTGTCATTCGGATCCACAGCAATATTCATGATAATCTTTTTTAACTCTTCGTTTTGAACTGATAAGGCCATTGAATTCGCCTTCTCCATCTTGAATTGTTTGATAACTTTTGCAAGCATGTTTTCAGCTTTAACCGCTGTGGCATTGGTCTTGGTTAAATCATTAACAATTAATTGTCCAGTTTGCATATGAAGGTTCATCTTATCCAACAGTGGGATCTTCTTAACATCCATAGCTATATTTACCTCATTGAAGCTGCTTGAAGATCCAAGGGACATCCCTGTTGGATGTGTTAGAGCCATTCTGAATTGATCCTTTCAAGGTCCATTATAGTCAACAACCTAGTCTGATCAGCAGCTATATGATGCTCCACCTGAGCCTCTACATTAGCTTTTAGTCTCTGATTTCTTTCTTCAATTTGTGTAAATATTTGTTTAACTGAAGGCATCTTCTCTGAATAAAGCTCATGGCCTCTAGGAGAAGAGGGGACATTTTGTTCTTCATTGATATGGAAGGTAAAACCAGGTGAGTTTGAAGAATGATCTTCAGCCAATTTAGTTCTCTTTTCCTCTCTTGGCTCTTCATCATCTACTTCAACAACATCATCCCTACCTCTTTTATTTTCCCTTTCAGTTATAATAGGTGTTTGAATTCTCGTTTTTGATGTATTTAATTCGCCTAGGTTTGCCAGCTTCTCCTGATCAGGTCTGTTTACATGAGAAAACACAGAATATCTATTCTCAATTCTTCTTTGGGAAATCACTCCATGCGGATCATATGACCATTTTTCTCCTAGTAGCAAATGTGTCTCTTCCAATATTTTAGAAATTTCATCAAAAGCTTGCCTTGTATTCACCACAAAAGGTCCTATACTCATGGGAAACTTATACATTAGACCTTTCTTCATAGGAACAAAATGTACCTGATCTACATTGAGACTCTATCTAATAAATTCAAGAGCAAAAAGCCGCATAGGCACAAAACTTGGGAGCCTGTAAGGCTCAATACTAGCTCCATACAATCTTATCTGCGAATATTCTTCAAACACAAACCAATCTCCAAATCTGCAACTAGGTCCTAACTACAGAAACTCCCGGGCTTTTGGCAGAAAACATGGAGGAGGAACTCCATTCAAAATTATATAAGCAATAGACATATAATGACTAGCAAACTCAAATAACCCTGCTTCATTTCCTTCTTTTCTAGTCATGTCAGTCCAAAATAAAATTGATTTCTTTTGCTTGTTAACATCAACTATATTCAACCCCAAACTCATAAATTCTTCGACATTTTGATATAAAAATAAATACACAATCAATGACGGGAATTTAAAGAAACCTATAAGAGGAAAGGACATCAACTGAGAATTTACAATCTCCTGCCAGAAAGATGGAATGTCGAGAAAAACCCCTGGTTTCATCATCAATGCGTACATTCCCAATACTGATTTATCAACTATATGGTCATCGTCTTTGCCCAAAATCTCTGCAATGCAACTCAGAATTGGTCTATACTCAGCATCGAACACTTCCAAACTAAATTCTCCTCCCTCCAGTTAAGCTTCCTTTGAATTTGATCTCAAGTAGGACATACATTGATCAAATTCTTCATTTGAAAGGTCCTCAAAATAACGAGCCAATGAATCTTCAGAGAATTGCAGTGGTGACTCGTTTTCAGGAAAGCATAATGCTTGGCGAATTAACTGCGTCGATACCTGCAAAACGTTTTCTCCCTGTAAATTCATTATGAAGCACTTACCAGGATACATTGAAGAGACCAGACATGAGATAAAATCGGGAAAGAAATGGGCTTTTGGGATACAGGCGGACAGTATACCAGAATTCTTCATGGCGGAAAAAACTGGGGATTTCTCAGCGTTTAGGATCACTTGATGATACAATAAAGGATGGTTTACAGAAGACACTGTATCTTGAATATATTTTTCACTGTCCATGAGTGGAATGTGGATAATTCGTTTGGCCATGACTGAACAGACAACAGGAGTAGTGGAACACAGAAAAGTGGTGATGACACTGCTCAAAAGAAAATGGAATGCAAATAGTTTTCAAAACGGGATAAAGAACCATTTAACAGCTACACAAACCCGAATTAAATGCCTGAGATGACGTGTAAAAGCTATCATTATGAATGAAAGTTGTCTTCCATGTCACCTCATGACATCATCGCAGGGGTTCTTGGAGTATGGCGACAGACTTCGGACGGACCCCCCCGCAATGCATCCACACCGTCGATCATCATTTACCCGAGGTCAAATGGGTCAACTGCGGGGGTTCATGATTCGCTAACTCTCGAGCTTTTCGCGCCTCCGCAATTCCTCTTCTGATCTTAATCTTCAAGGCGTGTTGTTTCCGCTTGGAAAATTGCTCGCGGATTAAACAGAAGACTTATAAAATACATCCAAATAAAGCTTAATGATACACTTTTTGGACAAACATTTCTTTTTCTGTGTTATATTATAAAAACATTATACTATAGCATACATTTTTCTGATTTTCTGATTTTTTTGTATTTTTGATTTTCAAAATAAAATAAAAGAAAAAGGATATGCTGATGATCCACAAATACCGGTATCTGGACTAAAGTGACACACAAATATTTAACAAGGCCTAGGCATTTTACTTTACTTGAATCAAAATAATACATGTATTTGTATGGTCTAATGATATAAAGTCCCAATTTTTTCATAACATCCTTAGGCATAAGGTTTTGTGAAGCACCTGAGTCAAGCATTACATTGTGCAGAATTTTATCATGAATGTTTAAACTAATAAAAAATGGGGGTACACTTCCCTCCTGAGGTTTTCGATGAACTTCAGGCTCGAAGAGTAATTCTGGTTAATCATCAGTTAAATTTATTATGTCTTCTCCTTCCCCTATTTTCAAAGCTTTGAACACTTGGGATCTATAAGCATTCTTATTCATGAGTTCTGTTAGGGGAATGGGTATTTTTAGTTTGGCCAATTCATTTTCGATGTTGAATAATGTTTGAATTTTATCTATATTAATAAAATCTTGTTTCTTAACAACATATTTTTGGGAATTATCCTTTTGTTGGCTAGTAGAGGAAATATCAGTTTGGGTTATTGTAGAAATAGTATCAAATACTTTCCTAACAGGAGCACATGCACTCTTTTTGGGATAAATATCAGGATTTTTCTTAGCAAGGGTGTCAATTGTATTTTTATTTGGAGTATCAACAATCTTTTTAGGAGGATTATCAATTGTTTTCTGAATACTTAGGTTGTATTTTTTATGGAATTCCATTATTACATTTACAAAACCTTTTTTGTAATCTTCTAATTCCTCAGAATTTTCTTTAGGATATAAAAGAAAGAAGAGGTCTTGTTCTTCTTGAGTTAAGAAAATGGATTCACTATCATTTATTCCCATTAAATTTATCTTATTTTCATCAATATATTCAATTAGTTCTCCCTCTTCATCTGCATAGTTTTCTTGTAATTTGGGTCTGATCTGTTGATTTGGACTCTTTTGTTCTCTTTGTTTGATTTGGGGTGGGTTTCTCCTAAAGTTAGGATTTCTGATCTGAGGACCAGGTTGGTTTTCTCTAGAGTGAGCCCGTTTAGTTATGCTTATTCTTTCCATCACCCTTTCCATGGTTTTTACCAAGGTATCTATTTTGGCATCAATAGAAGAAGTAGAGGGTTCTTATTTTATGGTTACTCTCCATTCATATCTAAGTCTGTCTCTTTTAGCTAACAGATTGGCTTCCACACTTACAACATCTCTCTACATTTCTTCCAAGGTAGTAGGGTTCGTTTCCCTAAGCTGATAATACATGTCAACATCAAAAACATCTAGAAAATTAATCAAGGCTAATCCTTGAGAAGGCTTAATGGTTTTTTGGATAGAATTATAAATGTTGTTAAATCTAGTGCAATAGTCTTGCACACTTTCCTCAGGAGCTCTCCTAACATTTTCATACTCTGGTAAAATATAAAGAGGATTTTTCTTGATTTCCCATCTATTGAGAAAATATTGATGGAAGGCAGTAAGGTCATTTATGGTAGTTGCTGGTAAAGATTTAAACCACTCCCTTAACTCTCCATAAGGGCTTTGGGAAAAAACCCTCATATTCACATCTTCTTCATCTACTTCTTGAAGGTCAAAACAATCATTCATTTTGTCTACGTGTTATTGTGTAGTGATTGGTCCAGTGCCATCAAATTGAGGAATTCTAGTCTATTAGTCTTGAGGAATATTATGTAATGGTGCATGTAAAACCAGAGGGGCATACCTCGCTGCCATGGATGGTATGTGGGGATGAATGAGAGATGAAATTATAGGAGCTTTAGATGTGGAAGGGACTAGAAAAACTTGAATTATAGCCCGTGATGTTGAGGGGGTGGTAATGGAAATTGTTTAGGAAATGGGAGAAGTGGAAACATGGTGTATAGATTGTATGAAGGGAGATGAGACAGATAACGATAGGGATGAAATTTCAACGTATTGTTGGACATATTCTTTATGTACATCTTGGTCTAGATCTGTCATTAGATCTTCTAATTGTTCCAACTGTTGAAGATCTTGGGTATCAAGGTCTAGATCTACTTATTGATGTTCATATTTGTAAGGGCTTAAGATAGTTTGATCAAAGATTATTTAACCTAAAAATATTTCAGATTTGGTCCTAAACATACTATGTTCAAATGGTAGATCAAACTGAATGTTCTCTATGGTAACAAAGCTCTTAGGAAGGGAATTTAATCTTGGTGGAGGACTACTACTCCCTTGGATTTCTGTCAAACCTTTCTTCCTTATCAATTTATCAGGGTCATGTAAGATCTTAGGAGGTTGTGGATATGGATGTGATCTAGTGTGAATTATTTTAGGAGCCATATCTAAATAGTATTGAACACAAAATTTAACTATGTACAAATCTTACAACCTCCGAAAATTTATTTCAAAAAATTTAGATCTTTAATTTTTCTAAAATAAAGTTTTGAACCAGGTAGATAAAATTTTGAAATCAAGTGTTGTTCGTTCCCCAATATGGTCGCTAGGATTTTATCACTCCATAATTTTTCAGGTTGTAAAGTAAATTATAGAGGTAACCACATAACCACTTTGGAAACTGGGAATCTAGCCCTTCCAATTTCAGAGAGGGATCTCTCTTTATGATTTAGCTTTGTTTGAATTAAGATATTAGGCCAGTTGTATATTTAATTGTTTATTTTTTTTGAAATTGATTGGTTGATTAATGCCATAATTCACCATTGGGCTATGGAGTCAATTACCTAAATATGGATATGTTTCAGTATTTAAAAATAGATTTTGCAGGGCAAGGTAGCCAAGTCAATTGGATCCTGTAGGCTAAATGAGATGGAAAATAAGAAGATTTAGATAATTCATTAAGTAAAGTGCAATTAAGAATTAATTACTTAACTTCAGTTGAAAACATTGAAATTATTCAAAAGACAAAAATAGAGTGTATTCAAACAAATTCTAAGTCTTTACTCTCTTTTGTATAAAACAGAACTAAAAAAAAATATGAATTATTTTAGAAACACATAAACACAAGAGAGAGTCACTTCGCCAACAATTTGACACAAGAATCCTGTGAAAGAGCTTTCTTTATTACTGAAATATCCACTAGAACTTGGTGGAACAACTTTACAATATTCTTCCTTGATGCAAAAAACCAACCCTTTACTACCTCGAATTAGAAGTATTTATAAGATTATTATAAAATATCTTGATCTAACAAATCGAGATGAAATTTATAAATATCTAGCAACTAATTACATCTATTATTACAAAAATATAGGAAAGCTAGAACAGTTCATACTGCTAGCACTAATTTTGAGGAAACTCTTGCTGATCTAGCCCTCTTAATATGCTACGTTGTTTGTATTATTGTTGAAGAAACAATCTATATTTTACTCAAGTAACTTGCATAATTTATCCCACCCATCTTCACTTGGGATGGTCAGCTTAATTAAATTTCTGTAAATCTCATCTACTTCTATATAATTTGCAAAGGTGGGCTTAGTGATAAAAATATGTTTTATCTTATGTTTGATGGTCAAATTAAAATCCAGTGTCTCTATAAAGGCTTTTCCTGTAATACTTCCCTTTATTCCTAAATTTTTTAAACTATCTCTAGCAATGACCATCAATTTTTTATTGTAATCGAGCAGAGTAATCAATTTTTTGTTTAATACAAACAGTCTTGGAAGTCCTTTTCGATTGAGAAAATTGAATTTGGTATGAAATATATGGACACCTGTCTCCAAGATTTTACATTTTCCTCTATCTGCAACATGAGATTTTTCTTAGTTAATACCTTCTTGATTTCTAATATAGTATCAGTCCCGTCTTCAATCTCTAATTATTCTAATTCTTGTCTATTTTTGGAGTTCAAAACTTTGATGAGAGCTATCGCTTCACTTGTTTTTTCTCCCAACATTTCTTTGATTTGACCAATAGCTTCTTTGGATTTTTGGATCAATTCATTCTATTCAAAAATGATTTGGATTGATGGCTAGATCTTAGTAATGGAGTTATTTATGTCTATCCATATGTTTTCCCTAGATTGTGCTACGGTATGAGCCATGTCAGCTTCACTCTCCAACTATTTTATCTTTTGAGTAAGTCTATGAGACTTCTGTGTTTAAGCCAAATAAGAGTTCTCAATCCTTAATTTTTGTTCTTGTAGGGCCTTTACTTGTTCCTTTAACTTTTCGATTTCCTTCCCCTATAGAGACATGTCTTCCATAGCTTTTACTTGCTTACGAAAAGCATCTGAAGTTTGTGCAGGAGGTGTTATTGATGTAGAAACCTCAGTTGTTGTTGATGTATCCATTTCAGTCTTTCCTACCACTATAAGGGGTACTGCATCAAGTGGGACTATAGCTAGCTGTGCAGTTTGTTATTTTTCCTTGATCATCTTGTCCATTTATACTTCTATGTCCTTGATCTGTGCATTTTTTCCATAATTAATTTGAGCGTATCTTCTTTCCGTTTTTTTGACTGCCCTATCTCTTTAACTTGTGGATCCTCAGTTGATGACAATTTTAATTGTTTTCTAGGCGCTACTATGTTAGCAATTTTCTTCTTAATTATTTCTTCTGCTACTTTAATATTACTTGGGTCATATCCAATTTTTATGACCATGTATTCCAATGATTTTATCTTGTTATATTTTGCTAAGGAAGAGATATTTTCAAGCTTTAATTAGGACTGGATATTACTGAGGGATAGCTACAATTTAGAAGTTGTCATTGCAGTGTTGGTTAATGTCAAGCACATCATTTCCCTGGTATTCCTGTGCATATTCATCTGATCAATAGGATGGATATCACTCGCATCAAACTCAAAAGTGGTTTTCTTGTAATCAACTATTTATTTTGGGTAAGGAACCTATTCCTACAAGAATTCCATCTGCATTCTTCCCTTCTCGGTATCAAAATATGACAAGAGCTTGTGTTGGGATGTAGTAGTCTATTTCCAAAACTGAGCATAAGTACTGACTTTGAGAAGCTCATTCCTCTATTTTATTTCCTTATACTTGTAAAAAATGCTTGCCTTTGTTTTTCCTTGAACTAATTTTGATGTTTGAGTAGTATCTAGATGTTCTTGTGAAACTGATGATGTTGGGGACCTTGTAAAAATGTTATCTGGTTTCGCTAAACTATGTGGACCTTTTAGTTCTATGGTAGCTTGCTCTTCCTCTCCTTGTAAGAAGTCTGTTTTAGGATTTGTCTTGGGTTTATTCCTGTAAATTTTGAACTCTTTGGCCCCAATTTGTGTGACTGTATGGGAGTCTTCTTCTCTTGGCCTTTTATCATGTTTGTCTTATGGTGTGGGAATCTGTGATGTAGTTGTAGATAAAAAATGTTCTTATCCTTCTTGTAAAGTGTTTTTTTTCCCACTTTGCTTGGTTCATATACTTTTCAATCTCAAGTCTATGAATGTGGACATATGGAGTGGTTTTATTCTCCACTCTTAGTTTAGAAATAATACCAAATGGGTCATATGATGAGGTGAAACTTAATGGAAACTTCATTTTTTTAAAAGTTGCATCTATTTCTCCACCTGCTGTTCTACTGTTATAGATAAAAGGTCCTCACTGAGTCTTGATCCTGAACTGTGATTTTTTCTTGGCAGAGACAAAGTGGAATTCATCTGAGTTAATCATTTGCCTAATATACTCCAATGTGGAAATCCTTATTGGAACATACTTTTACAGTTTGTAGGGTGGCAAATCACACCCGTATATTATTACTTCAGTATAATTCTAGTGTAAGTACCATTAACCAGTTTTGACCTGTTCACTAAGGTGTAGAAACTTTTGAATTTCTGCACTGATCCTAGGTTCTGCATCTCTATTTAGAAAGCATACAACTGGATGAACAAACCAATCAATAAAATCTCTGAAGTTGTAATCATCCGAGTTCTTCCTCACTAGATACGTCCAATAAATGACTGACTGTTAATTTCCTTGCTCATTTAACTTCTACACTGCAAATGGAAACTTATCTGCTTGTTAAAATAAAAACATATAGACCAAAATTGAGGCATACTTGAACATCCCTTCTATTTTAAGCTTAAGAAATTGTTCATGTACATTATCAGTAAGGAACTGGCTGAAATTTAAAATTACTGAGGTATTTTATTCAATAGAAAAAAATGGATAGAAAACCTAAAATAGGTTCATCTACCCACTCATCTGAATGGTATCCTAGTAGACAAGAAAGTAATGAGATGATCTGCTTGGCTTTATCTAGAAAAATAGAGGAGGGATATGGTGGATACCTTTTTTGTAGTTGGGCATATTCAGGGAGGAAGATTTCAAAATACTAGATCTCTGAGAGAAAGTTAGCTTCTGGTAGAGTTCTATGAGGGCTTCTACATAAAAATGGGTTGTAGAGTCATTTTGAGGGATTCACAACATTTGATCAAGTGTATGAGGAGTGACGGTAAATAGGATGTCACCGTTGTGGGCCACACTGGCTCTCTGGCTTGGAAAATATGGCACCTTAGGACAAAGTCTAGGAAATATTAGGTCTGGGGAAACATATACATGGGTAAATTGGATTACCAAAGCCTAATTTCATCGCTTTGGTCAAGAAAATTGTCTTTGAGCCAACTGTGTAGTTTGAAAAAGTCGAAGTCACACTTAGGCTATGAAATTTTATAATCATGGTCTACTAGAGGAAGATGGATGAGGTCGAGTTATGGGATTTTCAGAATTATTTTTGTTTTTACCCTTTGGTGCCATAATTTGAAATTCAGTAACATAAATAAGGTTCTACAGTTGAGTTTCTATAGTTTACTCGGGAAAAGGTTGGTCGTTGAGTTTTTTGGTGTTGGCGCTGGGTGCACGATGATGACTTGGATAGTTGAATAACACCTAGATCATTCAGTTCATAAGATGGGGGAACAAATAATGTAAATGATGTCACGCGGGATTGTATGCAGAAAGAGGGGAACAAGAGGATAAAAGAGGATTTTATATTTCAATGGAGGTTTTCCATTGGGATAAGTGGAGCCATTGGGAGGATTAGTAGAAACTAGGGGGAAGGAATTAATACATGGAGGAGGGTGAGAAGAAGATTGGAAAGAGTGGGAAATACGGTGTAACGGAAAACAAGCGGGAGAGGCTAAGTGGTTTTTTTTTGGGGGGGGCATGGTTTATGGTTTCATGTGGGGGGTGTGAACTGATGAGCACCTGACACGTAGTGAAGGGTTAGGGGGAGTCAATACCACTTTTCGGACCCCCCCTCCGCCAAAAAAGGTAGAATGGGTAGGGGGGGCGAAATTCATTATCTGTTGTTGATCCGGGTGGGGGATGTGTTATCCATCTGATCATGTTGATTTGTTATCGCTTATTGACAAGACATATTTGTATTGTAGTGAATTTATAGAAAAAGGGTCCATTAATTATATTAAAACCTTATTTACAAATTAAATCAAATTATGGCCTTTACACCAATAATCTTCATATACAAACCTACCTTCTTAAGAAATCAAGGGTGCGTTTAAATGTGCAAACCATTCTTATTTTTTTCTTTTGAAAGATATATTATCCTAATCTTCACTCTCATCTTCTAATTTGACTAATTAATCCAGCTTAGACATTTGGATTAGTTATTTCACCTACCTAGCTATTTTTAACCAAGTTTAAACAATTTGGTTAAATTATTATCTTATCTAAAAATAGAAATTTAATTTTGTTTGATCATGATTAGACTGTATGATTAAAACAAAGATCTTTGATTGTGGAATTTGAACAAGCTGCACAAAAATACCCTATTTTATTTTTTAATGCAAAAATTGATTTTCTTTCTAGTGGGAATTTGAACTTGCTCACTTTTACACCTGTTTTTCTTTTCATGGGGTTCTTCTCATTTTTTATTTTTATTATTTTATTCCATTTTTATTTTATATACCCTCTTTTCATTCTTTTATTTTTAGGAAATCATTTGCAAAAGGAAATATTATTTACAGTTTGAAATGAACTGAAAGAAAGTGTTCAATAGCCATTTGATCCTATGAATGATAGGACCCTAACAAAAATAAGGGTGAAATGAAAGCTAATGCTATAGTCCAACAAGATTTGGGATCTGACTCTGGTGACGAGAAGAAGGTTACCGTTAAGGGTCTAACATGTATTCCTTTTAAAGCTACTTCTAGTTCTATTTGTTCTGCATCTTCTTCAAAAGCTAATAATGTGTTTTAGGAAAAGAAGAGGATTGAATTGTTTCACATAAGGTAATATCCAAGCACACTAAGATAGATAGATTATTCGATAGTGGATCACATGCAAACTTAATATCTAAAGAACTAGGAAGGAAATTTGGATTGGAAACTAAAAATCATCCAAAACTATACCCTTTAGGATGGTTGAAAGAAAATAATCAGATGCATGTCACAAAATAATGTTTTATTAAGGTTTGAAATTACAACTAATTTTGTTTATGAAGTTGAATTATATGTGATTCCTTTGGATATATGTGGATTTGTGTTGGCTAGTCCATATATTTATGATCAATATGCCATATTTCATAGAAAGGAGAATAAGTATCATCTTTGTAAATATGGAGTTGAATATGTTGTCAGGGCACAAAAAATCAAGACAAACTTGTATTTAAACAATGTCAGTAAGATGAAAAGGTTAATAAGTTCAAGTAAAAAGTATATTCTCATGATTGTTAAAGAACAAACTAAAGATAAGTATGATTATTTTCAAGGGTGTGATTCTTGGTTTAAGGACATATTGGTTGAAATAGTAGATTCTTATAAGGAATTTTTTAAAGAACAAAAACGTTTACCTCCAAAACGAGAAATACAACATGAGATTCAACTGGATTTAAGAAGTGGTTATCATTAGATTCATATTGCAGAGAATGATAGATGGAAAAATGCATTTAAGACAAGACAAGGGCTTTTTGAATGGTTGGTTATGTCATTTTGGTTATGAAATGTTGCAAATTTTTTTATGAGAGTTATTAATGATGTTTTTCATCCTTTTATTGATAAGTTTGTCATAGTCTATTTGGATGATATAATTATTTTTAGTTCAATTTTGGAAGAACACGTAAAGCATGTTAAAAAAATTTGATGTGTTGCAAAAAGAGAAATTGTATCTCACACTCTCTAAATGTGAATTTGGAAAAAATTCCTTAGTATATCTTGGTTACATAGTTGGAGGTGGTCAGCTAAAAATACATCCAACTAAAATTAATGTGATTGCTAAGTGGCCAAGACCTCAAAATGTGACGGAAGTTAGAAGTTTCTTGTGTGTAGTTCAATATTGGAGGATTCTTATTTCTCATTTCTATTTTATTGCATCACCACTTCATGCTTTAAGAAGTTCAAAAGTCCCCTTTCAGTGGGGAGGAAAACAAGAAAAAGAGTTTGACACTTTAAAGAAGAAAATTGTTACAACTCCAATCTTGGTTTTACCGGACCTTCAACAGAAATTTGAAATAGAAACTGATGCTAGTGAGTATGCAATGGGTTCAGTGTTATTACAGAAAGGAAAGCCTATTTGTTTTCATTCAAAAAACATTTTATAAAGAAATTTCTAGCTAACCAACTTATGACAAAGAATTATATGCATTAGTGGAAATTGTTAAAAAATGGAAACACTATTTAATGGGCAAAGAAATAGTGATTCATACAGATCATCAACCACTTCAGTACCTTCAATCTCAAACTAAGTTGAAATATTATTGACATTATAGATGGATTTGTTTTTTTTTCAGAAATTTCATTTATTAATCAAATAGAAGAAAGGTACCACCAATAAAGTAATTCACTAAGACCTTCTTTGAATGCTTCATTTATTCTACAAAGCAATTATTTAGAACATGAAAGTTATATTGAACAATATGTTGCAGATATTGATTTCAAGGATGTTTATGAATCACTAAATCATGGTGCTCAGGTGGAAGAAGTGAATTATCATGTTCATGATAGGTTATTGCACCATATTGGCAAGTTCTGCATACCACAGGGAGAAAGAATGTCATCAGGGAAGCAAATTCTTCTCGTGTTTCAGGGAATTTTGGTGTAGGTAAGATAGTGGCACAATTACAAAGGTTTTTCTATTGGCCTCGAATGAATGAAACAATTACTAAGTACATCAAAGGTTGTGTCATGTGTTCAACAAGAAAACCAAACAACAGAAAGTTAGGTTTTTATATTCCACTTCCAATTCCTTCTCGACCATGGGAAAGTATATCTATAGATTTTATAGGCGGAATTCCAATGTATAGAAAAGGGCATGATTATTTGTATGTTGTGGTTGATATATTTAGCAAAATGTGTATTCTTGTTCTATGTAAAATTCAAGTAACTGCCGAATAAATTGCAGAGTTGTTCTTTCAAAATGTATGGGTTCATTTTGGGTTTCCTAATTCTATAATTTCAGATCGAGACTCTCTTTTAATGGGGTATTTTTGGTCCAATTTGTGGGGAATCATGGAAACTAAGTTGAAAAAGAGCACAAATTTTCATCCACAAATCAATGGGAAAACAGAGGTGGTGAACATAACAGTGGTACATATTCTCATAGGTTATTGTAGAAAACATTCTAAGTTGTGGGATGAATCCTTACATTATGTCCAACATCCTTACAACCGGGCTTTGCACTCTTCTGCTAGATATATCCTTTTGAAACATGTTTTGGGTACCTGCCAAAATCACCAATGGAATTTATGTTTGGTGAAGAAGCTAAGGAGGATGGACATGGAGATGCTGACAAAGAAATCAAGTTCATTCAAATAATCCATAAGATTCATGAAGCAGTGCATGATCAATTGGAGAAAAGTTACGCCAAATACAAAATGAGTCATGACAAGCATCAGGTGGATCATCAATTGCAGGTTGGTGATCAAGTATGGGTATACATTGGCAAGGAAAGGATGAAAGGTGAAGGTAAAAATTTGAAACCTATAAGGTATGGTCCTTTTAAAATTGTTGAAAATATTGGGCACAATGCATTCCGGTTAATTTCCCTCCATACATGCATATATATTCAGTTGTAAATGTTGATAAATTGAAGTTTTATGAACCTCCGATGATCATGGATAAGGAGGAAAATGCTCAAATTCCAACAATAGATGATTTTGCACCTGAATTTATGACTGAGTTATAGGAAGATACCATCTTGGATATGAAGGTCTGCACTTCTAGGCATGGAGGTGTTGAGTATCTTCAAGTGGCACTCAAAGGCACGAATTAATGCAAAGCAAGGTGGATGGAGATTGGAAGGGTGAGGGAGTTGTACCCCCACCTCATGTATTCTTAAAACCAAACTTTTGGTGGTCCAAAAGCTTCCAATGGAGAGTAATGATCCAGGAGGATCCTCGAAATTCTCAAAATTGTATATTCTCATATGCTCATGAAACTAGCACCAAGTTGAAGAGATTTTCATGTTGATTCCAATGGTATATTTGGTTTGAAAAATGGCCTCTGTATTACGGAGAAAATGGACTTTGAATTTTTTCTCCAATAGGAAAAAAAGGGGCCAGAGCAGGCCAAGTGGAAGTCTTAGAATAGGGCACATGGCAGCTTCATAGTAGGACACATGGTAGTCAAAATAATCAACAAGGAAGGTCAAACTACCAGGTCGGGGGTCGAACTCGCGACCACTGAACCAACAATCCTAAAATTCACCAATAGTCCACGGCATTTTCTTTGTTAAATCAATGGCAGAAATTTATATTTAAAGTTTTTCTATGTGGCTATGGTGGAAAGGGTTGGTGTAGCCCTCCATATCTGGCAGACCCGCCAAACCCTGGTCATGTTAAGCACCACCTCCAAATGAAATAATGGAGCCTCAATTCTAAACTCGGCGCAAAGTTGGTATATATGGTATGTTAAGACTATGGTTATTTCATATATGGCGTGTAGGTATATATTAATATATCCTCTAGTTTATTTTTGGAATTTGGTTAAAACACCATGAAAGGTGCAAGATTGATACATGATACAATCTAAGGTCAAAACCTTTGGTTATAAAAAATGTGCCATGGGTTGAATTATATGTCATCATTGGTGTATGATTTAAAACTATATGCTAAAGTTTTAATGTTGTAGGTTTACATTTATTGTTAAAACATTTGGATATGCCATAGATATCACTGTTGGACCATTGAAAACTATATGATAAAGTTTTAAAAATATATTTGTAATAAAGTTGGGCTTGTATACCATGTTGATACATGTTGTTGTAACATAAATGATAATTTTTTCCAATCAAATCCCAGGAGGCCCGTGGGTTTGACCCCGTGACCTCCTATGGATATTATAAAAGGATTTACCAATGCGCCAAGGCCGGAGGGAGTTGTAAAGAGTCGAGTCTGTAATTCTTTTGAACATTGCCTGTAAATGCCTTTTGAGGCATAGCTTGCCACTATTGGGCATTTTTGAGATCTGTAAGTTGTGTTGGGAAGTTAAGGCTGAGATATATTAGTTGACAGTAGCCATTGATTCCTATGTGCACATTTTAGAATGGTGAATTTGATGTAAAGAGACTTTATGAGTATTTTTAATACAACGGACACCCATTGGAAGCAAACTCAAAGATGTAGTCCAAGAGGGATGAAATTTGTCATCAATTTTTCCGTGTTTTCTTCCTATTCTCTGTTGTTTATGCTTAGTTTCAAATTTCAAGTTTATGTTTAAGGCACTTAAAAATAAAATTTTCTCATTATTTCACTTAAAAGCAACCTTAGTTAATATTTGGATAAATTGTGCAAATAGTCAATTCTGTTGTTTTCAGATCAAAATAAAAGGATGATGCTCCAACCCCCCACCCATGTACCTCTTACCAACCTCCAACGGACATAAAGAGAAAAAGGGCGAAGAAATAACACCGACAAAGAACCGAGAAATTTTGAAAAAATAAAAACCCCTCCATACAGGTCACAGGGTCGAAACTTGTCAACAATCAACCTGTAATGGAGGTAAACCACCACGACCAACAATGTTATTGCTGTGATCCCTTGATTCTACTCTGCGTACCAAATCCCTTAGCTAATGGCATAGTCTGAACCTCATTCAGAAGTCAATGAGCAGAGTCCAGATGCAACCAACACTTCTTGAGAAGTGAAAATGTCGGTCAAGTAGATTCTTGTAACCGATTGTGGAGAGTATGTTTTTAATATTCTTGAGAATCCATGGTGCAAAGTACCACTAGCTCCACCTTTTTTCCTATGACCCACACGCTATAGTTAGTATTCAATTGATGATTCTTATATCTGGTACCCCACATAACACCGCTAATGTTGTTCAACTTCTCCATGTCACTCGGCTTATCCATGTTGCCAACGCTATCTAGTGTCGCTCCCAACCCTATCACTACTTCTCTCCTCCCATTCAGCTTCTATATTATATCTACACCTTAATCAACGGCAATACTTCTTAATTCTTAGCCCCGAAATGTGAACATGTCTACTTTCCACTACTATGATGACAACGTGCAGTTTTCCTCACCATATTCTCACCAAATCGCTCTCATCTCTCTTCCTGCTGGAAAAATTACGTCGAACAACACTCTTATCATCTTTACAACTCTCATCGCTGACCCATTGCTCTTCACTACATGAAATTCGAAAATATTCTTAAAATATACAATCAACATAAAAATGTACCAAATTAAAAAATATTTTTTCAAATTTTTTTTTGTAAGCTTGGGAAGACTACATATTCATCATGTCCAATAAATCACATCGATTGGGCTGAGACTAAAATTCACAATTCAACCTTGTAGGAAACACTTTACAACCTAGCTAAATATTGATAATGCACCACACAATGTTACTATCAATGAGGCTGATAGCGCTAATGTTGATATGGATATGATAGATTCATGATAACATGCATGGACAATGATCCATGACTTGAGTACTTGATCTTCCACTAATTTCCATGAATTCTCTTGAGGGTTGGTAAGAATTAAGGGAATTCTCTAAGTGGTGATATTTTTTATTCTTTTACTAGATATAGTTGCAGAGATAAGAAGCAGAAGTAGGAAAACTAAATATATTGATATGATCATCGCACATATCATGACCCCTCCTCCCCCCCCACCACCCCACCACCACCACCACCACCACCTTATCCTTTCCTCCTACCCCACCATCCATAATTAATGCCTTAGGTGGTTGATTCACCCAACCATCCCTTAATAAATAAAATAATAATATCTTTTAAATGTCAGTCAAAGCTATGGATTCATAAGAAACTTGTTAAATTAAACATTAAATAAACCATGGTAAATATAATTTATTAATTATGTATAAATCAAGATTAAGGGTTAATCAATTAATTAATCGTTAATCAAGCTCAACCATTAATCAAGCTTAAGGATAATAATAATCTTGATCATTAATCATATCTTAAGGATAATCAAAATCTGATCATTAATCATAAATCATTAATTAAGATAAACCATTAATTAATATTCTAGCATAATAGGCCATATAATACTAGCATATTTGTGTGAGGTGTGGTTATGTAGCTAGCATATGTATACCTCATATGTATACTAATAATACTAACAAGGTTTATTACATCAATGAATCTCATAGTGGGTAGGTTAAAAAAATAATGTAGCACAATAAGGTAAGAGAGTGGGCATTACAATCGAGATCATAACCATTTTACTCAATTGCAACTAAGAAGTGTACCACATAATATTAGGCATTACAGGTTCCAATATCAAAAATAAGAGATTGAATGTATATTTAAAGAAATGTTAGAGTTCAAAATCAACCTAGACAAAGTATTTTATCTTCACTAGTGGTGATGGTATACGAAAATAAAGGTTAACAGTGTATGTGTCTAGATTATAGAAAAAAGGCCATTAAAGATAAGTTTCATATTCGTGTTATTAATGAATTACTAGAGTGTATGCAAGAAGAAATTTTCACTACCAAGTTGAATTTTTATTTTAGATATCGTCGAATTAGAAAGAGGCACAAAGACATCCCCAAAACAAATTTTAAAACACATAAAGGTCACTATGAGCTTTTGGTATTATCATTTGTCCTTACTATTGAAATTTCAAAATTTCAAAGACTGAATAATTATATTTTCAAACCATTTTTTCAAAAAAATTATGTTAATATTTTTTGATGATATACTATTCCATAATAGATCTTGGGAAGAGCATGTGGAACATGTTGAGATGGTATTAAAATTATTGGAAGAGAAACAACTATATGTAAATTCCTCCAAGTGTGACTTTGGAGTTCATTGAATTGAATATTTGGGACATATTTTATTTCATGAATGTATCAAAGTGAACCTAACAAAGTTAATGTTATGGTGGAATGCAAGACCATGAAGAATCTTCAAATATTCTTTTATTGCAAGTCTGGAAATATTTATGGTCAAATAACAACACCTCTAACAATGTTATTAGAAGAGGGGAAATTTTCTTAGACTCAAGAAGAAACCAAATATTTTGAAAGAATTAAGGTGACTATGTGTACAACTCTTTCCCTAAACACTTCTAACTTCATAAAAACCTTTGTTATGGAGTATGGTTCCTCAAGGCATGGAATTGGTATTGCTTTCCCTTCGTGTGTTGGAGCCTTGATGCATCACACTTGAATTTTCGCAGGGTCACACATTTTTTCTCACCATGCATTACTCTAGGGGTATTCACAACCAAGGAATATCATTAACACCCCACTGCTGGGACTCCTACTCGAAACGGTGTGAGGTCTAATCAGGACTTCACATCGAGGATATCCCTTGAATGTTGGTGGGTCCAACACCGTCAAAATTTCTAGCGGTAGAATGAGGGCCGACTGACAAGTTGAGTCCATGAAGTATGTTTGAATTTTTTCACTCATTTATGGCTTCTCAAAAAATCATAACCCCAACATGTTTTTCAAAACCCAAAAATCTGAAAGTGTCGGTGAGAATAATTGATGGCTTGTCAAATTTGAAATACAATGGCGAGGGTGAAACGACCTTATTTGAGCACACCACTCATTTTCTTGAATTTTGCACGAAACAAAACATCCACTGTGAGGATATTGGTTGAAGGTTGTTCATTCTCACGTTCAAAGGGCGCATAAGGGAATGGTGTAACACATTTTCTGTTGCCTCCATACACTCTTTTGAATATCTTGTCAGAGAACTATTTCACTCTTTTGATATGAATGATAAAAAATATTTTTGCAAGAAAATTTTGCAATTGCGAAAATCACTTGATGAATCACTTGAGTATTTTCACGATTGTTTCATTCATATTTTCTTTGAATTTCTTGAAGTTGAAGTTGATTGGCCTTTCTTGTTAGTGAGATTCAAATATCTTGTTCAAATTTTGAATAATCTGCACAAACATGAATCTTTCGAACCTCTCCTAACATACATCGGTATTAGAGTTTCTAAACTTGCGACGGATGAAATTTTTGAAGTTACTCCCCATCCCCTTCTCATCAAACAACTCTAGTTCTGCAAGTTGAGGTGGGAGATCTTGAGAATTCATCCACTGATCTACCACCATCATTTACAAACCCACATATTTAGAATTTCAGTGTAGGTTGGGACTGTGAATCTAATGGTTTCGATAATTTTTTATCTCCTCATCCTCCCTCATATGGTTCCTTTGGTCCTCTAGATTGTGAGTTATTGTGTTCAAATGTTTCTAATATTTATCTTGATGTTCATGAGGACCAAGTTTTGGATGGATTTGGTGTTGATAATCCAAATTGCGATAATATTTACAAAAATTATGTGTGGGAGTCCACATCTGAACAAGAATTTGCGATGAAGAATGATTATTCTCCTTCCTCACTGTAAAAATTATACAAACATATGTATATCAATGTATTCAATATGATCATGCAATGTACTAAAAAAATATACTGAATATTGTTAGCCTCTTTCTCATAAACAATTATAAATCCAAAATAAATTAAATAAATTAAATAAATTAAATATTGAATATTAGGATTTTATGCCTATTTTTCTAGATTATGTTAGTTCCTCTTGATTAGGAGTTAGTTTAGGCCTAGCTCCTAGATTAGTATGTGTGGTTGAGATATTTTCTTAGCCAAGTTATCCAATATAGACACACTATCTTGAGACAACTTCCTCATCTATTTAATTGTATTATTACATTCTTTTAATAAGGAAGAATATGTGAGGAATGTCGTAAGGCTTCAGGCCTTTTTCGCCATGTCTGTGTTTCTATGTTGCTGGTGTATTTTTGGTGTGTGTTAATTATTTTTAATATTCAACATATGGTATCAGAGCTATAAGACTGAGATTTGAGAGGAAAAATAGATTGTAAAAGTTCTAGAAATTTGGTAGTTTTGTGAGAGCTATGTTTAGTTGTTATGTGGTGTGCAGATCAGGATATACAATGCCAAAAGATGCGATATTTGTGAATTAGATCTGCATATTAAGATATGCAAGTGGCGCATGAGTGAATAGAGGTGAGAGACCGTCGTGTGATCTGAACCATATTTCCTCAGCATGGAAGTTTTGTTTCATGCTACAGCCTTAAAGGTTAATTTCCACAACTGAAGTTAAACATCATGTGTATGATTTTTTCAGCGCTGATCCACCATTGGAAAATTAAGGGTTCCACCTTCGAAAAAGTCATAGATCAATTGTTTCTTTACATTATGTGACATTTTCTTTAGGTGGCTGAGTTATCATCATTTGAATCTCAAGTGATAAGCAGCCAACCCAAGTAACAACACGAGAAACATTTAGCACAATGCTTAACAACAATGATTCCCGCTAGTAAATCTAAATCCTCTAGGAGCTTCCCAATCGTGACATCATTCCACAAATCTCTGTACTGTTCCCATAATATGTAATCGCTAGAGAAGTTGTAGATTATGTTGGTGCGACTCTTGCTGGGTGTTTTGGATAGCAATTGGCTCCGTGGGGGCGCATTCGTAGATGAACCCAACAACCTTTCAAATATGATGGACCTCGCATGCCACAGAGAATTCGTGATGGATTAGTGATTTGATTTTTACATGTGCATAATCGTTTTGAGGATCAGTGGTTGCGTATGATCGAGCCGCAGATTTTTCAACCGTCACATTATTCAGCTAGGACACATCTTTAATTTCAATAGCTGATTTTTTTGGTAGCCGTCCAAATTTTTGAAGGTTGAGTTCCTGTTCAAAGAAGAGAACAGTCTCAATGATCTCACTGATTGTTTTTTGAGATGTCTTTAGTTGGTTGATTTGGGCATTGACTGGGAAAGGACTACGCCGAAATCCAAGTTGGCACATCACAATTTTCTCCATCTTTATCTCTACCTTTCGCTTTCCAAATTACAATTTGAACCTCTGGTATAGGTAGGATAAAGGCTATCGTTGCCAATTCACTGGCCATGAAGAAATCATAGAAAAATAGAAACAAAATTCTGTGGTAGATTTCGTTGTTTTATCGCTGAAGAAATTCTATGGTGGAGTTCTCATAAACTCTGGAATCTTTCTCACAATCTTGAGCATTGCTAATTGATTGTTGTCGAGCATTTTTGAGTTGTATGTTACATGCTATGCTAGAATAAAATAATGGGACAAGAGGCTATGATAGTCTCCGTTCATTCCACTTGACACTGTTTTTTATTTTTGTTGAGTGTCGTCTTGTATAAGTTTTCTTCGTAATACAAACACCAGCTTTCTCAAATCTCAAAAGGCAGTAGCTCAATAACAAAAAATTCCAACGATAAGAGTGTTGCAGATTGGAACGTTATAAGAAGGCATACACCTGTGACACCTACTCCGGTAAAAACATTGCCAACATTTTTTCCCCAGTGAGAACGATCTGCGTGCATTGCTGCAAGCTCTCACTGTAGACTAGACACTGCATTTTTGACATCCAGTTGCAATTATCGCATTGACCCTGTTTGTAGATTGTTGTCAAAAGGATTGCGTCTATTCCTAGCTCATTTTTTGGTTTAGTTCATTTATGGTTTTGGTTCGAATTCCACTTTTGTGGTTTCTTGAGACCAAAAAGATGGCTTCAACATGATAAATCCGAACTCTCACATACAGTGTATTTTTTGGGAGACCCCTATTGTTGAGAAACAAGGAACACCTCATTTGTGCTGCCAATAATGAGATCCAACGTTGTCATAGTATGTGTGCCACTGCCATATTTTTTCATTCTCATCGAAAGCGATTTCTCATGGTAAAGGAGTTGACTCGTGGAGGAGGCAGCGTTCAACACATGAAGGATCAATGTTGAATCAATGTTGAATGTGAGATTTATGAATGGTTTCAAGTGTGTTTTTAACCTTTCCAAAAGAAGATCCATTCAATTTTTCTAAGTGAACGTACACTTCACTTTTTAATTCACTTTATTAAAGGGACTCATTAAAATTCTTTGAAATGTGAATTTAAAATATTTTTTAAAGTTTTATAAATAGAGTGAGAAGGTGCACTTTTTTAGTGCAAAGATAAGTGTGATTTTTTTTAGTGTGGAGTGATAAAGTAAATGTGGAAAGTTTTGAAGTGATTTTGTGGAGTTTAAATTTGAAAATTGTAAAAAAAGGTTTTTGGAGAGATAAGGAGTATCTGTAAGTGTGAAAAATTTTGTATTCAATTTTGGGAGACATAAGTGATCATAGAGATTTTTGGAGTGATAAGTGTTTTTTTGTAATTTGGAAGTGATAAGATAAAATTTTTGTCAAATTGGAGTGATAAGTGGATATTTTTTTAAAACGTGAAATTCATTGTTGTATTTCTTCTGAGAGATTCAGTCAATGAACATCCAGATTTTGAAGGCGAGTTGTTTCAAAGGGTTTCCAGCTTGGAATTTTCATTACTTGAAGGTGGATATTTCTTATGTACTCAATAATTAATAAAGATATCATTTTTTGGTGATTGTGTCCTAGATCCGCCCAAAATCGAATAAGGGGTTCTTAGGTACACCATGTGTATGTTTGTGATGGCGCATGTTTTTATGGCTTCATGATGTTGCTTATGATTTGTTTCTAGTTTTGACACATAAATGAGCTCATTTAACACATACATAAAGTTCAATGCAAGCAAGCACAACACCTGTAATGAAGTAGATGCAAGGAAAGATAATTAAACTTAACACATGCATTTGCACAACCACAACATATAATCAAAGTTTTCAACATCAACATTTTACCTCAAAAAGAAAATTCACTCAATATAATCAAGTTAATGAACCTATAAACTCAAGCGTTTCAAAGTAAAGTCTACATCAACATTCTTGCAAATAAATTTAAGAACTTATAATCAAATCCAAATTGAGTTGGATTGTAAAGGTGCACTCTCGGTTGAAACTGGCACCTAAGTTTTGAATTCATAAGAGGACAAGTGAATTCATTGTTTTAAGTGAATCATTAAAATCATTGTAAGAATTTTTGGGTGCATTTTTGACAATTTTTGACACCCTTCTTTTTCAATAAGCACAATCAAGTCAGTACAAAGTTCATAACATCAAGCGAGCCAACGCAAAGTTCATTGAAGCAACAATCAAAGAAGACGAGTAAGTTCAACTCTAACAGAAGTAAATGTAATAATAAAACAACAATAAAGCATGTTGAAATCTACAACAAGCGAGCGTGAGTTCCAGTGAGTGTGAAACAAGCAATAAAAGTTTCACCAAGTAAGAGAACAAGAAAATTTCAAAGCAAGCGAGCGTGTCGTTCAAATCAAGAGAGTGAATTCAATCCAACAAAGTTCAAATAAAGTGAGAAATTTCAAGACAAGCGAGCCTGAATTCAAGAGAGAGAGTTCACATGGCACAACACATCCAACTATTACAAGTTCTTCACAATTTGATCCTATCAAGTGTTGAAGACATGGTGAAAATCAACAAAGCAACTATTGCTGATATTTCACGACATCTACAACAGAGAAATGAAACAATTGAGTTCCTTCAATTGGAGTCGCAACTACAAAGCAATGAGTTGCAAGAGAAGAGTTATGCTTCTGAGTCTTTAAACCATACAAATAAAGATGATAAGCCATTCATCCAAACAACTTCAAGTGTCGAAGTTGTTCAAGTTCAACTTTATTCCAAACCAATCATCAAGCCATGGGAAGAAATTCAAAGTAACAGAAATCGAAGAGGATTAGGATATGTTAGAAATGACGACAACTTACATATCCCAGATTATTCAAAGCCCATCTAGTTCATCAGTGTCGGCTTTATTGAACAAATCACATCAATAAATTCTGCGAAAGTTGCAGACAAACCGAAGTTTCATTAAAAAAAAAATGCTCACATTGTAAAAGAACAGGTCATATGGAAGATCATTATTTTGATCTCCATCCTTGTTTCCATTGTGGCGAGCATAATAATTCATCAGAGAAATGCTGCAACCAACACCAACCAGCCAGATTGAAGATCAATTATGAATGGATTGATCCTTGGGAATGGTTGTTAACAATCAACAGATTGTGTAAGTTTTACAACTGAATTCAATCACATTTAGTTCAATCGAAAGTCAAAATAAGTTGGTACTCTCATGTAGTTGAACGAGGGAGTACACCAGTGCAACACTCCTACACCTAAAGGTGGGGAGTTCAGAAATAATTTCCAAATGATTGCCTCTCCTTTCAGCTGACAAAGGGGGGAAAATGTTAATGAAATTGACAATGGTTGTCAGATTGAAAGTCTCGACGACACAAACAAATTCACCAGTGGGTTGTTGATAGCAAAATCAGCAGTGAGTATTTTTTGACAACTGCAGTGAGAATTTTTCGACAAAATCAACAAAAGAAACAATGAGTTTTTTTTTGACATCATCAGCCAGCGGGCGATCATCAAGTAGCCAGTGGGCAGTTTCATCATCAGTAAATTTTCAAGTGGGTGTCTTCAAAATTTTGTCAATGGAAAATTAGATTCGCTAGTGGGCATTCTCAAATTTTGTTGGTGTAGAAAGGTTGCTGATTTCAAGCAAAGGACAGATGGATCCTTTTGCTACTTGGCACATGATGGAGTTTTCAAGAAAAATTTAGAGATGAATCAAACATGCAGCTGAATCATGGTATCTTCATATTGGAGATTTTTCGGTATCCAGATTTGTTACACAGTATTTTGTCATTGTCCGTGCAATCCCCAACCCGAACATTGGAGGACCATTTCAGTGACTCCTGTGCATTTTCATACATTGCCATAAATTTCATTGCATCCCTTGGCATGTCACGAACATATTCCTTATTGATAATTCCTCAAGGAGACCTTCATAAGCATATGATTTTGGGTTGGTGTTGGTAGGAAGTTATGGCCTCACACCCATGAAGAAATTAACACTGAGCCTCATTCCCATTGGCTCTTTGTCTCAGAAGGGCACCCACGCCGAGCTGCTTTTGGAAAGTTTTTAAAAATAGAAACGAATCTTCCATGCTTAACAACTTCATGAGTGGAGTGATCATGGTTTGTTTGACTGGATCAAGTCGAGTTTCTCCCTTTGGATTATTAGTTCCTACAAATGTGCAACTTCTCAAAGGGATAGACCTCTCCTCCACCTTATGTGGAATCCCAAACCTCCTCCTCCTCTCCTATAAATTCTTCTTCCTCACATTGATTTAGCTAGTGGAACAATCATTATTTATAGCTGATGTGTTGAAGAAAGTAGAGAAGACTCCATTGTTGGGAGAGAGTTTAAGCCCACTTCCTCATTGAGTTGAACGATGAACGAATGCTTGAGACGTGCCCGACTGAACCCGTCGAAGGAGATATGCAACGTCTAGGCATAAGGTTGTAAACTTATTTTTCATATATCAATAATACATGACTAGTTTCTGGTTCCAACTTTGTTTCCATTTATGTGCAAAAGTGTTTAGCTCTCCTTGACTATTTGCATAGTTGTAGATGAATATACATGCTTGTATGCTGTCATCGTTTTCTTGATCTTTGTAAAGGTGCATGGAAATTTTTACCAACGGAGCATAGTTTTCTTTCTTGTGTCAAGCTCCTTAAAAAATGAAACAAGGTGTCATGAGGATAGTTCTTTTACTATGTCAACCTTGTTAAAAAATGAAATGGGTTCCCTTTTCAATTCGATTCTTTGACCAGATCTCGTAAGATCCAAGTCGAGTTTTTCGCTCGATCTCGTAATTGAACCTTTATTCCATCCACTTGTTATTAACCAATATTCTAATCAAGTGAATGCCATGAAGCTAGGGAGAATGCACATCGAATAGAGTCATCATGCTGGGGGCATACAAATTTCCTCCACCTTATGTGGAATCCCAAACATGGCTAAGAGGTTCTCTCATATATTTTTTTCTACCTTTTCAGATCTATGAGACTACCTATGAAAGGACTTGTTGAAGTTTTCTTTTCCGCTTCTTTTCAAACTCTCTAAACATGAAAATACGTCAAGTTTTCCCTTTTTCATACTCCTTAAACTAAATGAAATCGGAAATCGTCATCATGACATTACTGAGTTCATCCTTCCTAGGGCTTGTAACATGTACTAGGATGGATTGGTCCGAAGAACAAACTTATATGACAAGCATATGCTATCCTCTTAAAGCTTGTGTAAAAATAAATAGGTACTTGCCAAAAATGGTGGGGAAAATGGAAGTTATTCATCAGTTGTGTCAGCAGTATGTCACTCTTTAACATGACACTTATTTGCAGTTCGTGTCGGGTTGGGATATCTTCACACTGTCACTTTTCCTTCATGGGTTTGGGAAATCCGTTTGCCTCTCATTTGATTACCAATCTTGTCAACATGACCTCTAATCCTATTTGAGTCAAATGCTACCAAATCACAGAGTCGCGTCGCTGATATGTTCAAGAGAAAATCCTTCTGTAGTTTGTACATTCCTTAATCCTCTATTTCAGTCTTGATTAACACTCATATTACATTCTTTGTTTCGTGTCGATGATGTGGGATTCATTATGACCCTCCTTCGACGGATCGCTTCCTGTCGAATTCAACTCATTATCGGGGAAGTTGATCTAGAGACTCCTTTCTGGTACCTTAGAGCTTTCATGCCCTAATGGCAAGTTCTTCACATTCGGTGATAGGTTCACATCATTGGCCTTCGATCAGATTATTTCATGGGTATTCAACTTCAGTTCCTTATTCATATACTGTGGATTGTACTGGCAGTACCTTGAGGACCATTATCATCATTGGTGGTTTCTCTCGCACCTGTTAACAATTTACATCATTTAATGGTAATCAGGCGATTTTCCTGCATGTTCGACTTCAGCTCATTTATTCACATGCTTAAAATTGTACTTGATCGGGTCATGACAGAGCGCAAGACCCTGAATTTTATTCTCTAGAATCCAGGTTGTGAGGTGATATGGTTTTTCCATGATTGGATACATGTTTCTTTTAGATGGATGGTTGTGACCATACCATGAGTCTCTATGTGATCCTTCTCAGATGGATGGCTGTGACCATTGGCATGGTCTCTTTTATGGATGGCTACATCCATACCTTGATTCATGTATTTTCATCAGAGGTTCCAGCTATGTATATGTATCTATGCTTGATTTGCAGGTCTCACGATAGTGGCATCTATTTCCTTGCACGTACTCGTAAATCATTTTACCCCTCACTCGTCTTCAGAATTCATTCTTTAGGGGGCATCTGTTACACATCAATTTGTCACTGTCCTTCTACTCCCCATTCCTTGATCCTAGAGGACTCATACAGTGACTCTTGTGTACTTTCCAAGCATGGAATACATACCCATGAATCACACTTTGTAATCCAATTCATCTCCCTTTACAAATTTTCTGAAAGATGCCTATTAAAACCTGGTTTTCAAGGTCGTCGCTTTGTATCAGTGTTTGACCTGCGGCGATAGTAGAGATTTGCACTGAGACCCGCACCAATTGCTGCTATGTCTTAATTTTTGATCCGTGCTGATCCTCTTTTGGAATTTTTTTTTAAATAGAAATGAAGTTTCCACGACTAGAAGCTTCACGAAGCAGAGAGCTGGAAATTTGTTTTGAGGATATGGCGGAGGAATTCCCCTTTGGTATTCTTGTTTCCATAAAATATGACCTCTCCAAAGGATAAGCTTCTTTCCCATTATTTGAGGGCCCATATCCTCTTCCTTCATTGTTATATAAGGAGACCTCCTTCACCTCTGCTGCCTTAATTAGCTAGTTAGAAGCAACAATCATAGAGAGGAGAAGCAATTATAACTTCGGGAGAATAGAGCAGAGTGTGATTGTTTTTGTGTGTTAGGAACATAGTGAGATCTTGGACCTTTGTGAATGAGGGTTTTGAAAACGTGCTTGGATACAGACTTGCCAAATCAGAGCTGTTGGCGAGGAAACAGGTCTTGCAGGCAAGAACCAGGTTTAGGGATTGGGCCAACAAGGGAGTCCGCTGTAGTCTAGCACCACGCCGGAATTTTAACCCTAGTCCGAAGAGAAGAGAGTCTCACCTGAGGCGTTCCGTGACCACATGAAGGAGGGTGTTAATGTCCCGTGATTTGACTGATTGGAAAACCAAATGACAGTGTAACATCAAACCAATCTTTGGAGCCCAAGGATCTAGCCTTCCTGGACTCAGAGAGGGATCTCTCTATCTGTGTAAGGGATATCTGTGTGTTTGCTTATTGTGTTCTAATTTTAGGCTAGTTATGAAGTAAGTTTTTGGTTTTGGTTTTTAGGTTGTGAGGGATGAACTGATCAAAGATATAAGATAGGTAAAAAGATGTCAGATCAACTCAGCTAAAGGGTCGAAAAGGTCAAGAAAGCTTTCAGATGGTGATACAAGGTTGTTGAAGGGCTGATTTGATTCGAGGTAAAATGGATCTTTGGGAAAAATGGAGTAAGATGGACATCAAGTTTGTGAATAACAAAGGATTTCAAGCACAAATAGTTTAAAAGCTGACATAAACATGGTAGGGAAAACCATTAATCATGAGAAATGTAACTTTAAGCTAATCAATGCATAGAAATAAACATTCAAGCCATGCATAGAGTTATATAACTCTCTAACTTTAGGAAATGGCTATCAGACTTTGGGGAAATACATTTAAGATAGACAAACAACTCAAATCACTATGTCGGAATGCCTAAACACAGTATTTCAAGCTATTGGGCACTTTGAAAACAAGATTGCATAGTCTTAGGCAAAGGGAAAGATCAGAACAAGACCTCCTTGGTTCAACAAATGACAATCTAATCAGTCAAAGAGAAGTTTCATAGGTGGAGCTATGGCTAGCCATGAGTAAGCAGGGCATACCATAAATCATACTTAGCATGCATAAAACCATGAATGAAACAAGCAAACAATATTCTTAAGTTATTAAAGAGCAATCAAGAATTCTTTAATGTGACTAAGAATGAAGAAAACATGGAAGCTATGAAGAAACAAGAAATTTGAGGTGCCTCCAAGGGCATGTATGAAATTTGTTCTCTACTGTCCTATAGAAAGCAAGAACATGGATTTATGAATGAAAACTAGGAAACAAAATAGAGAGAGAGACACTATACCATTCTACCAAGTCATGGAATCCAACAACAATCCTCTTTCATCATCCAAGAACATCCAAGAAACTATCCAAAAGCATGAGACAAGTATTTCTTCCAAAGCTTGTATGACCATATATTGCTTCTATTCATCAAGTTCAGCCTTGTTTACAATGAAATCCTTTGGAATATATAGGCCAAAGTGAGGAAAACCTCTTAGTTCAACTTGCAATCTCATTGGCCTATCCAAAATATCTAATTTTGTCCTTGAGGCTTTGCAAAGCCCAAGGCACAAAATATCTAATAAAATATCTAAAAAATGCTAAAAAATGGAAATAAATTGACTTTTCATAACTTATCATGTACAATAATAGCTAAACGCACATGAGGAAAAGTCAATTTTGAAAGGTTGAAGTTTTACAAAAATACTCAAAAAATACATCAGCAAAAGGTCCCCTGACTTGTCAGCAACCTTTGGAGGCCTTCCCGATGTCAAAAAAAGGCTCATGATAGCTCGTTGGAAACCTCTAAGTGTCTAATTTCTGAAAATGTTTATTGTTCTCCCAAATGACCACTATAAGTCCTCTTAAGACATGATTGTGTGTAAAAACCCAAAAAATAAGCCTTGTTGATAAACAGGGCAGAGTGTAGAAAAAGCGAGTGTTTTTCGCCATTTTGGGGGAGAAAAAGATCTTAAACTGTTCTGAAAATTTCTGAGTATGTGCCCCTAAAATTATGGCATCCAATGATACAATTTTCATCCATTGATGATGCCCCAAAATGAAATGGCGATGCCCATGAGTTTTGTCCAAAAACCCAAAAATGACAAAAAACCAAAATATGTCGAATTTCGCCAAAAATTGGCGAGCATGCCCCTCAAGCGTTTTTAGCAACATGTTGTGAAGCAGAGGCCAAAGTTTGGAGCCTTGAGGTGTCTTTCCTCAATTTTTGTGTTGGGTGCT